>CM077107.1:1107387-1170172 GCA_039619505.1 Cimex hemipterus | reverse complement strand
TATATATATATATATATATATATATCCTCAAAACATTTAAGCATTTTTTGTTTTAAAAAGCAGCATTCGGACTGAAACAAAAATGCGGGAAAAGTTTTGGCAGTCGGTTCTCTATTGAATAATGGAAAATTTTAGTTAATAAAAATAGACCCACAGCATAATTATCATTTCACCGTAACATTCAAATAAAAGACCATCTGAGGGACAACAGAATACTGGCCACTTTTATATGTGAAAAAGTTATCACAAACGTTCTTCCTCGTGGCATGGCCTTCCATGCTGGTAATAGACAAATTTTGCGATCAAAATATTATCTGAAAACGGGAAAAATCGTAAAAACTGGAAATTCGGTCTATAAGTCTATGATTTTAAAGGAAGGAGAAAACAATAAATCTTAGAATCTCTCTCAATATACTTTTTTAATGGAATGACGTTCATTTTAAAAATAAAATACGTACAATATTAATAGGTTGTTATTTGGTGGGAAAGGAGATATTTTACGAATTTCTACTGTAAAAATTTACATTGTACAACAACAATATAGAAAAGTGAAATAAAGAATAAAACAAAACGAGAAGAACCTTAAACTCAGATTCTCGAGGAATATTTCGGGGAAAACCGGACATTTTTCGAAAAAAGGAAAAGTTTAGATCATTTGAAATTAGTTTTTTATGCAATTACGATAGCAAATGATTTTCGATTTAATAATGTAATTAATTATAGTTTAACTGATTTTTTAAAATTTATTAACTTTTAACACTAATATGAAGAGTTAGATCTACACATAAACATATCTGTTACGTTCACGTTGCTTAGATAAGTTCACCATCATCAGAGAAATGAAATTATTTAATAAGGTTAAAATGATGGTACATATTTTTCGAGATATGCAATGATTCGTTCTGTCAGTTTTCAGTAGTGATATAAATTATAAATGTAAATAACACTCCATTTTTTACCTCAACAATTTGAATATCCTCCAAATAGACGTAACCAGAAACAGACGTCTCTTATAATTTATTAGTTAAACACACAAATGTGTAACTAAATAGAAATAAATAAAGGAAATATTCCGAATCGGATCAGCTCAAAGATGGAGGGGAAGTTTTCATTGGAAGATGTAGAAGAAATGCTGCCAGCCTGGCAAAATTCGTGTAGAAATCTAACATAGCACAAAAAGTTAAAATGGGAGCCAAACGAAAAGAAAGTACAAGAGCCAACTAACCAAAGAACCCAGAAAAAGGAAAAAACAAATCTTTTACATCTTGGAGGCAGGAAATCTTGGAGATCCTTTTACTGTTATGAGAACGTTTTTTTTAATTGTAAGTACTTTTGTTAAAATCGATATCAAAAACAAATGTTTGTGTACAAATACCTTAATTTACATTATTCTAAATGCGAGGGGGGAACCATAAATAGGCGATTACGGTATAAATTATTTTTGTTTGGTCTATTTTTAGTAATCAACTACGAAAAAAGGATAGCGGCAAGTAGCTTTGTATATATAAAATTAGTTTTTTTAATTTTTTTTTGCTGGGGGTTCCGACATCGAGGTCATTTCAGCCCCACGCTTAGTCTATATTCTATATCCGTTCAGAACATCATTCATACAAATAAATACATTTATACAGTGCACTCATTCCGTTTGGTCGGTGGAGTACTTGATATTCCTCCACCGACCTACAATTAAACTAACTAGATTGGGAGTCGATGAGGTACTTTTATTAATATTCCGCCATCGACCTCGCACACACACTCACTCACTAACCGTTCTATTCACCCTCACCCCTCGCCATTCACGCCAATAAATACATGCACACAGACAAAGCACATAACACATACTATATACAATAAAAAAAACCCAATTTGCCCTAAAAAGCGGAACAGGGTACTCAAAAACTCGCTACCGTGCTCGAGGACTCTTCTTAAATCCGGCGGCATGCCTGCACGCTCTCTGTATGGAGCCAAGGCATGACACGCCTCTATTATGTGGGAACATCGAACAACCTTTCTCTGCATAAGGGGACCTGTGCGGGCTTTGGCACATTAGCAGGTGCCCATGTGTCAACCGAGTGTGGCCAATCTTCAGTCGGGTGAGGACGATCCCTTCCCTCCTGCACAGATTCTCTGAGGGCCATAAAACTTTTTGGTGTGGGTTTTCACCGGGTTCGTAGGCCCAAAAAATTTATGAATTTTTTACTGCATGGAACTATTGTATTAAAACTTTATTATAACTTAAGACTTTCATGGTCAAAAATGAACAAATCAATCTTGTTCAATTCCAAATTTTGATAACCTAAACCTATAGATAAACCTAACGCGAAAATTCCTTCTTGCTAAATGAAATATTAAGAACTGTTCTCTTACAACTTAAATGTCAACAAACCATATTAAATAATCAATTACATAAATTGTACAGTCAAAGAGATACAAAGACCGGCCTCATTATAATCTACAGTAAAATGGGATAAATTCGAATATTATACGCGCTCAAAAGTTAAGTCATCGATAAAAAACAAAGTATGTTGGATAATAAAATTAAAAACTAGAAGCAAACACTACATACACTTAAAAATAAAAATACTCATAAATACCGAATAATTCCAATTAAATTTTACCCAAGTTTTATAAACTTAACAAACATGAAATAAATAAAGAAAAAATAATTTATTATATAAATGCTTATAATTTATCCCAAAAGCAGAATTAGATTAAAAAAATTGCCCCTTGCTTAAGAAAGTAAAAAAATCCCTGTAAGTACGAACACAGCAAAACATTGGACAACACCATCTCTCCGCCATTTACCATTTCCATTAATTTTAACTCTGAATTACAAAAGTCAGCGGGTTTTTCTCTAATTTTCTCCGCTAATTGGACTGCCAGCAAAGAAAATAAAGTAAAAAATTAATGTGACATTGTTGAATCTGTCCCAAAAGCAAAACTAGACATAAAAAAAACTATCCCTTGGTTAAGAAATAAACCTGTAAGTACGAACTCAGGAGAACATTGGACATCATCGCTCCACAATTTTTCATTCATAATAATGAAACTCTGAATTAGACATGCCAGCGGGGTTTGCTCTAATTTTCCCCGCTTGGATTGCAGGATAGATAATAAAGTAAAAAAATAATGTGACATTGTCATAGACATTTAGTAGTAGTAGACATAGTTTCGCACTTCCATATTAATGAGTTAGGATGCATATTATGTTGCGATAATTATAATTTTAACAAATGTTTCCTTATATTTCATTAAGTCTTTGAAAATACGAACGAAAGTAAAACATATAAATTTTGTTCACGATTACCCCACTTTTCGTACTGATTTATTTAGATAAATTGTAAATATTCAAATTTTGCCTTGAAAGTAAAGTGAATTTATTACATGTGGTTTTAGGTTATTCGCAAATATATTTGAAATGTTTTTAATTTAGAAGGTAGAAAAGTTTCGTGAAAATTATCATATCCTCTGCTTCTTTGATTGAACGTCCAACTGTATCCAATTGGTTCATTTCTTTTGTATTTACACTGTATATAAAACAAAAACATGCTCAACAGGAAATAACAACGAAAACTAGGCAAATTTAATACGTTGCGCGTTAATTCATTTGCTATTCCGGTTAAAGCCTTGATTAAAGTAATACTCGTGATAGGTTGATAGTACAAGAAGGGGAGAAGAGGTAAGCGTCTTATAATTTAGCATACGCCTAATATGTATTACGGTAGCCCCTCCCCCATCCAATATCATGTTTGTTGCGACATGCTTCTCAGGGCGGCATGCATAAAAGACGGACGGGGGAGGGAATATTTAGGGCGGATATGCTAACATTTATTACCGGCGGAAACCAGGCGTAAAATCCCGTTTTACTGTTGGAACCTGATATTACATAGTGGTATTAGAATAGTGCGAAATTGAAAAATCATCGACACATTTATAACATGGTAATGTGGCGAAATATAGAAACAAAACTGCTTTAAGAATTTATCCATTGGGGGGGGGGGCTAAAGGGAAATAATAGATTGATAACGGAAGAAGTTTTTTTTACGTTTCAAGTTGCAAGTAAATTGAAGTAAAATTGTTACATGAGTGAGTTTGACTGGTGGCTGAAATAATTTTTTGTTTGTCCTCGTATAATACGTAAATAATGCATTATTTATTGTTCAAGCAATGTAATTATTTTTGGTCCAATGGTATAATTTATTGTCGGATCACGACACGTTTTGAAAGGAAATAAACATTCATTCCGCCTGTTTTCGCTTAATACTGCGCTTTAGTTTATTTTTATATTTATTAGGTTTCGTGGCATGCCTGACCAAAGGAATTATTTTCCAGTTAATTAAGGTTTTGGTTGGGATTGAAAAGTAGTGTAACGAGCGGAATTCGAAGACGATTTTTTTAAATTAGGGTTCCTAACAGCAGAGGTCATATAAACCCTCAGTTTTTTGAAAAAAGCCCAATTGTAAGTATGTCGGGTTCGAATGCAGGGCCGCTGGATTCGAACCCGGCACCTTTACCTTACAGTGATGAGTGCCGTGTCAAAGGCCACCGACGCCCCAGCGTAGCCCTAACCAGCTATCGTGACTTCGATCCGCTCGGACTCCATGACTTACCATCTCAACCTCACCTTGAATTTTCCCTTTTTGCCATTTTTCAAATGTCGTGTAATCTATTTGATTCTGGAGCTTTAGTGAAGTATACTTTGCTTGTTACATTTATTGGGTTTCGTAGTCCGCTTGACCAAATAAATTCTTTTTCATTTAATTAAGGTTTTGATTTAGATAAAAACTCAGTGTCACAAGCGGGATTCGAACCCAAATCTTTTGGCCCAGTACGCTGCTGCTCTACCACTTGAGCTATCCAAAACTTTAATTAATTTTACAAAAAGAGTGCATTTAGTGTTTTACAAATTAGCCTTAGTTACATTTAACAAAAGTCGAAACCATGTGGAAAACCTTCACTATAACAAAGTGGTCCACGAAACAAAGAAAAAGTAAAAAATAATAACCGGCACTTCATGAATTTTTGATTGTAGCTAGATGTACAAACAAAACTAAAAATCGTATTCGAATTTTACAAAAATCAAATGTTTTTACTACGAAGACCCAACAAATATAAAAATTACAGATTGTTTTATTGTAGTTATTAGTAGATAGTAATAATTAAGCTAGTTATTCTGCTCGTGACTCCAATTTTTCTTGGAAGGAACTAACTTTTCGTGTATTTATATAGTTAAATCTTTATTCATGCATTCATTCTCTCCTTCCCTTTCTCGCTTGGTCTAAAATTGGTGGTGTTTGTTGGTCAGAGAGTGGACGAACCAACGTTGAAATGATTATCCCAGTGACAATAGGCGGATCTAATGATTGTCGATCATTTAATATAATCCGATTTAAGAGCCCGATGACAAGATTCGAAATAATTTGATGTGGGGTGAGCATATCAATTCCCTTTTTAGAAAAGATAGTTCTACTCGTAGACTGTAAATTGCGTTGTACTCCATTCAATGCTATGTCTAGCGAATTAATATATTAAGGTGGGTGAGTACGATAATATTTTGAACAAAGACAGCTCTACTCTCAGACTGGAGAGTACTACAGTATGTAAGTAGAGCGAGCTTTCCAAAAATAATGATGGCAAGGTTTGATTAAAATCTGTTTTAGGTCAGCCTGATTTAACCGAATTTTGTGCCTTACTTATTCTGTTTCCAATGAAACTCCTAAGGTCGAAATATTTATCCAACTAACTACATCAAATTGTACTTGGTAAATCAGGCAATTCAATAAAGACCGTTTTGACCTAACAGGCCGTAAATGGGGCTATTTCTCCGGATAAAAGGAATCCGTGGACGTAATGAGAATGTCCACCGTCTCGTGAGGACAACATAGCAGCATTAGGTTTTTCCTGTTGGAGTCCCGTCTACTTCCCTCGGGGGTCATATCTCTATCTAAAAACCTGTCCACATCCCCCTAGCGGGCTCCCAGTCTTCATAGCCCGGGCGTAACACGTTGTCCTCGACTAATGGATGTATCGCACCCAAAAGGATTCCATTCCTAATCCCCGCCTTAATTACCAGGAGTTAATTGAATATATTTTAGCAATTTTCTGTTTGTCGGAGGGAAAAAATAACAGGGGAGATGGAAAATGTTTACATTTATGATACATTCTTTTTTGCAAGCTAAAGAGCACTGTAACTATTATTTTTTTCGGTGACAACGAGGAAATAATTCACGAGCACTGGGGAAACAGTAATGCCATTCATGTATTGTAATTGCCAATGCGAAGGACCGAATTTCCCCAGGGGCTCTCAAATAGGAAATCAATGTTTGATTTTTGGGTGGAATTCAAAAGAGGACGGAGTGAGATTTGTTTGTTCCCTTGTATATAAATGAAATGGTTATGCTCTGCCCTTAGGGGCAGTTCCGTTCTTACCTTGTTCATCCCTCCAGCCCCGGCCCTTCTCAATGGATCTGCAACAGAATGGGGAGAAAAATTATTATATTGTCAGACAATCATACAGTTAATCAAATTTAAATAAAAACAATGTTAAAAATACACGAAAGGTGCTAAAACACAACAAGAAAATATATGTAAACCATCTAATTCAGCAAAATAGGGGTAATAAATTTTTATTATTCACTAAGAACACCTTCCTAATTTTACAACGTTTTGCAATTTACTTCTATACAATCGGTCTTCCCCGGTTGTTGGAACTCGCCTCGCCCGAATTACGGTGGGCAAGTCCGAACCCTCCTCGCTAATTAAGACGAGTCCTAGGAGGGTATTGATCGGTTCCATGTGTGCCCTGTCTTAACCAGCACCTCTTAGCATTCACCACCCTTCCTGGACGTTCCCAGCTGCATGCATCATGTGCTACGGACAAGTGGCCAACAGTCCTTCCTCCCCTGTTCTCACACTCGCTTGAACAAGGGTGGACAACGTTAGCCCCTTATGATTTATTGTTCATTCTATCGAAATAACGGAAATCGTGTCGAAACGAGTAGGAAGAATAGGTCTTAAATGGTATATCTCTTTTCATGTGTACCGATATCAATAAGTGTCATAAGCTATTACTGGAAAACGGATCTTACAAAATTATTCTTTCTGTTAAAATAAACCGGCGTTTTCAGGCATTCTTTCTTTTATAAAATTAATTTTTCCAATTATTTAATCAAGGCTTTCACATTTTCTTTTGTTCTTACATTTTAACATCTATAGCACATAATTTGTTCCCCTACTTCTTGCACTTACACCACCATTCCCAATGGGAAATAATGTTTCTCTCTCTCTCTCTCTCTCTCCTCTCTTTAGATGCAAGAGTGGATCAATCAATCACCCACTACCTACCTCTATATCTCTCTTTTTTCTCAACGTACTTCATATTCCATATTTACGTAGCGGTAATATGAACCATATTAGTTATTGCAATTAATTATTCTTTTTATGTAAGGTTTTTGGCTGAATGAAAAATTAGTTAACGAGCGGATTTCAACTACCTTGCAACATACGCCGTTGCTCTAAGCACTACTTGAGCTAGTGACTTCGAATCCCTTTCGTGACTTTTCATCTTAACCAAAAACCTTAGATAAAAAGAATAATTACTACTTACTTTCTTCCTTACTTACAATTATCACTTCCTTTTTTAACATATTAATATTTTTATCTTATCAAATTATCACCATTTTTTCTCACATTCGCATAAAAAAATTAATTTCGCTTCTCTTTCACTCATTTAAATTTTTTTAAACGTAATCTCTCACATGCTTTTTCACCTTCCATCCCAATAATTTTTCTCCCTCACATATGTTTGTATTTATCTTATCATACTCTCTCTTTCCGTCTCAATATTCCCCTCTCTGTGTCAGTCTTTCTCTTTCTCGCTTGCTGACTCACTCTCTCATTCTCGCTCTCCCTTTCTCTCCTTTCACTCAATGGTTCCCTTTCTTTTTATCAAAATATTAAGTTTTGTTATTCTCATTTTTTCTCATATTCTCGCATTGCTGCATTTCTTTAAAGAATATAATAATTGAAATTTTGTCTCCCAACCGTTTCTTACCCTTTCTCATCAATATTTGCTTTTTCAAAAATCTCTCTTAAATTTATTCAACTCCTTCCTAATATAAAATAAACAAATACATAAATGCAAATAAAAAGTTCTTTATAAGTGAAAATAAATTTCATATTTATACATATAGTTTTTTATATTTTAGTCTTGGTGTGACAGATTTTTTAGAAAGAAATTGTGTTTTTATTTCAGAATTGTTCTGTTTCTTCAGATTTGATAAAAAATTTTTCTTAATTTTAATAAACTGTCATAATAAAATAATTAACGATTTCTATCCACGACTTCTAATTAAATGATATATTTTAATGGGGATAAGTTGTTAGAAGAATTTGAAGATTTTAAGAAATAACTTCCACGGGGACAAAAGGACAGATGACAAAAGGTTAAATTTCACCGTTCAGTAATGAAGCATTCACCTTGGTGAATCAATGCTGATCGGTATCGAGAAACTCTCACTTCTCCGGCTTTTCTATCTGGGGAAAAACGTTTCGCCTAGCCGATAGCGTCGACAACCCGGCCAAAAACAGAATCGACAAGGTGTTAATTACGTAATTTCCTCGGGTTGCTATGGTCGAAAGATAAACAACTTCATTTCCGCCGTGGTGGCCTAGGCGTCATAATTGTGATTGACTTGTCGCCGCGGCTCGCGTGTCCTCTAGGCTTTGGTATCGTTGCGTGTCATCCACCCCCTTGAGAGCCGCTCATGTAAACTGTCAAAGATGTTACCTTTAAACACAAAACCTCCTTTTCCAAAAATAACAAGGCATTTAGAAAAAGATACCGTCTTTTATTCACCCCTCACCCTATTTAAGGATCAAGATTTTATTTCTGTACCATGTTCAATGTCAGCAATTATTGTGAAAGTAGTTTCTTAAATTTCTATGCTTTATTATTTTTATCGGCATAATGTATTGTAGTCTTTTTTATATAAGAAATTTGTATAAGAAAAATATGTAATTTATTTTCCACTTAGTATGGAAATTTTATTTCCATTTATCTGTTTATCATTATTTTCTCATTAACAAACATTAGAAAGCAGTTAAATAACTGCAGGAAAAAGAGAGAAAGAGTGAGAGTGAAATTGATTGATTGATTAACGATTCAGTTATTAAAATTCAAGGAAACGTCAGGTCTCTAGGACCTTTCTTACACTTAACCTGTAATATTTGTTTACCGTCATATGGCAACAGTAATAAAATCGAAATAACAAACTATTGTAAAATCAACAATGACGTAAATGAATAAAGTAAGATTAAGTTGAACTGATTACGTTATATTTTTATACAGAGCACATTATTGTAGAGTAATAAAATTAGATATAGATTTTCCGTAAAATTATTATAAACTAGATTAGAACCTTCGAGAATCGGATCATAATTTTACTATTTAAAAATGAAATAAAATGATTATTAACGTTTTACAAGTAAATTATATAACGAAAACATAATAGTAAAAGTAGCAAAAATAAGTATATAACTATATGGTGTAATGATAACTACGTACTATTACATAAGGTAAATGTTAATCTGTAGTGTTATATTTAACACATTAACTTAACAAATATTCTTCACGGAGTTAAAAATTTTGGAAGCGTTAATAATAGTGAGAGAGAAAGAGAGATAGTGATAGAGGTAAAGAAAATTAGATACATAGATAGGTAGATAGATAGAGATGTGAGAGAAAGAGGAGGGAGAGGGAGAGAGAGAGAGAGAGAGCGAGAGAGAGAGAGCAAGAGGAATGATTAGAAGACATTTCAACCATTAAATTTTCTTTATTTGAATTAAAGTGGGTTAATATTATTATTTGATAAGTGTGTGTATGTGTGGAATGAGAGGGTGATAGAACGAGAGAGTGAGAAATAGATAAGAAAATAAAAGCCGAAGTAAAAACATACATATAAACATTTTTGAAAATTAACATTTTCAGAGCTAGATAGGAAGGCCTGTTATATAGTCAAATGATGGTGTGTAGGAATCAACCAGAGCCTGACCTAACTACTGTCAAAACAACCGATGATTTATCAGTTTTCTGTTTGTACTGTTTGCACGCTGTTAATTTAACGAGGCAATTGTTGTACAGCCGGAAAGATTACCGGCCCATATTTACCGGGCCTTTTATCACAATACACAAAGTCTGCGTGCCTACAAATGTTTGTTCAGCGGTGTATTGAACCGAGAGTAAATGAACTGTCCTAAGCAAACAGGCAATGGGGAGGGTCACTACGCGGCAACCGCAAAAACAAGTTCGCCCCTCATGCGTTCCAGGAGGGTAATAATTTAGGCGCAATTAGGCCCCTCTTCAGAAGATGGGCGTTTCATTTCTTTTACGACCCGTTAAACGTTATTCGAGTAAAAAAAAATCCTTGCCAACCCTTTTTTCTAATTAAGAAAATCTTATCGCTTTCATCAGCCCGCCTGTTACCTTCAAGTGTCGGTCATCAAGGCGAATTCCGCTTTCTATTTCCTCTCTCCCCTAGCCATTATCATTTTAATTATCAGCTTCCAGAAGCTAGCAGTTGGAAAACCAACAAAAACGGGGTGGTTTTACGGTGGGCCTCCATCCATCACTTAGCGGCCTTACGGAAACAAACAATTGCTACCATCAGTCAATTAGAAGAATCGGCACGTGAGGTGATCGAATGGATGAAGGATTGACTCGTATTTGCAACTTTTAAAACTAACTTGGGCAATTAACAATAGCCTTTACCAAGTGATAACAATAAATGATTAATATTTTTATCAATAAATTACGCCATTAAAGGCTTAAATTATTAAAATTTTTATTAGAGATTACAAACAATTGACAGTAATATTCCTTGAGTTTGTCCACTATATTGATCATTCTTCCGAATTGTACATTTTATGGCTGAGAATTTGTTTATAAAAATTTTATGTAATTTTGCACTTAGCGTTTAGAAATTAATACTGTTAGTATTATTATTATTATTAATTTTTAAGGGAATTAATACTCTTAACTTATTAATCATTATTAAATTAAGTTAGGAAATTGACTGGATTTGTTTTTAAATTTTTTAAACAATTCTCAAATAAATAATTATAATGTTAAATAAATAATATCAAGATTAGTGGCAGGATTTGATCCCAGGACTGCCAGTGGGACAAATTCAAGTTGGACCCTCCAGCCACTCGGCTACCGTGACCCCCAGAAAAACCAACATTATTCATGATCCAAGAATAAAGGAAAATTATCACACTATCACTATCAGCTCAGTAGAGGATCTGAATTATTCACATTGTACAATTGTTCGTTTGTGTAATGACGCCTTCTTTTTTGTGTTTTTTATGCTTTTTCTTCAATGAACTAAAAAATTAACTGCTTTATCTTTAAAATCACATACAACAAGCAAACCATTTCCTGAAAAATCGAATTCGATTTTTGTTTGCAATTTTATTAAGATTACCTGACCGAAGATGTATGTGATATGCACTGGCAGGAAAAAAATTCCAGCCAATTGATTTTTTTTTTCGAATCAGAAAATGCTGCCGTTAATTTGTCGCGTCTTTTTTACCAATAAATATTTGTTTATGCTATGTTTTAAATTGGTACTATCAATTAGGAATATCAACATTTAATCCTAAATCCTAAAAAAGATAAAGAATTTTTCAATGTTTGATTTTTACGGAATTTAAAATGTTTATTCAATCTCATTTGAATTCTGAAGTAATAAACTGTTTAGTGTTCACCTTTGTATACTTAATTTCAATTTTTAAACTTAAAAATGCCACTTAGTGGAGGGGATTTTGCGTGTGTTGTGGCTCTTAGCGATGATCGACTTCCCATCAGGTATTCCGGTTGTTGCCCTCGGAGTTGCCGTACGAAGCTCTGAGAGGCAAAGTTAGATATTTTCGAAAATTTTGCCAAGAAGTCCGTAGTGTCATAATTTCTGAACGCCTGCTCGAAGAAGATTGAATCAGTATCGATTGATCACTTTCGTCCCGTAAGAAGACCAGAATTGATCAGAGAACACGGAGTTGCACGGATCGCATTTGCTATAAATACAGCCATCGGCAAAAATTTGCTCTACAATCTCCAAATGGGCGTGAAAGAGAGTTTAGAAGGCGAAATGCAAAGTTGAAAGACTGAATTATTAAACGTTAAAAAAGTGAAACTTTGATTAATATCAAGGATATACAAATCAATACAAATCAAATTATCTTACAAGCGGGTCAAATTTTTTGCCTGTTCGTGTATATATAAAGTACTTACAACCTGATCTAATCTTTGTATATAATTCCCAAAAATATGATATTTAATTTTATACATTGTTTTTTTCTGTTAATACGATAAAATAACAATTACGTGGAATCTGTTATCCTGGGAGCCCCTTGTGCGTGTGGGTGAGGGAGGGGCTGTTGAAAAATGCGAAGAGCCCGCTCAACAGGTGGCCGTTGAACGGCTCTATCAATCTCGCTTTGTTTTGGGCCGTTTTTTCCCCACATGCCGTTTTGTGCAGCGGGAGGCTAGCCTAGATAAGAGGCCGGGCCGATGATAAAGGCACGCGCGCATCACGCCCTATCTGGAACGGATGCGCTACGTGCACCGGGCATCGCCCCGTTTAAAATATGAAAGGGGCCCGGCCGAAATTTCGGCGCTTTCACAATAACCGGGCCAACAAAACGGATCGTGAATACTGTTTTGACCCGAAAACCGTTTTTGTTCAACTTCCCCGGTGCCGTGATAGTATCAACGGCCGTTTGCCACAAAATAAATAATCAATGGGCCAAACAATTAGATAGCTTGCAGTCGATCGTGTAAATTTCTTACAAAACATGTTGATATTATTACTGATAACTTCTAAACTAAATATTTTTTGCGCTTATAAACTGTTAAAATCTTACGTTTGCAATACAGCGAGAACGAGTAGATCTGGATGATCTGACGGCTTTTATTTTTAATTTAGAAAAATCTAATTTACTACAATTAAATCATTACTAACTCCTCAACATTACTAAAAGGTTTACGTGTATCAACATTTTCTTGGGATAGATCTTTTCCATCAATGGGCTACTTTTCTTACAAATAATGTATCTTTATAATCAATTTTGTGCTTTATTTTGTAATTCCATTGGTACCGTTGATCAATAAATATCGATCAAATTTAACAACCAATCGGAGAAATTTAAAAAATGTGAAAAATAGATAAATAAATAATCAGACAGAAAGAAAGAAAAACAGAGTGAGAGAGAGAGAGTGGGAATAAGAGGAAGATACAATGCTACGGCCACGTAAAAAAATGGGCGCAGCAAACACTGAATGATCCTAGGAAAAAAGATGGCGAAAAACAACAAATAAAATACCACTTCACAAACACAGAAATTTGACTGTAATATTTGTGCGAAAGCGATAGTAAAGGTCAATCTTTGAAACAACTACACAATACATCAAGTTTGTTTGTTTTGATTATTAAAGCTTCATCTTTAGCTTGAAATGTTGTATGCTTGAAATTTTATGTTCGTCACGCCCTGAGCCTTGGGTCTGTGGTAGGTTAGTTCTAGAAAGCTTAGAACGGGTCGGCTCGTGAAATATGATGAGTCCAACCGACCGACATCCGAGTCTATTTGTCACGGACGTTAATTTTTCCATGACTGCGGCTGACACCCTCCCCAGAGTCTGACGGTAATTGTGTCGCCCCAGGTTTCTTCTGGGGTTCTGCAGAAAACAATTTCTGTCTCAACGGCCGCCCTGTAATTGTGCCCTATTGTTTTACATCGGGCCCCTCCGGATTTCTTTCTCGGAACAAATTAGTCGGCAGGATGATAAATGAAATTGTAATTCCGGCGGGTTACCTCTGCCAGCTAAATAATTCAGGGACTCGGTCTTAAGATTTACAAGGGAAAAGCAGCTTTTTCTCTGTTGGTTCGACGTGTTTTGAATGGATTTGCTGTCTCTGGGAGATGGAAGGAAATGTTTTTTTTTTATTTTATCAGTAACGATGCTTTACGTCAACGCATCCGGCCTAGAAAAGTGGTTCAAGTCGTCAAAATAATTAGGAAAGCGGGTTCATTTCCTACCAGGATTTCCTCTGGTGCTTGGTACCGACTTAACCCTCGCCCTATCGGAAACTGACGTCACCTCCGCTCTATTTCCTTCAACCGTCAAAATCGGCCCCGGCTCATTCGAGCCTCCATGTTTGAACGAAAGAATATCAATCAATGTTTATCTTGATATAATATTCCCTTGTATGTAATTGTCAAAGATGACAGCGTTGCCGTCTACTTAAATCTGACGACATGGTTATATCTCAAAAGAAAATTTTAATGTCGAATGGGCATAATAATACAGTTTCTAAGTTTAACAAGGTGGTTATTTCCGATCATTTTGCTTGCCGATAAGCCGAAACGCGCAGTCATGATAGACAGTGTACCAATCGGGTTCTGCCAACAAGAAGAAATCTAACAACTGTTTATTTTGCCTAACCCTTTTTTACACTGCATTATTTTTATTCGTTTTTACAAACTATGATGAAAAATTCTGTCATTGCCTAAACTACTACTACAATTAAGGACTAATCGGACAACAATGCCTGATGAAATGCTGAAAACTGTATTAAGCTGAATTATTCGAGAATAGCATCCAGATTTTGTGTGCTTCTATTATTTCTTACAATTTATCTGTTAGAGTTGCGGTTCCAACTTCTTGCAACGCATCTTTGATAAGATCTTTATATTTAGGTGCCCGAATCTGTTTACATGTTAGCGTTTGTCGAAATTCGCGAGCATTTTAAAAATCAATTTAATCCTAAGTTTCAATTTGTATTTGATTGAGGACCGCGATTGCTGAAAGGTTAACGCGTCAGACACTCGGCTCGTAGACACACGGCCGTTGGGATGATTCTCGTCGTCGCCCATGGAATTATCTTTCACTCTATAACCTTACAAAAGCCGAGAAATATTTATTATATACTGCAGGTTTACTTAGAACTAATGTATAAATTATAAAGCCAATAAAATTGTTTGCGTAAATTCTGTGTTGTTAGGTATTGTATATCCAATTATTTTGTACATTTGATTTAAAAAAATTGAAGTAGTAGAGAAATGAGAAGTCAGAAGACTCTGGATCCTAATGATATGTCCGGTAGTGGTGAATAAAAGTACAACGGAGGATCCATCTAGCCCTAAGATGTTGGTTGGCAGGAGACTCATAACTGCCTCTAATTCAAATTTCATGGGTTGTTATGATTTCTGCTGATTCTGTTTTGCTCCAAAACTTTTAAATGTTGAATGGAGTCTGATTTTCACCCGATTAGTTTTTTTTTGTATATTTCAACTTTGTCACATACTTGGACATTAATGCTGATGATTCAAGCATCAAGGCGGGTGTGGATCGATTGGCGTCCTCGCGTGGAATGTAAGCAGCGATGGAATGCATTGTCTCAGGAATCGAGGATGACTTGTAGCCCTTCTAATTCTAATTTGCGGCTAAGTCAGTCAGAGAGCCCTTCGGAGGGAGGAATTGTCTTTCACCACCCTTTTGACGGATTAAGGGCTCATTTAAATACTCTCCTCCCCGTCGACGACCTCGGCGCTAACACGTGCGACAAACCGGGAGAAGGAATGGAAGAGAAGTTGAATTTCAATTCAATCTCTTTTCACAATTAGTCTTCCCATTTCCAGACTACCTTTACAACCTCTCTGTCTTATTTAGCTTTTAGATGAGTTCTAAAAAAAAGGTACTTTTCTACAAAACAACAATTTTGATAGAAAAAATATTTATAGGTCTTTGAGACCACCACTCATTGTTATTTAAAACACAAAACAATTTAGTAAAATTTTGACTTATGGTGTTAGTAATTATTATTATCAATAATTCGTCAATTTAAGGTTTAAAGTGTTATCATAGAAAGTTAAACTTTAGATTATTGATGATTATTCAATATATTCTTTGGGTTTTTGTCGAGTTAAGTGATTTTACTTCTTTTTTTTTATATTTCCTTCTGACAACGGTTTGATCAGACGAAACCATAAATTCCAAACCGACCTATACAACTAGGGTTTTGAAAAGGCTGTGAAAAGTCGAGAAGGCCTCTTTTGTTTAGCGTTCTAAGAGCATTATGTGGTTACAGACGGGGAACTTGTTCTTAATATAAAGTAAATAACAGTCTTTCGCTCTAAACAAGCCTCTTCATAAACACAGACTTCATTATACACGAGGCATAAAGCCAGTTATGAAACATCAACCTCGTCCATTCAGACCCTTCTGATTCAAGATTAAACTGTATATTCTTCTACCGCTCGGATCGCGGGGCTTTATGCTCGAGTCGGGAGAAAATTTCCTAGGGTCGGACGAGCGGATGAGATGATCTGGCAGTTACACACCGGGGGGAAGTGCCGAGGGGATATTTCTGAGGAGTCGGGAGGGTTGATTTTTATTTTCCTGATAATTAATACAAGGGGTTGTTGAGTTTCGTCAGCGGCATCTGGACGGAGGAGTTGGTAATTAATTATCCAGACAGTGAAGAGGGATGACAAGGGGGAGGGAAGCGTTGGAGATTTACCCAATACCGTCTTCACCTAGTGATTATAAAAAAAGGAAAAATTTTCAATTTATATGCAATAAACATAAAAGAACTTTAAACCTAAAAAAAACAATAAGTCCAAACTGCACTGAAACAATTCTGAAACCAACCGACAATTACAAAAACAAACGATAGAATAAAAAAACTCAGACTAAACCTCCAAAGTTATTGCCCTTCCTCTCAGGACTTTACAAAAGAAATTTTAACAAAAAAAAAACCCAGGCTCAATACTAAAAATGGCGAAATGGAAAGCAACGGACAAACAACACATCGAGGGTAGAAGACCAAAATTCCCTTTGCGGATAGTGAATTACTTCAATTTGGTATTATTGCTTTCTTTTCCTGGTGTTGTGGTATTGATTTGTGTGTCAATCAATCAAGCAAATGCATTAAATTCAATGTATGTTATAATCCAAAGGATTGTGATTCTTGTTCCTATCACATTGGTGGTGTGAAAGATATATTACACGGTGTGGGTATCATACACCCTTTAAGAGCTCTTGTACCCCATTCTGTGCTTAAACCACATCGGCAAATTTCATCATGGCACTTGATTAGTACAACAGGTATAAGTGATTGAATCTCTTCTTACACTCTGTCCGAAAACCTTCGGACCTACTTCTACCTGCGGGCAAGTAGCGGCACAGTGTGTGAGTAGGTGCATTGGTGTCACATCTGCTTCTTTGCAGAATCTGCAAGTACCGTGCTGGATTATTCCAATCTTCTTAAGATGTCCATGTAGTTTGCAGTGTTCTGTTAAGTTTCCTGATTCGCAGTTGTTTTCTGCTTATTTAATACGTTATGTTATCACTTACCTTCCAAAGTTTGCTAGAGGTATTTGAATTGTTTGCGTCCAATGAGTGAGTTCCACTATTCCATCATTTTCGTTTTTTCTTTGTCTGTGAGGTGCTCATTGACAGTGGGTATACCTATATCCCGGTTCCTATCGGCGGTATAGTATCCTCTCTTCTTGCAATGGCATCTTCTTTCTCATGGCCGTCTACTCCCACATATCCTGGGACCCAGAAGACGTACTTTGTTTTAGTTTGATTTGTGAACTAATGATGACAGAACTGAGCGCTTTAATGACTGCTTGTCTACCTGGCATGGCAGCTATATTTTTGTTTTTGTACTTTTTGTTCAGTTCGAATTGGGTATACCCATTCAATTGCAAGGACCTCAGCTTGGAAGATACTGATGATTTTTAAACGGGTTGTGAGTATTCGGTTCCAGGACTGAATACTCCCGCCCCGAACCTTCTAGCGTTTTAATAGTTGGTGCCATTCTTAAGGAGGTGTTTTTTTATCATTCCCATTTCATTTTGATACTCAATTTTATTTCGAAATTTTCAGTGATGTGATAAAACTTCCCCTGGATGAAGTAGATGAAATAAATGACTTAGGTATCATTTTAATAGCCAATAAAATTTTGTTGATCGCATTTCCAAGTAAGGCTTTAGTGAATCCAGTTTTTGTCAAGCGATTACCTTTAGACTTTAGACATTCGTCTTGAGTCATCTTGAGTATTCTTGGATTGTCTGGGATTCAGTTTTTAAAACTGTGATTCATCTGATTGAATCTTGAATCATCATTCTACTTGTGGATCTACAAAATTTCATTTTAGTGGGATCAAAATTCAAACTGCTTTTTATTAAGACGATTAAATATAATAAACATCTAGCTATCGCTGTAATAATCATTTCTGCCTCATAATCCTTCTATTTACAACCGGAACAGTGACTCATGACGAATAGTGATCACTAGTACAGCAAACCACTCAATCTAGTTAATAATAATCGTATAATAATAAAGTAGCGGATCTAGGGTTTAGGGACGACATTCGAGTGTTGCGGGTCACAAACGCGCTAATCTCCCGAGAAAAGGAGAGCTCGGCTGTTGTAATCAGAGGAAATGTAGTGTATCAATTGGCCTTATCTGCTAACCACTTTGTCTTTATGCGGCCCTGATTGGTTGTAAAAAAGGGTTGCTCTCATGATAACCTCGCCCTTCCTTATCTCCCCTCTTCTTACGAGCCACTTAATCTTCTTGGGACAGATACAATGTCGCCACACTGGCTCACTAACGTCGCCTTCTGACTATATACGACGCCTAGAATTTGTTGTAGCGTAAAATGAAATATTTTCTTTGAATAAACAATTTAAAAAAATAAATAAAGGTTAATGTTATAAATTCGAGTCTCATTTTCTACTTTTATCAAACCTGTGACGAAACTAAACTCTACGCACATAATTAGAAATTAGGTTCTAAAAACCAATACGGGGGAGTCGGTGGCCGCAAGGTTCCGTCGTTGACTCGGCGTTCAACACTGTAAGGTAAATGTACCGGGTTCGAATCCAGCGGCCCTGTATTCCAACCCGACATACTTACAAATGGGCTTTTTTCAAAAAACCGGCACCCTGAGGGTTTATATGACCTCCGCTGTTGTGAACCCTCGTAAAAAAAATTAGAACCATATAAAGTGGCTTCCTTGCGTAAATATACAGGGCGTCTCTTGAGCGGATGAAAACTTTCAGAGAGTAATCCTACATGCCAAAGTGGGCTAAACTTACCAACTGTACAATGCATGAGTATTATTTATATCCGGGATAATTCACATTTCAAGAAGCTTCCAAATTTCACAGCTTTATTCCATACCCCCCGTATCTCATAAGTTATATATCTTACGGTAAATTAAATTTGACCGATAGAAATTTTCCATGATAAGTTATAACTAATGTAAAATTAACGTTTACAATTGTATCAAATATGTCATTAATATTTTCAAATTTCTATAAATAAAAAATAAAACATAAAATCTTTAATTAGAAGTTTAATTAAATGTTTAAAAAATTAATCTTTTGGAAGAACGCAAGCCTCTAATCGTTCCTTACAGTTTTTAAACATTTAATTAAATTTTTAATTAAGTTTTTAAGTTTAATTTTATACCAAAGAGTCTTGTTTAAGTTTTTGCTTTTGTTTTTTATTAATCAAAATTTGAAAATTCAAATTTATTTTTATATTAGTTTAAACTTAATTTGGTGCTAAAAATGTTTTAAAATCTAGAAGGTTGGTTTTTAACAAAAAACTAAATACACCAATGTTTGTTTTTATTTGATATATTTCAGTCGCTTATGTATTTCGGTCCACGCCCTTGTCCCTCTTCAGAGCTATCTTTTTTTGCTAAATTTAGACATTAATATATTAATTTAGCAAAATAGAGTTCTTTGAAGAGGACCAGGGACGTGGCTCGAAATGCATAAGTAACTGAAATATATAGCATAAAAATAAATTAGGGTATTTAGTTCTGAAATCTGAAAATTTTTAAGATAATTTTTTTTACCCGTTTGCAGCAAAATAAAATTGTTATTTAAACTTATTCTATCACTAAATGATTTTCTGGTGTTTTAGTGAATTTTCTTTCAAACCATCATAATTAAATAATTTATAATAAATTTTTGATTTTGTTTGTCTCGGTTCACATTAACATAAGTATATTGTAATTAATGTAACGAAAAAAAAAAAAAAACATTTAGTTTGAAAATCAACAAAATACGAGTGTCCGATTTTTTTTGTATTTGATTCTATAATTTCCTGTAGTAATTACATTTGCATAATTTGTTGTATTTTCATGTTATAATAAATATAGTAAGAATATATTTTTGAAATTACCAAGTGCACCTCCGATTGTTTAAATGTAACACCAGTTTTGTTATTATTGTGTATTTTTAACAGTTTTCCCAAAAATAAATTTTTTCAAGTAAGTCTGTTGTGTTTACTCTAGGGAGGGAATGCTATTGCCGTTAGTTAATTCATTCTGTCTATAGCAATGAACGATTAATCACATCCAGAAACAAATGAAGGGAAGTAATAGCCCGCGGACCTGAAACGCTATGAAAGGTCGTAAATAGTTAAGGGTTGAAAGGGGTAAGTTCGGAATGGGCGCCGAGCCGGAGGGGTTTTAAAGGGTAAGGAGGAGGGTTTGTAAGAAAAAATCTGACAAGAGCAGAACGTGCGGTTAGCTCGTCGTTGTGGCACTGTTGGATTCGAGCGGGACGAGGGTGGTAAGGGCAAGTTTCTAATTCCGCTCAGGGCACCCCTTGACGTCTGTCATTCTTCCGGAGTTGGTAATTTGCTCTCCCCGCTACCGTTCGACCTCATGAGAAAACCGAGGAGTTTTTAGCATTTCATAACTTGTTGGCTCCCGGAGGCTTAACTTTATACCACGGGCCCCTTCACGATTCCGGCTCACTTCACCTTTCAGTAAAATTTCCTGTGGGACACCCTTCACATGTCCCACGCCCGGATCTTAAGCCGGCTCCGAGCGCTCAAACCCGGTCTAATCCCATATGCATACATTATATAAGGGGTGGGGAATGAAATGTATTCAAAGTCACTAATACACCACCTTGTCTTCTTGCTTAAAGATATGGTAATGGACACCTTAAGGCGCTTTAGAGGTAATTATGCTAATAACAAAAAAAAAAGAGATGTGTGTACCCTTTGGTTTAAATATTTATGATACATACACCAACAAGATAACTCGTCCATAAACATTCTTAAATGTAAAAATATAAATCAATAGAATATACACTGAGAGGCAAAAGAAAGTGGCTACTCTCGTTTTTTGAGTAAATACATGCATTTGTTATACATTTTATTTTTTGTTGTTTACTGGATATTTTTAATACAAGTAACATAATTTAACCAAAAATGCTGCTATAAAAACAATGAAGGAAATATTCAATTCAGTACAGAATATTTCCCCTTTTTGCGTCTATTACCACTCGTATTCGAAGTGGCACCGTATTTATGAGGTTTTGATTATAGTGATGTGGATCATTTTTCCAACAGGCCCATTATTAATTCCTGGAAATTCTCTGGCATCACTGAGTGACTATACACCCTCCCTGGCGACTCTTATCATTGGTGTTCGATATAATTTAAATCGTGACGACATGCTGGTCAGTCCAAACCAAATGAATTGAAGCCAGTTCTAAGTAGTCACCAACGTTCCTATCTACGTTATGCCTTGCATAAAAATAAAACCGTTGCCGATTAGTAGTACGTTCGAAAAATATCATATTTGTGCAACCTTCCATAGAAATGCCTGCCCAAACCATAACACTACCAGCTCCATAGCTCCTCCGAGGTGAAAATCTTGCTAGGTATTTCTCTCTTGTCTTTCACCAAATCTCTCCCGACCGTCAGATCTCTAACAAAACGACTTATCCAAAATCAACATTTTACTCCAATCTCAGTTTCTTGAAGACCGTAACATTAGCATTTGCAACTTATTGAAGGTGCTTGATCTCAACAGTGGTGGAATGTTGATTGTGGAGTACATTCCAAACTATAAAACGTCCATCTCTGTGAGATGTGATGTAACCTCTAGTATCTTGGTCTCAATGGATAATTGTTCGGGGAATGTTGAGCACCCTGGCCATATGCTTCACTTCTTCCGTTTTCCAACTATGTTATCATTCTAGCCGAATCTGTATCACGGGAAACGATCACTCCAAAAAATTTGCACTTCGGAACGTTATAAAGAAGCTTTGAAGAAACACGAAAAGATATTGATTCCAATATTTATTTACATAATCTAATTGTAAATGCAAGTGTGAGATTTTATATGTGCTTGATTACTGTCTAGGAGATAATTAAAAATATTAAGGGTCACCTCTATGACCTTAATAGAATTTTGATATCTTTCAGGGAAGAACATTCTATTCGGGCCAAGGTTTTAGCCCCGAAGATGATCTCAATAAAGATCGAAACGTCGGCACGATAAAGAAAATGTTTTTCTGAAACCTTCATCACACCAGATCGCATCTCACGATTTATAAATAATCATCGTTTAACGGTCACTAATCACCACACGCTTCTAAATATTATTCTCGGAAGAACTTAAATACACTGTCTACTGGCATTCCCAAATATTTTGATATAACCTATTGAGTCCGAAATATCTAGTAAACAGACCTGCTAATCTTGAACTTTCCTAGCTTTGTTCTAGCAGGTTTAGCAAAGACTTAACAAAGCGGACTGACTTTACCCTAGCACGTTGTTCCATCAAATGTAAGTTATTTTTTTTAACTTGATCCATTAGGAATCGTTGTTTTTGTATGTTAGTTTAAATTTCACAGTACGGCTCACTTCCTATTGATATATCTGATGAATCCCTGTAGGCTGGTTTATCAGGCATTTTGTTGCCTGCTTTCCTGGGTGAATTTGGACCCTGACAATGTCTAGTAAGTTCTGTAATCCTATATCTCTTAGTACACAGCCTTTATTGATTGGTTGTTAATTATTTATGTTCATATTTTAGACACGAAAATTGGAACAAAATAAGAAGAAACTGAACAACCAACAAGACAATATATATGGGGTGAATTTGATTTCTCCTCTGTTTGGAGAACCCCCAAGACACGTAAACCCTTTGTGTATTTTTTTCATGAGTCAAACGGTTTTGATCTAACCTCCAGGATTAATTGCTTTAATGAGAGCCTCGAGAGAGTCGATGTGATTTGAGGAAATTGTTTCGATGTCGGGAAATATGTGCAGCAATATTTGTATCAATTAAATTAAAACATAAATAAATTGGTACTTGGATGAACGAGTTGGAGATGAATTTGATTTTTCCGAAAAACCAACTTTGAAAATAGTTTCTCCAAATTACTTGAGAACGGTAAACTTAAAAAACGTTTGCGTTTCAGCAACAAAAACAAACCCTTTAAAATGTACATTGATGCGGCTCTTGTCATTAGAAACAGCTGTGCGCTATCCTAGAGAGAAAGATCAAAACGTTTCGGCTCATGAGAAACTAGTCAAAAAAATAAAGTTTGCGTGTCACGCTGTTTTGCTTAAAAACGGCCGATTAAAAAAATATTTTGTGGAAACAGAATTAAACTCAACTTGTATGTGATTAAACAGTTCTAATAATTACAAACTTCAACTTTTTAGGCTAAACCATCAAGCCTTAACTGTTTTGCCGGAGGGTATAAGTGATGCGCCTTAAAAATACATTTCAAAAGTTAAAACGGTAAGAAGAACTAAGAATGGATAAAATAAATTAGATTTAATTAATTAATTAACCGAATATGAGATTAATCTTTTATCTCAAAATTATTCCAATTTAAGATTGGATTAGGAAGTTATGGTGATCATCCTAAATGCTGCAGCTTTTTTCACTTTTCAATTGTTGGTGTAGTGCAAACTCTCGACGTAGGTTTTTTTGATACAATCTATTACTTATTTATATATCCTACTAGGGCAGGCAGTAGAAAAGGTAATAAAAAAATCACAGCTTTTTTTTGTTGACGTTAGGAGATTAATTATTTATTATTGTGCACAAGAAATGAAATTTTTTATACCGTATAAAACTATGACAGAGGAGGTAACAATGACCAATACTGGCAGGATTGTTAGTAAAGGTTGAACATGTGAATTTTGTCATCGCGAATCTTGTCATATGAGCTGAAAACGAAAAGGTGGGGTGTTAGAAGCATTAGCTCCCCTCCGGAACGCTAAGCCGTTCTAATTTCGTGGAAACTCAGGAGTTTGGGGGAGATATTGTTTTTACCCATTTGAGGTGCATGTAAGCTCACGTATAAAATGATATATACAGGCAATATTAGATAAGGGCCGGAGTAATGCAAGGGTAATTTTCATATCGGACCCGGAGTTATTTAATTAAAGGTGAGGTTTGTTCTTCCCAGCTCCCTCTCGGGGGAGCACGGTGCCTTTTTCAGACGGCTTTTTACTCCTTCCTCCCCACATTTCACTGCCTACTTCCCTTACCGTGTGTACGCCGCCGAGGATATTAATTTTTCAATGTTCCACACCCCATATCGCATCGGTTGTTAAGTATTTTCCGGATTTACTAAATAACCCGGATTTCTAATATTAGAATTTAATTGTTTTTTTTTTTAGATCATTTTGAAGGTATCAACGGTATCAAAAACAGGGAAATTCTATTTTCTTACATCATCTTTTATTGTTAAACTGTCATTTTCACCTCAGTTTTCGAAGTATTAAACTTTTTTTTTAATCGATCTATTTTTATCCATGTAAGGCTACGCTTAAAAACTGCTATCACAAGCAAGAATTTGTAAATTTATGAATAGGCGTTTTTCAACCCCAGTGGCAAAGAAAAGCTACCACCAAGACCATGGAGGATAATAACAAATAGTTTAGTAATAAAATTTAAAAAAAATATTTTTTACAATTCAAATAACTTATTATGAAGTTATGTTTTAATAAAAAACGTAAAGAAAAGTTAATTTTTAGTTTAAAAGCAATGGTAATTTTTTTGCAGTTTCTGATTTAACTTGGTGTTTTTTCAATATATCTTTACTATTTTTCTGAACTTATTTTTCATAAGGTTTTATTAATTTTTCATCAAATTTATGGAATGTAATAAAAGTTTTACTTAGGAATGTAGATTACCACTTGAAAATAAAACGATACGATTAATAAAAACGTAACTAATGTTTAACATTAGCATTTATGATAAAACGAACTACTGTTTTTCTAGGATGAGTAGTTTTTGAAAAATCTGGATATACTCATAAGTTTTTAAATTTTGGTTTTTGTTTTCGATGGTATTTCAACTACGAGGTTATATGAATCTTCGGGGTGCGGATGTTTTAAAAACTCCCATTTGTAAGTATGTCTGTTTCGAATGCAGGGCAGCCAGATTCGAACTCAGGACCTTTACCTGTTATTGATGAGCGCCGCGCCGAGCCCAAGCAAGGGTCTAGAAATTTCAAAAAAAAAATTGCAGAAAAAAAGAAAAAAGAAATCGTTGCAGTAGTACCTCAGTGGAATTCGTAAAACCATGAAATTCTCCAGTAAAAAAGAAAAAAACAGAAATGACTGTTGTTATAATGTTCTACTTTTTGAAATATCTTTTCAAACATGTCAAGACACGTGGCTAGGGAAGAAACGTAAAAGGAAAATATTGGTTAATTAAAATTGTATGAATATTTTTTAATTTGGGATTTTAAATTATTGCCTTGCTCTATTGTTAAATTTATAAATAATTTACACTTTAGTTCAAATAAGAAATTTTTTAAGACTTATGAGAGGTCTAGCCGAATAGGACTTTTTGAAAAATAAGTGTATAATGTGTTTTTTGTTAGTAAAACAAAGCTACACTTTTTAAAGTTAAGAATTAAAAAGTAGAAAGAGTCTTTAGAATAGAGAATTTAGCAGAAAGTGCCTATTAAATTACGATTTGTGAGTTATTTCTGTACTTTCAGTATATAATGTAAAACAAAAGAGAACCACCTGTTTTCTGTGTAGGTAAATATTGTACAAATAGCGTCAAATAATGAACTCTAATGGAAACGGTTTCGGTGGCTTAAATATCGTTTAAAAGCATGGTAGGACACGTGGGCTGGGGGATAAACGTGATAAACGCAAACAAGGGTTTAGGGGGAAAAAACGGCCGGCCGCAGCGTAATTGCGAGTGGTAGACGGTAGCTACAAAGGCAGGTGAACGGCTCAACAGGTGTGGGCTTTTTAGTCTCCCGGCCCGTGGATCTCTATTTGTTGTCGGTCCTTCAATTAGTCACACACCACAACAGGTGCTTCACCTCCGAGATATACAATTACTCACGTTCCGACCTCTTCAAAGGGAGTGACGTGCCAATTAAGCTAATGCCCGTAAACGATAGGGATTTGGATGTTTGTACACGGTTGCGTATTGATCGGCTAACGGGCTTAAACGTTTTGTGGTGTTCCAAATGCCTATAATTGACTCGAAGGAAAAAAAGCCAGACAAACCTACCGTTGAGTATGGACAATTAAGAAAGACAAATGATGTACTATCAATGTATACATTTTGTATAATCAAGCTATAACGTAAGTTGGTTTTTGTTTGGAGAAAATTAATTTATTTGACAAAATAAAATATTTTATTAATCCATTTATGTTTAGTGGTCATAATTGACCATACTAATTATTTAAATTTATTATATTCTATGTAAGGTTTTGGGTGAGCTGAAAAATGGAACTAAGCGGGGAAATACAAAAAATGGTAGGTTGAGATGAGGATGTTGGTCACGTTACCTCATCTCAACCTACCATATTTTTTGTCTGGTTAGAGTGGTTAGAGCAGCCGCGAAGGTCGTGTGTTTGAATCCCGCTAGTACACTTAGTTTTTCATCTCAACTAAGACCTTGCATAAAGAAAATAATCGAAATAAAATATTTTCTTTGTTACGTAATTACGTTTGAAACAGTGTGTTACTGTTTAGGAGGGATATCCTTGAAACACATTTAATTAAATAAACAGCGTATATTAATTATAAACTTTCAGTTTTAGAAGCATCGGCCAATTTTTTTCATTCACAAACACTGTGGATCAAGGAGAGATCTTGAAGAATAAAGAAAGTTCAGTTGTTACTGCTAAGCTTTCGACCTATTTGAAGGTCATCATCATCTTTGGGCGTCAATCTTTAGACAACGTACGGTCTCGTCAATATTAGGACTAAGTCGGTCTTCAAGGAAATTTGAGATCACGACATTCATGAGCATTAGACGATTGCACTGTAAACTAGGAATTTGTATGAAAATCGACGCAAAAGATTCTCTTCGTCAGTAATTTTTCTTTTGTCATTTATTAATTTGGACTTCCTTGGGAACGCCAAAATTCAATCTTTGTTCTTTCTGTCTTTCGCTCTCTCTGTCACTCACACAACACACACACACCACACACACACGCGCGCACGCGCACACACACACACATTCTCCCGTCCTCTTTCCTGCTTTTGATCTCACGCACTGCTTTCTGTCCTGACGGCGATATAGATAAATATTGATAGTGAGAGAGAAAGTCAGCGATGTAAGTACTAGCACATATACATAGACATAGGGGAACAGAAAAGAGTGAGAAGAAGAGAGAGAGAGAGAGAGAGAGAGAGAGAGAGAGAGAGAGAGAGAGAGAGAGAGAGAAATAGAAAAGAAAATGAGGAGGCCTAAAAATAAAAAAAAATGGGAGACCATTCTTTTTTCTGTTTAGTAACTTTTTTTAGCAAAATCAGACCGGCGACAACTGATAATTGATGACAGCAACTGAATTTTCATCCCTCTTTATTTCTGTCCATCTTTGGTTGCGAACAGTCGGAATTAAGGCATGATGAAGAAAGCAAATTCATTTGTAACTGCCAAGCTTTCGATCTGTTTTTAGGTCATCACCAGGGCATAGCACTCTTAAATGTGTCTACAGATTATCATAATTCTATTTTTTACTGCCGATCTTAAATTTACTTAAAGACTTATTCAGTTCCAACATTTACCAGGACTGTAACCAGTTACAGTTACAGTCGTTACCGTTTCGGCAATGTTATGACTGAGTTGTTCTGCAAGGAAATCTCAGATCGCCTGTAAAAATCATAAACATGTCAATCTATAGATTTAAGATTATTTTGCTTTTATGATGACCTTAAAATAGGACGAAAACTTGGCAGTAACAACTGAATTTGCTTTATTGTACTAGACATTGGTTTAGCTTTTCTTCGTTTAGAGACTTTTTCGCCTTAAGCACGTTTTTAGAAGTGAAACAATTAATTGGACTTTGAATTTTGCCAAGAATTTTAAACTTAAGTTAACTTGTCTTATGTAAAATATTAAAACGTTCTCAACTCGATGTGTCACGAGCGTACAGAAAACAATTTTATACCAAAGCGATGAATAATAAACATGCCTGGGACGTGAAAAACAAGCGAGATGACAGTTTGGAAGGGAGGAGCGGATAAAAAATACACTGTCGAGACACGATTGTCGGCGTGACAGTGATAGCGTGATAAGGGGATGTAGAAAAAAATATAGTACTTCACCTTTCGAGATAATTCGTCCTGTTTGAACGGCTTGCCGGGTGCAAACGAGGGTGTAATTGATGAAGCCCTGCCGTGAAACAGTAATGACTGAGGTTTGTTTGCCTACGTGCAACCCGCGTGTGTGCCAATAGTGTGAAGCCGCAGGCACGCGCGGTTGCACCGACAAACAGGGCTAATTACTTGTTAATACGCACAACCACACAATCGCTCCGATATCTCTAACCAAATAGAAACGGCAAACATTCACCCAGAAGCTGATAATTGTGCCGTTTCTAATACGGTTAAGTGATTATCTCAATTATTAACGCAAACTCGTATTGTTTTAAGTACATAAGTTTGTTTCTTTTTTATTTACATATGTATTTTAATGTATAAACTCTATTTTATCGTAATAGTAAGATCAAGAAAATACTCGGTTTTTTTTGTCCACAAAAAGAAAGAATATATAATGATAATAATGTCTAAAGAAATCAGCAGGTAATGTTTCATATATTAATATTTTATTAAATAAAAAAATCTCAATGAAGCTATAAGATTATGGATTTTCTTGGGTTTAATTGCTAGAATTGGTGCGTAACGTTTTTGGGTTAAAGAGGGAAAATAGCAACAATCTTATCTTTAACATTTCGGTACAATTTTTTACAATGCATCAAATTAAACCCATTTTTTTTCTTTTTGTAGAATAGTAATGGGATAATAATCAGAGCGTGAAATTTTTAAAAGAAAACACCCAGACACAGATAATATTTGTTGTGGTCGATTTAATTTTTTTAAGCTTCTTGACGCCTTTTTTTAAAGGGATTTTAGAGAAATTCCAAAAATTTTGAAATGTACTATGTTTTGGCAACCTGTGTTATTTTTAAATACGAAATACAATACGTAAAAATATATCAAAAACACAAAAGAACGGTAAAATAGTAATTTACGCCAAAGCGTTACATATTATCAAATTCCTTTCACAGCTTAATAAAAAAAACCTAGATATAAGAAAAACGAAAGAGCAGAACAAAAAACGAATAATAAAGAATAAACTTGGTTGTTGCCTTAAATTAGCGATTCCAAATTTGTAAACACTCTTTCTATTAAATTGTAAAATACTAAGCCAAATAAAAACAAATTGATTGTAGCAGACCAAATTTAGTTTTAAAAAATTGTATTGAAATATGGCAACTTTTTTGCCTTTCTTTAAATAAAAAAAGATAAATGTAGAGATTCAAACAATGTTAGTGGTAGTCGTTCAGGAGAAATAAACTTTTTTATATAAAAAAAAGAAGAAAAACGGGTTTCACCAAAATTTACACTCGACTGTTGTTAAAACCTCGGGCTACAAATTTGTTATATATGAAGAAGAAGAACAAGAATGTATCTATCTCAACTAAATACAATAGATTGAAAAAATGTTCCCAAAAATGGCCATCGATGGTTCAACTATCTTTAAAAAATTAAAATACCTTGAAAACTTAAAAAAACAAAAAACTTCGCGGCTGAAGAACTTCAACCAAAACTGACGATGATGATACTTTTTAAGAGAAGGTTTGGTTCAATTGAACTGAATTAAGAAATTTGGAAAAGTACAATAAGCCATAAGTGTGCAGTGCTAAGGGAAATCTCGTGTGCCTTACTCTTCATAATGGACTATGGATTTAAAAATAACAAGATTGTATATGAATATGGTCATTATTTTTTGATTTTTTATCGCTTTTTTTTATGCATGACTGCAGATATTTATCTGGGTTTGTTGGGTTTATGTTTGTGTTATGGGCGATGGACAGGGTGGGTTTTGATGAACAAAGATTTGTTATTGTTAACTGAATATCACATGCTTTGATTAGGACATTGCCAAGGGTTTAAAAGTTCAAACTAAGATCCAAGGGGCGGAAAAGTAGAATTTGCAAATTCATGAATAGGCTTTTTTCATCCCTCTTCACCAAATAATCCAGGGAATTGTTTTCAACCGTTGTTTACATATTCAGGAGTTAATCGTTCTCCATGTAATCCCATTCTGGGCAGTTAAGACGGAAAACGCCTTCGAGGTCGTGGAAAGACATTGGGGACTGGTTCCTTCGTTTAGCAGCCGTTAAGCTCACCCCTCGGCATACTTGGCGAATTGTGCTGTCCTAACGGTCATTCCCTATCCGAGTCGGCCCTTAATTGGCAAACATAACTCCGCTTTTCCTAAACCGTCGGCTCTACGGTATCACATCAAATACCTAAGAGCAATTTGCATTTATATTATGTCTCCACCCAAGAGGCCGGAGCCCCTTCTGATTATGCCACTACATTATTTATACACTTGCATTGTGCGGCCCTTCCTCATTTGCTACGGTTTCATAAATATTGCAAAGGATAAAACTTTCACCGAGGCGGTTGACAAGTCGCACTCGCTCGACTCGTTTTTTTCTGGTAAATTTTCACGTCATGTACAAATTGCTGAAAAGTTCGAACAACGGTGTAATAGAATATAGAGAGTTCCTTAGTGACCCCTCTCCCCTGAAATGGTACAAACTAAAAAATATAGATTGGATAATTGTTTATTAAATTATAAAATTTAAATTTTCGTCCAGCAAAAATAACGATAAAAACAAAAACGATACGACTTATATATTCCCTCATTCCCCCTATATTTTTTATTAGGTATTTTATGAAAAACCCCGAGACACTTAAACTTTTATTTTTTAGAAGCTTTTCATGTGCGGAAAATACGTAGGTCTAACCCTCTAACAATTTTCTGTCTAGAGAAACTTTAACTTCAAATTAAAAACCGGTTGAACGTTGGTTACATTCAGCGTTAAATATCCCTTAAAAATATAGATTGATGAGGATCTTCCTAAGTCAAATGTTAAGCTTCTATTCGTATCCCGTATCCTGGAGAGTTGGATCAAACGTTTTTGGCTCGTGAGAAACTAGAGAAAAACAACAGCTCTTTCGTGTTTCCGTGTGTTTCCTAAAAACGCATCAGTAAAATATAATAAATGGAGAGAGCAGAATTTTCATTCACCGTCTTTTCTTTTTTCAATATTCTTGTAGTAGATATGATAGTAGAAACAACCGATTGTAATAGATGAATCATTATTATTAATTTAACGACACTATTTTGATCTCTCTCATTCCCTCCTTTTTTTATCTCTTCCACTTTCTCGCCCTACCTCTTTCTCCCATAATATTATCCATTTATTTGTGTGTGTGCGTCTTTATTTCGCTTTTCCTTTTCAATATAATGGTTAGTGTCAGCAGAAATGATAACAGTTTAAGATGAAATCATGATATAGTAACGATTGTAACAAATATTCAATCTCAAAAGGAGAAAGGAAAAAGGAAAATAATTGCTCATTAAAAACCTACTGAAAACTAACATTTTTGTCATTTATTTAATATTTTATTAAAAAAAATACTTACTAATAAATAGTTACTATCGTACTCTATATTTTAGATATCGCAAAAGTCTACCTTGCCCAAATATTAATCTCAAATGAAATTTCATGGGCATTAGGGGGTAAAAGTAAAATAAAGCAATTCCATTCATACAGGAGGGATTGGGGACCCAAATGGGTGAGCAGTTAGGGCGTCCTAACCGTATTTGTCACGCTAGGGATTCTTGGTTCGAGCCCTGGTTCAAGGAATAGAATTTTAATTTGTAGTACGTAAAAGTTTTAAGTGGTTTAACTTGTACGCGACACACCTTTGTTTAGTCGGAAGTTAACCTTCCCTTTTTTGACAGGATTTACTTTTTTACAAGACTTAACGTCTACCTGACGGGTATCATGAACCACTTTACAATCACATTTTTCATAGTATTTTCGTTTGAATAGCCATGGGTTTTGCCGGGATTCCAACACCTAGAACTTCTAGCGTGACAAATAAGTACGGTTACGACTCACCTCTCGGCTACCGATTTTAAGTTGGTATTTTTTTTTCTATATATCCAAACTGAAACTTTAAAACAAAACAAAAAAATAAATAAAACAACAGAAAAATTATCGATAGGACAAAGCCAATTAGAAACTTGATTTTTTTTAAACAAATAAACCATACTTTAAGGCAAGGAAAATAAAACGTTTTTATACCCCAAATATATATAATTGTTGTGTGGATCTGCCCGAGTGTGACGATGGTATTGATTATCGAGCAGGGCCCAAAGTAAAGTTTGTACTAGCCCGCCCTGCCCCCCGAACCCAGCCGAGTTAGGAAAGTTTATAATGACTTTGTATGACGTCACCACTCCCTAACATCGATCCGGGGAAACGGTCAACGCCTTCCTTTTATACCTTTTTACTTCCTGGAAAACCAAAACAGAACAGTTTTCCGCCCTCCTGGCCGGAATAGGGCCGTCGGAAGCATCTCGGGTCGAAACTTCCGCAGTCGGCTCAGAAATGGTTGGACCAAATATGGAAAACTGTTTCTCCAAACTTTCCCAAACAGCTCGGATCTATATTAATCTATTTCCGTACTCGGTGGACTCTTCAGGGCATTGATATTAATGATATGACCGCCGTTGAGAACGAGACTTGTGAACGTTTATGGTTTATTCGAAGTCTCCTTCCTTCTTCCAGAATAGGTGAACACAGTCAAATAGTAATTAGCAAATTGGCCCATTAGCCCAACCTCAGGTTTCGGCTTTAAAATTTGATTTAAACATCTTATTTATAATTTCATTAAAAATGCAGTGGCAAAACCAATTACAAATAAAACACTCACAATCAGTTCTGTTCTTCGAGCTATAAAGGATGGCCTCATCAAAAGAAATTTGAAACTTAATTTAATAATTTAAAACATGAACATACATTTACCATTTTAAAACATGAAAACTCAGTAATATTATTAGTATATTTTTTATTTTTTGTATACAGAATAGAAACCCCCGGGAAACAGCGACGTAGCAAAACTGATTAAAATTTTGTTTAAAAAAAAAAACGAAAATGATATTCGTTTTTCTTACCCCAAAATGGCGTAGTACAAAAAGTACACATTTGGGAAAAGTATACAACAGTTTCGTAAATAACAAAAATAATGATAACTTTGGAACAACTCCACGGATCCACAGGAAACTTTACAGGACTTTAGACCCTTATTAGCTACATTTAATGAAAAAAAACTTGGTTCCCGTAAATTTATAACGTCTGGAGAAATAAAATAAAACATTTGAGAGGCTCTTGTTGATGCTGGTTTTATTTTTATTCATTTAACTGGCATAAAATCTAAGTATTGGTAAAATAGCCTGAAACAAACATATCTAGCTGCCCAACGGCCGCAATAATGTAGAATTCGCATTAAAATTTGAAGACGTTGAATTTTTAAATGGTACAGAAGATATAGGATTTAAAAAAATTGCTTTAATAAAAAAAATATAAAAAATCCAATACTAAGTGGCTCCTGATAAAAAACCTTTGAAAAAGAGCGGATTATTTTTTAACACTAATTATATATTATTATATCCGAAATTTTTTAACGTTTCATCACATCAGGTACGATAATAAATAAATGAAACCTTAATATTTCTAAATACTGGGCTGATCCAGTCCATATATGTGCAATGCATTTTCCTTTTAAACATTCACCTTTAAAAGGTTTAAAGGGTTCTTAAAACCAATCCAAATTGTTTTTTCCTTTACAACTTATCTCGTTTAATTCCACCCTGAATATGATTTTTTATGACCTTTTAGTACAAATTGAAATGTAGGATAACCTCTTGGAAGGAATGACAGGATACTCTATATATCAACCTTGTACAACATGAAAGATACCTCATCAAAGTGGGAGCCAAAATAAAAAAAATAAATATATGACACAACGTTTTGATTTGATAAAATTGTTGGAAAATCTCCGAAATAACAAGACGTCATAATCGTCTAAAAATAATCAGTACGACTTCAAAGAAGAGTATTTTTTATTATGTGCCACTTAGTGCTTCGGCCCCGGGGATGTCGGCGGGGTACCTCTAGCGTTTTTTCCACTCGCATTTTTGTTTTTAATTTCTCCCTCCTCCTCCGCCGTCTTTGACTGTTATTAAAACCATAAAAGGTACTCTGAAGGGAGGGAGTTTTTAATTTCCTTTGTGTTTGATAGGTAAAGGGCCCTGTTTGCGGGAAGGTGACTGATGCTCTCCAGCCAGGGAAACACAGCTAAAAGCTTAATTAAATTATCGGAGCCGACGTGATATTACAGAAGGGGGGCGAAAGGGGAAAAAAAACCCGGCCCCTTTGATGATGTTGACGTGGACGGAGTCAATACGGGCATTAACTTGTTGGGCCCCTTTTCATATCAAAGGAAATTGATTAGCTATATAAATATTGTGGCCTCTTTTTTTCTCCCTTTTCTGGTCCTCACCATCCCTCGGTCCCGTCAAAGAGTGTATTAAGCAATAAGGATCCTTGACGGATTTCATTCGGTCAGTCTTACTCGTGAATAATTGATTTTAAAACATCCCTAATTGGTTTTCACAAAGTTTATCCTTTAATCGAATAAGTTAATTATAAATTTAAAATATGAAAGCTTCAACGTTACGTTAAACCATTTGCAATCAAATATTAAATAAAAATCACATAAAAGAAATATGAGAACCTATATAAATGGCTCACTAGTTTTCATGGTCCGCTTAGCCAATTAATATCGTTCAATTAATTAAGGTTTTAGTTGAGATAAAAAGTTCAGTGTCACGAGCGGGATCCGAACCCATGACCATCGGCTAGAGTCGATTGATACTCTACCGCTTGAGCTATCGTAACTTCGATCCACACGGTCATTAACTTCCCACCTTTTGAATTTTCCTTCCTTTTTGCCATTTTTCAAATGTCCTGTCATCTATCTAAAGGAGTGGAAGTGTCCGAGTGGATCGATATCACGATAGCTCAACGGTAATCTATCGACTCTAGCCGAAGGTCGTGGGTTCGAATCCCGCTCGTGACAATGAATTTTTTATCTCAACTAAAAACCTTAATTGAATTATATAAATAGGTTGAAGAAAATAAAAATAACATATAAAGATACGAAACTAGTGATTAAAAAAAAATTGTGTCATACATAATTTATAAATAATGATGAAATATTAAAACGCTAAGTTAAACTACTGACATTTTTAATTAATTTGTCATTTTTATGCAAGACACATATTTATAGTTTAATGCCTGTAGGTTATATGAGATGATCAAAGGTGGTACTTGGTTAAATAATTACCAAACTACTTGAAGCAGAATAAACAGCCTTAACAAACTTAACAGCGGCGAGACTTCAAATACAACTGAATTATCCATGTTATAATTTTTTATAAACATGAGACGAGTTGGAAATTTTATTATCAGGTGGTTGGCTTGTGCATTTTTTGGACGTTTAAATTGTAAGGAGATGATTTTGACGATTAACAATATTAAACTAATAACTCGATCGTTTCAGATCAACCTGGTTTTGTTTATTCGTTGAGTTTCATTATCTACCTGTATTAGTGGTTGATATGGTTGTTATTTTCTTACACTCTAGTTTACATGTTTGTAGAGATTTAAGCGGTTTGCCTGGGTTTTTTCGAAAGCGATTTTGGCGTTTTTATTCTGTTTGACTATCCTGTTCGTCAATTCATATAATATTATGCTTTGTTTGACCTTTGCTTTTCCTTTATATTTTTATTTTTAACAGTATACCAACTATTTGCCCCTTTTGTACGTCATGTGTTAAAGGGGCTACTATCTGCCTTAATCATTATGGAAAAAACTACTTGGTACCAGTGTACACGGTTCAAATTTCTCAAAATTTTCTATACGTGTGAAAATGTTGTCTGCAGAGTATACAAAAATAAATAAATAAACAGAAAAGTTGTTATAACGTAAGTCTGTATATGTCTGGTTTTGTACCTTGTTCGACATTTGGCCGTGGGGACCTATTTATGAGTTTCATTTTTATTTATTCCTGAAAGACGTGAAAATTTGATATTTCCTTTACTTTTTGCTTACCATATTTAACATTATGAAAGTATCGTTTAGCGAATCGTATGTAATTCTGTACATGTTAGAAACTAAAGACTAATGAGGGGAGGTGGATACCCGGAAATCTATCTCGGTTATTATAATAAAGTTATAAAAGTAGACTGGTCTTTTAGTTCTACATGTCTATACTTAATATTCGATGAAATGACAGCCCGAAAAAGAAGACTAATTAGATTTTTACAATGTCAAACTTTACGTCAATAATTAGTTTTTTATTGGTTTTTTTAAGATGCAACTCCAGCGAATTTCAAAAAATCTTACAAAAGGAAGGTGATCCTCACAAGCTCAATCGTATGGAAAACAGTGCAACTCGATGGGTTATGTAAAACCTGAAAAACGTGTACCGATATTCCGAAATCAACCTGAAAAACTTCTCGTTTTTGGCTATTCATAAGGTATGGATTAATTTCAAATTTTCTATCGACTGTTCTTAATCATTGTACAAATGAAGGCCTTAAACCCAGAATATCTTGGATTTTCGCTTCTATAGCTTATTTCTTGTTTGTAATTGTCCTAAACCGATTTTTCAAAAAAGCTTTCCTGAAAGGACCTAGCAGAAGACAAAAGAAAATCTCTCAAGATGCCCAGATAATGCCAATCGATTTTCTAACTTATGAACATGCACCATTCATTTCTTTTTAAACGCAAGGGACATCGAAGATCGTGTCACGTCGAGACATTTTGTTAACCTAGAGTAGCTCAACTTGGTTCAAGTATCCAAGCGCCTGGAACGGACCGGTAATTCGTCGGTTTATATGGACAAGAGGGAAAGGACAGTGGAAAGGTAGTCAAAAACCTTGAAAACAGTATTACACTATTAAAAGTGATATTATTTACTCATTTATAATATTTTTCTATAAAACTTTTATTTAGTGCTTGGTATGTCTGATTTGCTAATTTTTGGGTTCCAAATTGAATCATTTATTACGTAAGTGTGTTAGACAAAGTTATTGTGAGTAACAATACACTAGGTTTGAGTAATTAAATTTCTTTATTGCACTTCTAATGATTTTCTGTTAAACTATGGTTGATTCGATTACTAGACTGATAGATTATGCGATAGAGCGGTAATTACGTAAAGATCGATTAAATGAAAATTGTTCGGAGGAAAATGATATAAGGGCGGTTTCTCCCGGCTGTCAGAAATGCCCGGCAGGTCCATGGATAACGTTAATGCATTATCCCGCCGAGATTATGTGGGGGTCCTCGGGGGATTAGGCAATCTCTTAAACGTGCCCGTGAAGGGTTAAAAATGAAATTGGCCACGACTCCGTCCCGGTTGATTAGGGGATCCGGTGTAGACGGTTTAATTGCGGCAGGGTGCGTTTGCTTTGGGCCAGTCCTCGTCAGTCCTGGGGTTTAACGCAATATAAATTTTTCAACGTTCGCCCTTCATGCTCTCCTCCTTCATCCCTTCGAACTGCTGCCAATCAGCCAGGGGGCTAACCTGATTAGTGAAGACCTTCAGTTGTGTAAATAACACCGCTCCTACATGACAATTACCTCCTGGGGACCCTCTCATCAATATCAATTTACAACCGGGACACATCTTCAAATCTCAAAGAAATATTTAAAAGAAAAAACTCTTGAATTTTATTAAGACCTAGGTTTAAGTATGGCATATGATGTCATTCAATTCTTAACATAAATTGCTCTCTATTGATTTCCATATTTAATTTATTAAATTTTATTTAGCTCACATGTAATATATATAAACAGTAACTTTAAATAAAACAATGGGATAGTGACTTAAATAAACTTTTATGTGGAAAAAACCTGCACAGGAAAAACGGCTAATACGTCATTGATCCAAGAAGTAATTTTTATATTAAATTGGGGATATTTCACTAAGGTTTGCAAGAGTATAAAATAGTGGTTTGATTTACGAAGAGGAAAAATCAGGGAGATTGGATATACAACAATGATTTCTCATGATGAATTTTTATGTTTTTCTTCAAGACTTGGTTCGTCGGAAACTGTTCGAGTCGTTCTTGAACTCGGAGGACTCAACGCAGCAGGGTTAAACATCCCCTTTCTTACAATATAATAAATTATATTCATTGTAATAAATTAAGATAAAATCGCAGATACACAATATATATATATATATATATATATATATATATATATATATATACATAGACAATAGAATAGCAGTATACTTTTAAAATTGCCTATAGTCTCGTTGTACCAGAACAGCTGAGCCACAAGACATAGGTCCAATGAAGTGTCAAAATATTTTATCAATGCGTCAAGCCTTATATAAACGAAAAGGTGCTCGGCCGTTATCTTATCCTTCCATAACGGGCACCTTCGCGCTCGCTTTCCGGCCAAAAGGTGCCCATGAGTTATTCTTGTAAGACCTATTCGCAGAGACGTGTCAGGACGGCCTTTTCCCTTTTCGGCCTGTTCTTCGTGGACCAGAGACAGATTTATTTCTTAACTTAAATGTTCGACAGGATTATTTTTACGAGTCCAGCGGTTTCACCATTCTTCTTTCACATTATTAGAAACATAGCCTTGAATAACTAATTACTTGAACTGGGATAATTATTGTTTCTGCTTAAATATAACGCGAGATTGTTTCGGATGTTTATCGACCTTCCGCAAGTTATGTTTGTGTGAAGGGATTCTTCTTTGGAGGTCATAAGGAGCAAAACAATTTTTTGCGCTGTCCCGAGCTTTTGGTGGTTTATCTCACCATCATCAGAGCCTGTTTATTTACAACAAAAATACAGTTTATCTTAATATTAAGCAGTAACTAATAGTAGTAACTATAACTGCTTAATATTACGATATTCTGTATTTTTGTTTTTTAATAAAAAAAGTTTTGTTCCACATGACCTCTGTATATGATCCCTTCATTCAAACTTACATATCGCTAGATTTAAATTACATAAGGGACTTTCTAAAGGGAAATTGGTATTAAATGATTGTTAAGATTACAGATCCCAAGATGTGTTGTGCAACTTTAACAAGTTTTTCGTATTTTTTGTGTCAAATTCATTACTTCTTTAATTTTAAGCTTACTACGATTTTAAAGTGAAAAGATATTGTGACTTTTTCTTACACATTATACATTGCTTATAAGTGATCACTGTAATTCAATAATCAAATTGTATCACGGAAGTTGCTATTTAAAAAAATAGTTTTTATTTGCAATCCAGGTTAGGATAAAAAACAGAAATTGTAATCGGTAAAACAATTCACATCGGAAGTGAACCCTCAGTGAAATCTGACGTTATCTGTCCGGAGGCAAATAAAGATTTCATGCTGTCCTCAAGAGACCGGTAAAGCCGGTGAAAATTATTTAAGCCGGTTCCTGAATGTGTAACAAGTGCGTTTTTATAAAGGGTTTTTAGTTGTTTTTATTCACTTTTTACGTCGGACCCTAGTCGAACATCTCCGGGGCGGCCCGGGCGGCCTCTCGAGGGAGACGGGGGAGGAAAACCCGAGCCTGTTTTATTCATCGCCACCCCTGCAATTAATACGGGCCGGGGATCGCGTGTAGTGACCGATTTTATTTACACCGCATATTTTTATTGGGCCTCTTGTTTGCCGGACCCCGGTCGAACGGGGAAACAAGCCTTTTTATGTTTGTCCTGTGCTTAGGGAGAACATGCTACAAACGGAGCCGAGATGAAACGCGGAGCTTACAAACCCAATTATTCTATAGGGTTGTTAACATTTTTTCAATTGTTTCTACAACAGTTCATTTCCGTTTTCTACAATGTAGAAATAAAATTAATAATTCTGAATCATTAAAAAGCATGATGTAAATCATAAAGTATGATCAAAGTCAAGACTATTAAGTTTTAATACAACTGTAATTAGTAACTGTTTTGTAGGTAAATTATTTCAAAATATCATTTGTCTTACGTTGTTATTAAATTTAAACACATCAACACCCGATTATTATTTAAATTTTCTTATCTCAATCGTCTCAAATGTTTGTACGTTTTACCCTCTGGGATTTGGGGGTTGAATGAAGCGGTGACGAGGTAGGGGTTGAATGTTATCTGGCCTGCTCAAGTCTCTAATTACCAACAGTCCTGGTAGATATACGAATGCTACCAGCAACACCCTCGAACAGCTGAAACCTGAAATTGAAGTTTATCCGAGCAGAAGTTGAATTTTTCCACTTGCTCAGCAGTCAAGGCACGGCTGAGACGGACAAACGAACTTGCCAGCACTTATAATTGGGACAATTAAGTTCTGTACAAGTTTAACGGAGGAAGGGTTAATTAATAGTGGCCTGAGGCCCCAATGCGGGCGACGGAACTTACGTGCTCACTGGTTAGCAAGGGTTTCCGTCTCCCTCCTGGCTCCTCGACCGAAACACGACTTTGGTTTTCCGTGCCCACAGCTTTAATTGCGTCGGACCAGTTGAAATTCAGCCCTTCGGTCTTGATTCCGCCTTGAGACCAGACGAAATTAAATCGTTGAACCCAGTTCCAAATCTTGAACAACGATGGTGAGAATTAATAAAATTAATTTCTTGAAAAAACTACAACACCACAGTCTAAAACCACTTAACACCAGTTCAATTTGCTTCACCATGATATTGCTCGTTTTTAAAGAATATTGAGAGTAAAATATATTATACAATCCTTGCATGCGAGAAAAATCAATGGCTTTTTCTACCTGTTACATTCTCAATCGACCTCTTGTTGGAGAAATGCCAGGGACATTAGTCATCTAGTCTATGGAAACCACTGCGATCGGCCCCTCTGACTTTAATAAAGCGAAAAAAGTAGAAGATCGAGTCGTTGGGATGGTATGGGCAGAGAATCTCTTGCGTATCAAGCGCAATGTCGACAGGTGGACCTCAGAGGAGCCCTGACTCCTAGAAGGGTCATCATCGCTCGATTAAGGATAGGCCATGAGACTTAATTTTCAGGCAACGCCGCCTATGTGTGCGGCTTATTAGGAAAAAGGTGATATGCCCTGAAAAATAAAAGAGTGGAATTCCTTTGCACATTGTACGTAGCGAGTATAAATGCCACCCATGAAATTCGTTCCTTAGCACCGCATCCCATGTTCCGATTTTTGGAGGACATAAAGGCTTTTTTTTTTGTACAGTCTGTCATTTTCGAGCAGTTAGTGTGTGTTGAGAGCGAATGCATTTATTGGCGTGGGTGGTATGAAAATAAGAAAGAATAAATTGGTACTGCATGCCCTGGTTTCTCAAAGGGCCTAACTGATTTAAGTACCCGGAGCCCAACCTCGGTGACTAGATAGACAAGGGCTGCCAAAATCCGGATGGGTAATTGTCGAGCCTGCCGGTAATTTATTGTAAAGTGTTTGTGGACTGCGAGAAGTGACTGGCTCAACTCTGTACACGTCCAAATTGCAATACGAAATGTAAGGGGCGTCGGTGGCCGCAACGGTTTAGGCGTTGAAACGGAGTTCATCTCTGCAAAATAAAGGTCACGGGTTCGTCGATTGCAGGGCCGCTGGACCCTACATACTTACAAATATTCCTTGGGCTTTTTTCAAAAACACCGTCCCCCTGAGGGTATATTTTGACCTCTGCTATTGGGGAAAAATAAATTAATTAAAAAAAAATAGAAACACTCAGAATGTGTGTCTGTGAAAAATCTGACCTCTGTTATGATTTTAACAACAGCTTAAATTTGTTAATTTATTTTTTATAGTTCAAAAATATTAAACTGATACTTTAAGCAAGTAACAACAATAAAAATTAATAAATCAATCTAATTTAATTTAAGAAAAAATCTACAAAATTAGAGTGAAAATACAATCTAAGCTGATGATCACTGAAATCTTTCTTTCTGTATTTTAACTGTTCTAGGATGTTTACGAAATAAATATATAATAAATTAATTACTAAAAAACGAGGGATTCGGTGTATTTGTAAAAAGAAGAATAGACTTTCCGAGAAGTCTGCAGACTTTTCCCAGACTGTGGATGGCCCGCAGTATAAAATCTATCGGAGAATTGAGTTTATCAAAGTTCAACTAAGTACTTGGAGCCAGTTCGTGACTTTGAGAAAGTGTTGTTCATTGACGAAGTTTGCATTGGGTTAAGGTTAGGCCGAGGACGCACTCCGTGGTCCGCTTAAACGCGTAATTTTCCTTTTTCAAACAACAAAAAGTTCAACAAAAAATCATCTAAATAAGTCTCTGTTTCTAATATTTTGTTAACTTTGTTATAATATGCACATTTGAAACTGCGAAGTAAGTTGAGTTATTAGACAAAAAGTAGGAGAAACGTTAACCTTTGTCTAAGTTAAAACACAAAAATACAATAAATTTCCGAGACAGAAAAATATTAAAAAATTCTGAGATAAAAATATACTTGAATATTCATTCCTTGTTTAATTTTTTATTGTTATTTTGCTCAAACAATTTCCAAAGGAACGACATTATATATTAGTTACAAATAAAGAAAAAAATTAAAATTAAGAAATGAACTGTAATAATTTATGTTAATAAAATTAACTTATAAGTATAAAAATATATTAACCCAGAGGCTTTTTTTTTAACGATATGCTTCCAAAGACTTTTATAAAATAAAAAGAACTTAAATGCTTAATCCAAAAATAATTATATTTTTATATATCCCTCTAGGTTTACAAGTTTTAATTTTTTCTCACTTTATATGTGCCTCGTGAAGATAAATGATCGAAAATTGTAAATTCCATTCCAAAAGGATCTGGGGCTGAATTAGAAATGGAACAGCAAGGTGAGGGCCGGAGGCCCGATAAGATTTCTAACGGACTCGCAAGAAGGAGAAGAAGGAAAAAAAAGATTAAAGCAGTTACTGTATAATGCCGGATCCATTAACAAGCTAAATCGGTCCAAGGCGTCTCCTCCAAGTGCCTTCCCAAGGGGATGAAGGTATTTATAAAAAAAAGTCATCCCTCCCGGTCTCATTTAGCCTCGAGCCCCGGGGGCCCATGAAAGAAGATTCTTTCAATCCGTTTATGAGAGGGTGATTAAAAGTTCATCATATCAATGACAGACACTTCTCCGGGGCGGCTTTTGTTTTTTCGCCCCAACCCCGCGCTATTTCACAACGCCGACGGCCTTTTTTTCCTCTCTCCTCTTGTCGGTTGAGAAGAGATAATGATGTCTTAGGATGCTCTCAGTGATGAGATTTAAGGGAATTTTAAGAATGGGAAACAAAATAGAATCATAAAAACATTAAAAAATATCAACTAATTCACGTTAAAAAAAATTAACATGTACTATTAATACCATTTCGATATAAGCGGTTAAAGTCAAAGCAATTTACCCTTTTCCTAACAATCTTCAGGGAATCAGGACGTGTAGACCTTAACCAATAAATTTTGTCTGGTCAGGTAGCGGCAAAGTTTTTATCGGATTTGCCATCGTTTCAAGCAGGCTGCCTTCTCCCAATGTTTTCTTAGAAAACAAGAAAGACTGTCTCACGAACTGTCTGAATTATATTTATTACGGAATTTTATCAGTACGTTTGGTAATTAAAGGCAGCATATTTCATGCATAATGCTGTTTTTAAAAAGTAATTTACTTAAATAAGTCTTAGTTTGGTACCGACCCATTTGTTTATTGCCTAGATTCTCCGGTGATCACTAGAGACTGATGCGCTTTTCTCCCACTGCGATTTAAATTTTCTATTCGATCCTCTAAACGATACTTCTTTAGTTATACTGTAGCTTTGAAAATTGCAAAACTCTTAAGGTAATCTAGCATTTCCGTTAGGTTATTTTTCGCATATTTTTTACACTACCATTTCGCATTTCTGAACAGGCGAGCTAAAGCTATGCAATCATAAAGGGCATGCCTAATGTCTCTGCTTCTCCATGACCGAATCAGCAGGTTTGTAAAAGAAATCAATTAGGTCATCTCACAGCTTTATTCACTTCCTATTTCAAATTCTCTCAAGAAGTTCGTCATAATTGTCTGAAGATGTGCAGAAGCTTAAGCTACACAGTCCTGATAAAAGTATGGGTGTTTCGGCTTTACATCTTCAGTTGAAACTGTCGATCGGTTTAACATGTGTTTACATACCTGCAGGCTAACCAACACCCCCCAAAAATAGTTATGTTATTCATTTATTGTTACGATAGTTTTTGTAACCATTAACCTAATTTGTATAAATACTGATTGTAAACTTGTTGCTAGCTCAACGCCATCTTTATTGAGAGACTGCTTTGACAGTATGAGATGCCTGCGAGAATAAGCGGATTCAATAAAGTTATCAGTGTCGATCAGTTTACAAATAAATAAGTAGGTCTTTCTCCTTTTAAAGCCATTGTAACTTTTTCCTCAAATTCACTCATTAAAATGGTCATAAGAATCTGAAAATCCGCAAAAGCCAGACGGTCATAATAGAAATAGGTCAGGCGAACTATATATCTCATCAGGTGGCGTTAAAGGGGCGGCCGGAGAGGGAAGAGAGTCTGTGCTAGGGGTGCGGGAGGGTGGCCCGTGAGGGCGAGAGGAGGGATGCCGCTCTGGCGAGGGACGCTCGCGGGACGGGGGTAATTTCAATGAGCAAGTTTCTGCCGGCCAAAGTTCCGCCACTCCGCCAAAACTTTGCTAAGTAGAAACGCCAAAGTTTCTGTATTGATCGAGCCAACGGAGAGAGAGAAAGCAGGAGAGACGGAGAGCCCGGAGAAACCGCCCTTGCTCCTTTATATCACAGGCCTCTTTTCTCAACATTTTCAACCATACGTACAACCTATGGATTAGATTTTTAAAAATAGCTCTGAACCTAAGTCCTGTTGTCCATTTCGCTTAATTTTGTTTGAAACTTACGGCCGACTAGATTGTAAGCTCTTAAACATATTCCTGAACCAACTGAGAAGCTTTGTGGTTTCTCTGTTTTTCCTTCTGAGTGTGTTATGATCGCACATACTCTACAATTTCTTGAAAATTGACAATTATTTAAGTTATTTAAGGAGTAGAAATGATTGCAACCATCAACTATATATTGTCACAAATATTAAGTTATAATCTAGAATATAAAATATATTTGGTTAAACTTCCTTTGGAAAAAGCAATGAAACGAGAACCGGGATAAAAAATGATAACTACGAGCACTACATGTTCTTGGGTTACATGTAAACAACCTTTCAAGTCTATTCATAAGAAACATGTACAAGTAAGTAAAAACAATCTAAACGTGAAAATATAATAATACTATCAGATAGACTCAAAGAATTTAAGATTAAGTCAAAATTAGTTCGGATGTGCCTAAATGTTCGAAAAACCTGGCAGAAATTGGGTCACTTACATGGTCTGTTTTCACTAGTGGGTTTGTTGAATTACTAACTAGGAACGAGCTCGTCACAGTAGGTTTGAGTAGTTCAACAAACCCGCGAGTGAAGACGGACCCAATAAATGATCCAATGCCTGTCCAGTATGAACTAACAGGTGACAAACACCCAGCATGAACACTAAAAACCCGAACTTCTTAAATATTTCATTGCTTCAGTAGGTTTTAGGTCATGAGGGAATTTAAGATAACAAGGCAGCGGACAATGAAGAGAAGAAAGGAGCCTAGGAAAAACAAATAGGCCGAAATTCTATTTGGCACGAACTGAGTCCTTAGTAGATATCACTAGAAATACTTAAGTTAAAGGGATTAAAAACAGTAAAAACACTTACAAAGTGAAAAAATAATTTACAACTACCTACCTAACTATATACCTATGTCTCTGTCGATACCCTGATGAAGACAATAAAACTTGCCGAAAGCTTGGACATTAATATAATACCATTGTTTGTTTTGAAGACCGCAACTCTAATCCTTATGAACAGATAAGTGATAAAAAAGATTATTACTTGACAGTTTTTTAATCCAGTTTTAGTTTTATTTGACGACCATGTTAATAAACGACTATGTTCCTGATTTTTGTCTAATGATTTTCATTTATAATTCTTTTTGTTGGTCAAGTCGAACACTTTTCTTATCGATCTTTGCGATTTTGAAGCATTACAAAATACCTTCGGACGACGAATGATTAATGATTTAAAAAAAAATCCCATTCTATGTTTATTTAGTTTTATATGGGTGCATGTTGATATGTTTGTCGAACATTTTTGCTTAAATTTCTTTAAAGGTGGTAGAATTAAGCTATTCCTTGAGACTGTAAACGTAATACTCAATTTTACCTTAATAATTAAAAAGAAAATAGTAATAATTATCACTGAAATCACTTTGTTTACCGAAGTAGAGACCCTATATTTTTTCTTGTGAAATTTTGACTTACATTTCTTACTGGTGATAGAGTTAAACTCTTTTCTTATCGATCCGTGTTATTTTCAAGCATCGAAAAATAATTTTGAGAATCGATCCCCTATCTTTTGTCCCTCTGCTCTTTCGCTCTTCCACTTAAAATAATTAATTTCTGTCTCCTGCAGGGGCCGGCGGAAAAAAGGGCGCCGTGCGTCACCTGAGTTACTGGTTCAAATTGTTAATTTCCGCGCCGGGTTCCGCTCCGCTGATTTACAAGTCGGGGCTGCCCTTTGCGGCGGGGCGGGTATAATTTCAACGGGGGCTCAGCGTGGGGGCGAGAGGTAAAGTTGTGGAAATAAAACGTGTCCTGCAGATTTACAGCCATGGAGGAGTGCAGAGCCGGCAGGGGTGAAATGTGCCGGGGGTAGGACTTGGCACTGTGCCTCTGGCACGGCGTTAATTAGCCAAGGGGAAAAGCGCAACTTCCACTGGACACTGGCTCTGCTGCTGAAAGGTACTTTAAGACCACTTCCAGTCATTTCGTGATGAATTCACCACTTACTAAGCATTACGCTAAGCTACGACTTTCCTCTAAAGAAGACGGTTAAAAAGTAGAATTTATTATCCTCTACAATACAAACATTAATCGGCATGTAAAAACTTCAGGTTCTATGAAAATATGTATATAACGCAATGAAAAACGCGACAAAATGGAAAATTAAAACGCAGAACGAATAATTACTCGTTGCCAATACTGTACACAGCATAATTGATGATAGGCGTTGGTCTGCGTGTTGGTGCTCATGCTTAACTGGCACTGGTTCCCTTATTGGGTCCATTGTTATTGCGGGGGGGGTTGAATTATAAACGTGGTTCGGCATGACAACATCTTCAGTGATTAACCCTTGGACCAACAAGTGACTCCATGCTTGTTCAGAACCATTATAAAACATCACTGCCTAACACCAAAATTTCTCCGCTGCTAATCCTACGTCGTAAAACGACTAAATGATACTAAGATGTTCGAATGCTGGTGGTAAAGGAAAAACTGTAAATAAAAAATATTAAGTATATTATATTAATTTAAATATAATATTAAGTCGAGAGGAGGAATTTGTGGTCTCGTGGGCCGAAGTCTGGTGGTAGAGCACTGGGGTATAAAGCCAAGGTCGTATGGGGTTTTTCTTCCCAACCTTCTTGGCATAAAAAATGAAAAAAAAAACTATTTCAAAAATAAATCTATAAAGCAACTGAGAGGAAATAAATAGAGAGTAGAATGATTACGTACAATAACTTGCTTATATACCAAAAACTGTTTAAAAATTGATGATGTGATATTTATGTAATTAATTTGATCTAGAAATCTAAAGATACATATACAAGTCTATATGAAACGTTAACATTTGATCAATAAAATAAATTCCCTCTTTGGAAAGGGGGAAAGTGTTTGATTAAGTGCCCATGTGCTGTTACGTCTTTTTATTCGATATCCACTTGTTTCATAGATCTAATAACAATATAAAAAGAGGATAGGGATTAGAAAACTCAAAGACAAAAAGGCCAAAGCAATAAATCTCGCACAAAGGGAGCCAAGACACCCAGCAATAAAAACCAATGAAAGGTATCGTGTCCCAATAGAATCTGAAATAAGAGGAAATCCAGCCATTAGGCCTTGGCTCCCTTTGTCTATTCGACCATAATGCTTAGCCGAGTTGAGTCCCTTTCGAAGGCGTCTTAAATATCAGGGTGGATCAGAAAATTAGAGGGATTCCACCAAGCCGTTATTACAAAGGCGAAAGAGGGAGGCGTGTAAGTGGAAACTCCGTCTTGTAGCAAGTCATCCAGAGGCTACATATTCATGAGGTCTCGTTACAATTTGACCGTCTGTTTAAACGTCCATTACACGCTTCCGAAACTGTTTCCAGTGTCCCTCTAATTCCATTTATAGAAATGTATTTTAAATGTCATATAGCTGAATAGAGTGATTTATTAAACTGTCGGGCAGGTTATTAGGCGAAAAGTGTTGCTTTTCATAGCAACAGATGTTATAACAATTGCAAAAAGACGCTAAATAGAAGTTCTTACATTAAATACCGTGGCATTGAAAAGTGGATTGGATCATCCAAATGGACATAAATATAGAATTTCAAAAGAAAAGCAAGTTTGAGTAAAAATGAACTCCCCCCCCAGTCTGTATTTCATCCTATAGTCCTATTACTGACCAATATAGAGAATTTGAAACGGAACTTCATAGAATATAAGAGTTCAATCGGATCCTGAGATTTCGTAAACAACGAAAATGATATCCTTATATTACGTTGTAAGGTTTATTACAGGTGGATCGGACTTCATTGCCCGATCTGATCCTCGGTCACTAGTCATCATTACAACATTACATATAACCTATTCATTTTCCATAACTTTGTTATTTTTTGACCAATTTAAACTTCGATTGTCCCATTATTTCAATGCCAAAAATCCTTATGTCAGGATAGTTATGAAAGTAGGGTTGCCTTTGAAATTTTGAAGTTGAACTAGCCTGAGGTACCCTGTAAAACTTTTCTCCAACAAAGGTAAACATTTAAAACTATTCTAAAAAATGTTAAAACGTATTTTTTTGCCGTCATTGGTTCAAGAGACATTCAGCCGGGCCATCTAAAAAAGACCCTGTACAAAAAAAGTAGATTGAGGGGAAAATTTTAAAGAACCACAACTATAAATTCCAATAGGCATTTAATCATTAAACCTGATATGTTTTCTTTGTCTGATCGCCTCGAAGAGTAGTGGTGTGTCAATATGATTGTTTGTGACATTTATGAGCAGTTCACCCAAATTTTCGGGTAATTTTGTTTAGGGGCTATACAATGGTATTATTATTCTTAAGTCCTAATTTTGGTTGTTTGCATTTGTTTTCTAGAGGCAAAGCCGCATATTATACATACTTAGGTCCGGATATCATAGTCGTTGTCTACCCATTTTAGGTGAACGGTGGAGTTTGGTTTCTTCCATGAATACTATATTTAGTGATTTGTTATGGAATTTCCGTCAGCTTTTCATCGAGAACGAAATAGGCAAAATAAGGGCGCTTAAATTCCTTTGATCGTTGAATATGAGTCTGACTATCATGGTATAGATTTATGCTGTACATTTATAGAAAGGCTTTGAGTTTACGGGGCCAACACACGTATTTTGGAGTGCTCGACTCGATGCGAAGCCAGTTCTATTCTTTCGACAAGTCTCTTAAAGAATCCGAGCGACATGAAAGACGATCGACATATTTATAAATCAAAGTGAATTTGTTGTGTAAAGAAACCGATTCAAAACATAAAAAGAAGTGAGCAGATATGATCTTGAGTAATTTCGAAAAGGAGGAAATTGCGGTGCAGGAAATGATTCAAACATTAGCAAGCGGCGTAGAGGGTTCTAAACAAATGAGGCTCAGGCTATCGATCAAAAAGTTTAAAAGTTAGCAGTTTTGAGGCAGTGGCGTCGGCGGCTTTCTCGAGGGGAGCGACAAGGGGCATATGTGATACGCTCCGCTGACGTTTAATTTCCTCTGTTCAACCTCTCTCCGATCACTTTGTGGCTCATTTGCAAAGTGTCGCTCAAACCAGGGCAGTTTTCTTTTGTAACCTGCGCCCCCGCTCACGCCGCCTCTTCCACCCTCATTCTTTTTCCAACGTTCCGCCACTGCCGCAGATACTGTCAACTGAGCTTCCCGTGTCGTCCCGGTAAAAATATCGCTATCAACAGGTCTTACATTTAGTCTTTTCGAACATGCGACCGGTGCAATAATAACAGAAAATTTTAATTTATAAAAATAAATCGAGAGGGAGAATTGAAAATGAGTTTTTTTTGTAAATGAAAAAAAGTTCCATATACATACAAAACACCTTGACGTCAATACCGATAAAAATACCAATGGACTATGCATTGATCGTAGCTCTCTAGGCAAGAAAATATTGAAAACTACGAGATACTTGTAAGTAATTTAAATTATTTATTCTTATTTTGTAAGGACATGGCTGAGATGAAAAGGTAAAGTCACGAACGAGATTCGAACCCACGACTTTCGGCTCAATAAGCTGGCGCTCTACCACTTGATCTATCGTGGCTTCGATCTTCTCGGACACCAACTCCCATCTCAACCTACGACCTTTCGAATTTACCTACTTTTTGCCATTTTTCAAATGTTTTGTAATCAGTATTTGATTCTCGGCGACAGCGAGTCTGTCCCTCCTCGGAAGTGTTAGTGAAGTGATACTTCTTTACTTATTAAAAATTATTTCATTAATTTTTAGTGGTATAATTAGCCTGATTACTTAAATGAATTAATTATTATTTTTCTCTAAGGTCTTGGTTGAGATGAAAAAGGGTCATGAGCGGGATTCGAACCCACGGACTTCGGCTCAATACGCCGCTGCTCTAACTACTTGAGTTATCGTGACTTCCAACCACTCGGACACCAACTCCCTATCTCAATTTACCAACTTCCGGGAAGAGGAATTGGGGTCTGAGGAGTTCGAAGTCACGATAGATCAAGTGGGTAGAACGACGTATTGAGCCGAAGATCGTGGGTTCGAATCTCGGTCGTGACAGCAACTTTTTCATCTCAATCAAGATCTTACATAAAAAGAATAATCAATTGTAATAAGTAATTTGGTCAATTACATTACTAAACATAAATGGATTAATACTTGTAAGTAAAGTTGAAAAAATCAAGTCAGAATGATCCTGCAGGAATACTTTCAATAAATAAATATGAGAAAGAAATTACTCTTTTTTTATAAATAATAAAAAGGTGGGATAGTATTTTTTAACGGGGGAAAATTGATGAGGCTCGATGATAATTGGAGAATTTTTAGTGGTGGCTCCTTTCAATTATAAGGTAGTTAAGCGTGGCCCGTGATCAGCGGTACGACCTGAGCTCTCGAGCCGCTTAAATATTCAAGAGTTTGCCTCTAGGGTCGTGCGAGAGCTTTGGAAAAGAAATTAAGTTGCTCCTCAAGCTCATTAGAGGCGGCGGTTTAATGAAAGTCTTAGAGAAAACCCTGGGATTTCGCCTCGGCGTTGAAGACAAGCCCTATTAAAATTGATAACTCGTTTTTCTTTACACCCTTCGAGGTGGAACAGCGTTATAACATCAACAGCCTAATTCAAAAAAGAAACAAAAAAGAATATTTTTACATGCAACGTTAGTATTTAAATATTAACAAAGTGGTCAGTAGTTTTACTTGCATGTAAAGCACAGTCTATCAACGAAAATAGCCTTTTTCTTACTGGTTCATATTGTTACAAATTTTAAGCCAAAAGAGCAATAAAATATCTAGAAAACCCATCTTTACAGACATCCAAAGTGAAACTACATGGAAGAGGACCACTTAGTAAAATATTTATATGGCAATTTATGGAATTCGGTACTTTCTTTATTATTGAACAGGTTTTTCTGCCTCGCCCGCAAATTGTTGATCCTTCTGCTCATTTTTCTGTTATTCTAATTGGCTTAAAAGATTAAGTTGTAAAAATTGGCTTAAATTTTCAAGTAATATCAAAAGAAACGGATCTGTAATAAAATTGGAAGCTAGTTTTTTTGATTAAGGGAGGTGTGGTGGATGACAAAAATTAGGCTGAGGTTTTATGTGTTGTTGTGTAATTCATTGAAATGCTAATAGCGCCTATCTTTCATTTTTAGCCCCTAGCTCAAAACTTTTTACCCCTAGAGAGATTAGAAGCAGCCTTCCGACAATTAGCTGTTTACTAATGACTCTAATGAGATCCCCGGTGTCCTTTATTTCCTTCCCGAAGGGCGCGAAAGAACGGAGCCGTCTTTTAATTACCAGGTCTTGGGGTGTTTGACTTGTGCGGAAAGCCTGGCTGTTGACAAGTCTAGGATGTCTTCGCTATGCTAGGTGGACGGAGGATATTTACTGTCTGCATTTCGGTCTTTTATTAATTAAAGAAAAAGTTGAAGTAAATTCCCCCATTGCTGTGTCAAAGTGAAAAGTTATTGGGGGAATAGGTAAAAATAAATACCTGGATTTTATATATTTTGGAGCATTGCTGTTTATAGTGGTGCGGTTTCACTAATTTTTATATTTGAATATGGTTGTTACCAATATAAACTATCAAAAAAACCCGACGACCTGATTTTTGAACGAAAATGCAACTTGGAAATGCATAGCTGCTCAGCTTTTTAAGTCACAGAACTATGTAGGTCTCATTTTTTAGAAAATTTTACAATGAACAAGAAACTTTTTTGAACATGCTAATTTTACACTTTTGAAATTGAGCTTTGCAGCCAGGAAATCGTCTTTAGAGACGGACCTTATCGCAATCGTTAGGAAAAGTCAATAAGCGATCAATTGGCCAACAACAATCATATAATATATATGAAACATAATGGTGGAGATAGAAAAAGTCAGTGTTACGAGTGGGTTTCGAACCCACGACCTTAGACTTAATATGTCGCTACTCCACCACTTGAGCTACTTGAAAAATAGCAAAAAGGAGAGAAAATTCGAATGGTTGGTTTGAGATGTGAAGTAAGTATCCGAGCGGATCTAAGTCACGCTAGGAGCGGCGTATTTGGCCGAAGGTCGTGGGTTCGAATGCCACTCGTGACAATGACTTTTTTATCTCAGCCATTACCTCTCTTAATATTAATTAATTGAAATTATTATTGGTTCATTGTAAATACAAAAAAGACAAAAGCTAAAAAAAATTTCAGATTTTTCATATATGGGGGGTTTATGTGGATTCTGGAGTTTCGTTTATACCATCAGCAAGAATTTTAGGCATTTGATATGGTAATTTGACGTCAATAAGATCATTTGATCATTAGAGACCAATTAGATAATATTAAACGATGTTAAAATGCTTCCAACGCAATATTTTTTGGATGTGTGTTAGACAACGTTGTGACCAACTTTTCTTCCTCTGATGATTTTTTGAGGCCCACTACAATCATTTTAAAATACAAATTGCCAATTCTATAAATATATGCAGCAAGTTGTTCGAGAATAAAATCCGAAACAATATAAATTAAAAATCCCAGTAGGCGAATTGTCGAATTGACAACCTGATTTTATTTCCCCCGCGAATGCTGTAATATAGTGTGAATTAAGAGGCGAGATCCCGCGTTCCCATGAGATCCGAGAACGTACCTCGAGAATTAGATATGTCTGGTGGAGCCGGTTAATCTCGGGCCAAGTTAGCTGCTAGCAGTTAGGCCGGGGAAGCAATGCCTAATCTAACTGCTTCCAACGCCTTCTCCCCTTCCCACCCTCAAAAGGCAACCTTCTCCTTATATAAGGACTTGGGTTAATCTATACCTTCCCGGGAAGATATTAACCAGTCTTATCCGACTTAAGCGCGGCCACATCCTAATTGTATATCAGAAGGATATTGCACATATCTCATAAGGCCCATGAAACAAAAGGGCCATCTACTGTTAGCAATATTGTCAAAATTATAAATTGGACTTAAAACTCAAAAATGAAAAAATAATAATGAAAATATATTATTGTGCCTCTGAATGAAAACCGCTGAATATGCTCTTCCTTTTTTATAATTATAAACTGTATTTTCCTGTGGCCAGTCATGCCAAAATTTTGCCACAACCCTAATACTTTTGAAATCCATCATATTGCTCTAGTATATTAGCTTGAAACTGTAATTGTATTAAACAATGAGAATGATCGATCCTCGATTAAGCTAAAATTAAAACATATCTAGAAGAAGTCACCCGAATGTCAGATCTGGATCTGTTCTACCTTCAACAATTACACTGTCTTGGTCTGGCCAAGGAAAGTTTGTGGTTGAAACACTTAGGTGGCATTGTCTCTATGCACCGAATTTATGTAACTCTGTGCTATGAATCGATACAAATATCCATTTACTGGAACATCCAGGCAACATTAAAGGTACATCTCATCCGTAGTAAAGTCGACACCCATTGCGTCAAGCCGTATAAAACTTTGGGATACAAAATCTTACCTCTGTTTGAATAGAAGGAGAACGAAGAGGGCGATAAACAAGAAAAGTTCAATCAGAACACCTCTCGGACTCAACTCTTTTGTTCCATACGAAATTGCCAAAAACCTAACGATGACCCGTTAAGAATAAGTCCCCGGTTTAATGTAGCCCAGAACTCAAAGTTCTAAACTCGAAATCATCAAGTTTAATTCCACCTCTAGACCACTTTTATCACGTTTGTCCCTCCAAAAATATTCTTATTTCATTTTGTTTGGGCAATGTGTTATAATTAGAAATATAATTACAACAAAATTTTTCATTGCAGACTGGGCCGGCCCACAAAAAATAAAGTGAGAAGGGAACAAATTCTGGAGTTGTCAGAGTTGTCAAGTGAAATTCCTTGCGCTAGAGAAGGTAAAACTCAGGAAGTTGAAAGGACTAAATCATCACTATCTGAAAATACACTTAAATTCATGGGTGTACTCCATTCATTTATATGTCGTGCAATGATAAGGATGAACCAAAATGACCCGGGAAAAAATTTGAAGTAAATACAGTCACTGTCCTACTGTTTCTGAAAAGAAGGATCTTAACTGAACTAAGAAAATATAAAACGTAAATTTAGCCAGAATGCTGCAGCACTTGTAGAATGAAATACTAAGCTGTCACTTCGTTATCATCTTCCTAATAAGCCCAAACATAAATAAAAAAAATTTCAGTCAGTGATTTATCATTGAAAATCTAATTAGATAATTGGGAGTTTATTTTACATGCTACTGATATCTTCTGCAAAGTCACATATGCACTTTCATAGCTTGAAATTTTATTCTAACTATTGTATACAAAAAGCCTTCAAGTTGGCAAATTTATGGATGTTTCAATTAACATACCTATTTAATGGAAACAAAATAAACTTTTTGAGATGCGAAATGTGACAATATGGTATAAATATTTCAGGAATATTTGTTGACATTGCTCCTACCACACATCATTTAAGCATGCTATCTAAATGATTACACTCCATTCCCTTTCCTACTCCCTATTAACCACTAACAGCCTCTCATGCAAGAATCAACGTGAACATCAGCCTGAGTACCAATTACGACCTCAAACCTTCGGAATTCCAATTAGAATTGAAGATTGTCCGACTTATTTATGTCTAAGGCGTAGAAGGCACCGGAAGTGAGAATAAGCCTTCCTCAAGGGGTTGAGAAATCGCGCAAAATATTATGTAGAAGTTTTCTCTTATATATTACCTGCTTTGCAAGGAAAGAGGGTTTCAGGAACTCATATTTGGACAGAGAAAGGGAGCGTCTGGATTCCTAGATTGAAATTTATTTTCAATGTTTGAGCCTTGAGAGCGAGCGTCTAATGGCCTCTCCCCACACATTGTATTTCCATTTTGAAGGGTGGAAGGCTTCACCTACATCACCTCACTTTTCTCAGAGACCTTGTCTCCATTTGCATACCCCGTCAGCTGCTGGGGCGAGAAACAATGAACCGAGGATTTTCAGGAAGGTGAGGGGTTGAAAATGATATGCATTTCAAATCACGAGGACTCCGGCCTCGAGAAAGGGAATAATCTCACATGTGAGGGCTGGCTGAGGTTAATTTAAATTCCAGAAGCATTATTTTCAAACAAGTGGATTCAACGCACCTGCATCGAGCTGTCTTCGCGATCCTCTCACAACTTTATTATCTCCACCTCTGAAGGGAATATAAACTTTTATTCAATTGCCTTACCCATTTCAGTGGGAAGATGCAATTGCCAGGGGAATTGTCATTGCTGATTTAGATTCCTGGAAAGATTGTAACTTAACATATTCAAAACGATTCAACCAATAAGTATACCATGAAAACAGTTTGAATTAAAACATAAGGTCACCGGAACTGTTTAGGCGTTGAAATGGGCACATCGTTGAAAGGTAAAGGTCGAGGGTTAAAATCCAGCGGCCCTGTATACTTACAAATGGCCTTTTTTTTTCAAAACACAGTAACCCCGAGGGTTGATATGAGTTCGTTGTTACGAACCCACAAAAAAGGAAATAAAAAAATATATAAATTCAATCAGGAAGATTTGTTAAATTTTTTCAATTCTTTATTATATCTTTTTTTAACTCTTTATGACGTAATTTTGTCTTAGAGCAAAACGAACTTTAGGAATTTTGATTATTCGTAAATAGTGAGATGCGGCCTGGTGTGCTGTAGGTTTCAGAAAAAAACATTTTCTTTATCGTGCCAACGTTTCGATCTTTATTAAGACCATCTTCAGGGCATTGAATGATTGAATATAAAAAATAATTTTTTTGAATTGTATAAATTCACTTTTTTCCACGTCCTACACGTATTTGTTAATGTTAAACAATGTTTGTAAATCCCAGGCCCTGAAGATGATCTCAATAAAAATCGAGGCGTTGGCACGATAAAGAAAATGTTTTTTCTCAAACCTAAATCACACCAGACCCCATCTCACGATCTCAAAGTAATCATCTACTAACGGCCACTAATCACCACACATTTAGAAATTTTGTTAAAAGTTAATGGGAAGTCTCGTGAGTTTAGTTATAAGAAAGTTTCAATTTACGCCAAATAAATCAGTGTTGCCAATACCCGGCAAGAGGCAGAAAGAACCACTCGTGGGAATAGCTAAATTTTAGCAAATTTGTTCAATTTGGTGTTGAACAAGAAAGGGTTAATCCTGCCACGATTTTTTTTACTTTCACCATCATTATTTAGAACTGATCCTATTTGGCCATTTTCGTCTACAGATTTGTGAAGAGAATCATTTAGGCAAAACGAGAATGACAAATAAAAAATAACTTTTAAAACAGGTAGATTGAGAGGAAGGATTGGGTGTGTTAGATGTTCAATTGTTTGGCAAAACCCAACAACAAACCCCAATGCGGTATGTCCAAGTCAGAAATCTTGCAGAAGATTAGATTAGTGTTGATGGTCAATCTTAAATTTCCCGGTTGTCGAAATCTTGTGTTAATTACAGTTAACTCTTATGATTTGAGTGGGAATTCCACATCAGTCTGATGACTAAGTGTAGGCCTATAGTCACTTGAAATGAAATCTGTACTTCTTTGTTGTTGATGTACTGTGGAAAGTAAGTCTGTTCAATGTGAACGTACACTGGGTGCATTTTTCTCATTTGGCCTTGACATCCACCTTCTTTCACCAGTCGTCCACAAATTCAAAGTGCACTTGGATGTTGGATTCGATTAGATAAGAGGTCGAAATTCTGGTAATTAGGCCAGCAAAATTTGTGATACAAAGGATGGGACCAAGAATGTTCCCTTGTGCAACGCCGGCTTGTATCGGTCTGTTTTCCGAGAACTCGCCGCTCCTATCTCTGAATAAGCGGTTCATTCAATAGGATTTCAGAGTAATATAGAAAGAAGTGTAGAGGAAGCGTTTGAATTTATAAAGCACACCCTGGAAACAGATCCCATTAAAAGATACATTTAAAACATACAATTTACCCAGAAAAAAACACTTTATTACTGCTGTGTTTGCCATAATTTATTTCTCAAATGAATCAAAGCCAATTTATCTATATATTTCTTATCTATCTGATATCTGCAATGTTAGATAACATACGGTAAAACAGTTTTTTTGTTAAAAATGTTGAAAAAAGGTCATATTAAAACTAACACATAAAAATAGGCCAGAAAAGGCCAAATCAAATTGTTTATGTTTTTGTTAGTAAATTGTGTACTTTCGATGATTTATCTGACCATTGCTTCATTTCGAATTTATCGAAATTTATCGTACTCTCTATTTATAAACAGATATCAATATAATAATAACCCACCATAGGGCTTTTAGGTACATATTGTCCAACAAATTATAAAATGAGGTGTTTTCCGCCAGAAAAGTCGCAGCACCCTTGGATTTCTGTATTTAATGACATCTGTTATTAAATCGAAAAGCCCACAAAAACTAAAAACGTCAAAATGCACAATTTTCTTTTAATTTTTTAAAACCGCAATAATTTCGAGATTAAGAAAGTTCAACTACTCCTAAGAGCGTCTCGTCAAAAATATAACTTATTCTATTTTATTGTTTTTATTGTATCAAGATTATTGAATTAGAATAATTGTATATATTTCTTATTCCAGCCTTAAAGAGGGTATAGGCTCGAAAATGGATCGGCATTAATAAATAAATTTAAAAAAAGTTTGAAACATTTCATTTTTACATTGGCAATCCAAGTGAGAAGCATAAACTAAAGAAGAAGGAGAAATAGCAGGTTATAAAAATTATACATTATGTAAAGCCACTAAACTATTCAAAGTCAACAAAAAGATCTAAAGAAAACTTTGACTACAGTTTTAATCTACACTACAATCCGATAACTAACCATTCCAAAGGTAATTTCTATATTTTATGTATAATCTGGTCTACTGTAGATGTTTTAAATCTTTCAGAACTAAAAAGATGTAAAAGATCCACAGTTTCTATGGGCCATGCAAACAAAGCATGTAGGTCATAGGATAGTAGAAACATATCACATTTCGGCAGTAATAATTGTTCTCGACGTGCCAAATACAGTGCTCAAGGGTGGAAAACTATTAAGGGGCGACTGAGGTGGGAGAAGAGCAGTAATTCAGGAAGACAGAGGGTAATTATCCCCCTTGAGGCTGGTTTACAGGATTAAAAGAGGATATTTAGGGAGAGGGTTGTGGTGCAGCGGTGCATCCCTTTAGCTGAGGTAATCTTATCAAGACTACGACTCTCCTTTCCTCCCTCGGAGGAAACCTAGTTCAGACGTATGTAGATAACCGTTAATTCACCGGGGGAGCGGAATGTTCAACTTTATACATCATTAAGAAACAAGCCGGGCCCGTTTAGAAACTTTGCCGAAAGGAATAGTGAGAATTTGTAGAGGAGAAGATTATTATTTTTTCCCTTAAATTTTACAAAAAAATTAACTTGATCGACATATCTAAATCTGAGATTTTTTAAATATCGCAATTATTTTTTTATTGATCATTAGCCAAGAGTTTTAGAGGTTACAATACCTTGGAATTAGAAGTAGGCCTAACTAAACCTGATTGAATCTACATTGACCAAACGAGCGACTTAAATAAAGCAATTCATGGTATCAGATTTAATGTTTATAAGAATAGATTTGGAGTATGGATTCTTGAGTCTCGAAGCCATATGCCAGTCGATGCAATGCCATTCAGTCGAACTTCCTTTTAAATGTCAGACACCTGTGGTTTTGACGAAGACAGACTCATAATTCCATTCCATCCCACGCTTGGAATAAAAGAAACTAGACCGTGATTAACAAACGAAGGTAAATTAAGAAAGTTAAGTCAGTCGAACCGGCGTTCAAAGGGAGCCGGAGGTTTGATTTGCGATGACTAAGGGAGCTGGCGGGAACAATTTAAGGGTAAGAATGGCGATCAAACAGAAGATTTATTCATCAGGATAGGGTGCGAACTCATCAAGAACCGGCCTGACAATTAGAAAGAGAAAGGGGAACGGGAATGAAAGTGAAAAGAGAGCCCGAATCGTTCCGCCGGCCTTTTCAGTTCAACCATGTTTACTCGGCTGAATGATTTGCGGCGTTACCAGCAACCGAGAAGCGCATTACTATCTGGTTTCACGCTTCAACAGCTTACAGCTATTCACAACGTCTAAGCTGCTTCACTACCGCAACTTCCTTACAAAACCAAATGGGAGGCTTGGTCGGATCTGACATATTTAAAATGATGGTTTCATCGGCATCTGCAATCCGTGGTAGACCCCGTCACGCATGATGTTTTGAAAATTTTGGTTTAAACAAAACAATACTACATTTTAAAAAATCATTTAACGTATCCACATTTTGCCATGGCCTCCTATAATTTAAGTTTTTAAACAGAAACACTGCAGGTTTAGTCCCTGAAGATTTGGGTGATCGATACGTTTACGGTCTATTGTGGGAAAGGTAATTCAATCCTGGTAGAGGGTTTTAAGAATGTGAAGATTTTGGTCAATTCCGTTTGACAATTTATTTTTCATGAATTGTTCCGCAATTCATCAGTTCTCTGAATTCACTGAACGTGCAGCAACCGTGTTCTTTTCAAACTTTTAAAAGAATTTCTGTAAAATTTGGGGTTCCTCAGATTTCAGATTTCAAATGAAAAAAATCATCCCAAAGTTTTTTTTTTCGACCGACCAGACAACTAAAACCAATGGACGAGGTACAACACAAGGTTCTTCTCCTTTTCTTCCACCACTTCTAAATATACGGCAGAGTCAATGTCAAATAATTATTGCAGGACGAACAAATGGTCTCGTCCACCAAGAAGAGATCCCTCAGTTAGAAAAGAACTAACAAATATTTTACACGAGGAAGACCAATTTTAACCAATATCTAAGAACTATGAACCTATGGAAAAGAAGGACGATGAAAATATTTTGGAGTCCTCTCTCTTAACAATAAAATGTTCGTAAAGCGCACGCAAGAATGTGACAGCTCAACCTTTAAACTCTCTCACGAATAAAGAGCAAGGAGGCACCTTGGAAGATCAGAAACGTAGGAAAATGATCGTCCTCAGCGGATTAAGTATAGGATTTGAAAGGTTGACATATTGACCTCAATTTTCGAAGTGCCAAATTTAATTGAAGGGTGGCATTCCTTGGTTCTACTAGGGGTTTCTGCGTAGTAATACCACTAGGTATAAGAATTGTGCTTCAACACTGATTTGCGAGTATTGGCTCCCCAATTCCAATATTTAGAGTATGTGGAAGTTTATGTCATTGTATATACTATTGTGTATTGTATATACTTGGCATATTGTATTGTATGCCTTAGTGTGTATTGCAAGTAAATTTTTTTATTGACGTCAAAGATAGTGTGAAAGAGCAGATGGCGGAATACTGAATACTGCAAACCACTTTCCACATCCTACGTGTATTTTTCAATTTAAACAACGTTTGTAAATCCTAGGCCCTGTAGGTGATCTCAATAAAGATCGAAACGTTGGCATGAGAAAGAAAATGTTTTTCTAAAACCTACGTCACACCAGACCGCATCTTGTATTCTCCGAATAATCACTGAATACTCCATCAACACTCAATTAGGTAACTTATACGAGTTGTTCGTTTACTCGGGTTGCACAATTTGCTAGTCGATTCTTCATTAAAAATGGAACCGAAAAGCCCTAATTAACTATGAGCTGAATTTCAACTGTTTTGGAGTTATTCTCATTTTTCCTATTTTTTAAGATTTCAAAACCTTGCTTTAAATAAACAATTATAACTCCAAAGCTAATTGGTTATCGAAAAATACTTTGATACCATTAAAAACATTTCACTTTTCAATACTAAACCTATAAATATTAGTCAAATTATCGTTTTAATAACCAGACTTTTGAAAAAATGTATTTTTCAAGTTTTAGCTTATTTTAGCTTTACTTTATAGCTTTTTAACTTTAGTGATTCTAAAATACTATTTCCAAATCTAGACACCAAAAAATATGAGAAAACCTACTTTATTTAATATCCTTTTTAGTGCTGTAATTACTTTTTGAATTATTTTTTTCAAACATAACGAAATTGATGAAAGAAAGAAAAAACCGTGATTGACGATTGGTAAGATATATATTATAAATAATTTAAGAAAATTTTGAATGGATTTTTAAACGTTTTTACTTTTGATTCTAAATGCTATACACCCTCCGCAAGGCACGAACGAGCCCGTTTTACTAACACAAATTAAAAACTTTTAATAAATTTATTCAAATTTCCTTAAGCTTTTTTTTTAATTTTTCCACATTAGCAATCGTCAATCACGGTTTTTTCTTTTCCTTCATCAATTTCATTATGCTTGAAAAAAATAATTCAAAAAGCAATTACAGCACTAAACAGGATATTAAATAAAGTACTTTATTTTTGGTTCGATTTTGAATGTAGAATCCAGTGGCACATTTTCTCCCACATATTGCCGAAAACTATGGATAACGGGCGTAAAGGTGGTATGCATATAGGAAAGTGTATTTACATGTGAGCGAATTTGTATTTGAAAAAAGCAATTATGTTGTGGGCTGAAATGATCCAGTTGTTGATAGTCCCGGAGACCACATTAGTCAGTGGGATCAGACCGAGGTCTGATTCAGGACTGCCAAAGCCCGATGTTGGTGATTACAAAACCAAGGATATCCAACACACATTTAAATACGTGTACGGGATTATATATATATATATATATATATA
>CM077107.1:1080407-1107287 GCA_039619505.1 Cimex hemipterus | reverse complement strand
TATATATATATATATATAGGTAATCAGTAGCCAATCTTACGACAGTTGACCTACAGTTCTGAAGTATGGGGAGGAGCTCGTGCAGTTAACAGAAAGTTTCGAACTTCCTTAAACTAAGTTCTCAGACGGCAGTTAATTACCCTGGTTTGTATACGTTTAGAAAGATAAAGCCAGCTCACTGCACAAAATACAAGAAGTAAGAACTACAATATGTAATTCGTCAAATGTGCATCCGCCAACAGTCAATTTTTAGACAATGATTCAGTATTTTGAAAGATCTATAAAACAAGTTGATTGACAGAAACACACATCAACCGAATTAAAGGAAGCCTTCATGATAGACAAGCATGCTTTAAGTTGACCAAGAACCTCCTGGATGTAGTCCTTCCATCTCACCAGGAAGAAAAAGTTGAAAAGTGGCTTTTACAGGAAAACGTAATCAATAGAAAAAATATCCTACGCCAGTAAATATTTCTACAGCAATAATAAGCTTACTATGAGTGCTGTACATCTCCTAAAAAGGAAATATAGCTTATAGAAAATATATAGCTTAAACACTGGGCTCAAAGAGCCAAAACCGATAAAAGAACAAATATTTGATGAAATTATATCATTGGCTAATAAAATAATAATTTTCTTTAGAGCCTTTATTACTGAATTATTAAAGATAATATAGAGTCAAATGTCATCCTAAGACAGCTTGCATTATTTTGGAAAGCGAGAATTCCAGAAAAAGCGTGGGGTAGGTTTTTTTGAAAGCCTTCCAATCATGTAAAATATCAAGTCCGCTCCAATTTAAGTCAGGCCGACAAGGGCACGCTAAGCCTCCATCCGTCCACACGGCTCGACTATAAACACGAAGTGAGTCAACAAAGTGTGTCCCGTGTTTGTCAACTCTCCCATTAGGCCGTTATTTATTTGTTCTAGGCTCAGGGAGGGACTTAGCACAATGACAAGCTCTTTGACTCTGGGAGTTAATACCCCGGACCTTTTCCTGCGTCCGCGGGCTGTCGATTTCGATTTGGATTAGTGACCGTTTCCAAACATGTACGGATTAGGGGGAATATTAGATTAGCCGTGCAGCTCTGGTTTGACTAATCGGAGATTTTTCGTTTTCTTCGATTTTTGTTTTTGTTTTGTTACTATAGCATTGTTCTTTTTTGTCAGTCTTGCGGCACATATTAGTAGAAACAGTATAACAGTTTTTATCATAAGTATAACGACTTGTACCATAAATAGAAAATTTTTCAAGAAAATCTGTGTAATTTGGTTTTAAAGAATAACATTGGGCCAACCAGTTGAAATGTAAAATTAATTTGTGCCGAAAGACACCCTATTTGCCCTGTGTATCTAAATATTTACCATCCGTCTGGGTTTGCTGAGTTTTAAACAAGCCTGTCGTTCTTCAAATTAACTTGACTAATTACTAAACGAGTCGTTGACATGTTTAATATAGCCGCCAAGCCCGTGAGTACTAATTTGTTTTATTAATTAGCAACTGCAATATGTACTAATTCTGCATAATTCCTAGACTGGTCGAGTTAAGGTTTGGCACGATAAAAGGATTTACCTTCATTACGACCCAAGTATACATTTAAAGAAATTTATGGCTGTGAAGAGTTCAAAATGACTAATAATTTATCGCTGGCGATGGCGCAAAGCCGAAATGGGTTTGAATAACAACAAAATCTCGGGAGTATAAACGGACCCAATAACTTGAGTGTCAATTTAACATGTGTTAACCTACTAGCAGACCAACTCCCACTATCAAATTTAGACAAAAATATGTTTAAAAAATGTAAAAATATTTTTACGTCTATTCCGCGTTGAAATTATTTTTCAGTTGATTTATGTCAACTGAGCGTCACACGAGCGGGATTCGAACCCACGCCTTTCAGCTAAGTACACAGCTGCTCTATCACCTGAGCTAGCTTGACTTCCATCCACTCGGAACCAACTCTCCCTCTTAACCTACAACCTTTCGAATTTTTCCTCCTTTTTTCCACTTTCCATTTCAACCAAAAACTTACATAAAAACATTAATGAATTTAAAGAAGTAATTGAAGGAAAATGCATCTTTATTTGGTAATATTTCTAGTGATGATCTCGTAGTTAAACTTAATATTGAAACGAAAATTTTATTAACATTAACTTACAAAAATGTTTCAATTAATTAAGGATTTTAGTTGAGATAAAAAGTCACTGTCACGAGCAGCGACCTAGCCATGGGTTCGAAGCCCGTTGGTGACACCGACTTTTTCATCTCAACTAAAAACCTTAATTAATTGAAAGATATTAATTAGTCAAACGGGCCACAAAAACTAGTGAATTTAATTGCGAAAATGTATTGAATCAAACAAAAATTATAATTAATTAGTGTGAAAATTGAGTAAATAGTATTGTACAATTTATTTTCCCAATTGAATTACGGTGAATGCATACCCCTAAAAGGTAACGAAAGCAATAAACATAGTGATAAAAAAGGAGGGTTGTATGATGAATGATTCATTTATATTGCCTCGGTTTCCTGCCTCCTAAACGGATTATATCCATTACACACATTAGGTTTTTTATTCAAAGGGAAGGGTTCGCGGTAGGGAATGTCGGGTTTTAAAAATGTAAACGACGGTAAAAGGTCCTGTAACCTGTTGAGGGCCGCAATTCTATATGTGTGGCCGTACGAAGGGGGCGTAACAGGTGTTTACCTGCCGCTTGAGATTTTTGCAAAAGGACCCCCTTTTGTAATTGCACTAATAAAATGTGACGGCTGAGGGATCGGGACGGGTTGCCATGGACTACGGTATCTGTAATTATGCCCCGGCGTTTCTTACCCCTAACATACACGATGTCAAACTGTAATTTACCTAATAGGAAGGAGACACACTCCCCGTGTGGTTCATTAGAGACCTTTTCCTCTTATTAGAGCATACAGCCCTCCCCCGTCACCATATTCCTTCTATAATGAACGACTATTTAGCTAAAACATGCCCCTGGGCGAATCACAACACACAGCCCCCTTTGACAATTACAATCATTTCGGCTAAGTAAACACGAAGCATCAATGAGTCAACCCATTTCGGAAAGCGAGGATCAAAAGGAAACGCTGGAGGAACTTTCTGCTCGCTGCTGTGAAAACGTGACATCGATGTGAAATGTCTTGGTACTTACACAACAATGAACTATGTTCATAAAACTTATTCTCCCCAAGAATGAATCAATTATATAATTGTGTTAAAAATTGCTTACATTTGGTTTACTTTTATCATAAAAGGTCTAACACATGAAAAATATTATACCTAAAAGATTGGACATATTTGTAAAAATTACTGCGAGAAAATGTATGTCTTGAATAATAGGTTTATCAGTAAATTTATTGTTTATTGATAAAAGTGCTGAAAGTGAATCGGTGCAGATGGCTGATCTATGATTGTACTTGATTGTTTAGGCTATAACTGCTACATAAATTTGGGAGTGAGAACATATATTTCCTACTGTCACAAAGTGGATTTGGAAAAAGTTGTGTATGTTTAATAGCTCTAACAAGTTTTTGGCGTACACATACTGTAGGGTCTACGTTTCATATTTTTTCGCCCCAGGTTTATATGTTCTGGTGTTGGTTTATATGATGGAATTTTAATGATCTTTTTGACATTCCCCTGTCCTTAGGAAGAAACTTATACTTAATCCAATGTATGATGGATTTATATTTTTGGCAATTTGTTATGCTGATATGTCGCAAAAGGTTCAAGGCCGATAGGTGACCTGATGGAATTTGATTTGCCTAATTGATGCGCCTCCTCGCTGCTCCTCTGCCGTGAGTACCCTGCTACTCGAATTAATAAGTTTGTTGTTTACCCCCAATGACGGACGCGCTTTGTTACTATGCCAAATAGCTCTGGAATATACTGCTTATGAGGTACACCTGTATTTCTGAGTAAATCGTTATTCATTTGTTCGTCCTGAATTACTGATCAGTGGATGCAAGGTGCATAAATAAATGCCGGAAAAAGATTCTAGTAGATTTCCTGAACAAATTTTCCTCGATCAACTTATGAGCTAGAGCAAACAATATTTCCTAAAATTAGATCTGATCCGGATGAGGTCTGAGCTCCAGACCATCTTATCTGAATCGAGTTTACCTTATTTAATATAATTTTAAATAAATATATAATTATCCTACACGGGTTTTAAAAAGTCATAGGATTTTGGCGACATTTAAGCATAATTACACTACGTTAGCAATGCTAAATTTTATAGTTTTACAATTATTCAAAATAAAGAATCTATTCGCTTCCTTTTTATAGATGCACGGACTTACCAAATTATTTGGAATATATGAGATCTAGATGATGACTTAGTTCCAGATAACCTCATGCCAGAAAAATAGGTTCTATTCTCATTTTAACCAAATAAACCTAAGTAAACTAGAGAGAATAAACGGATCTAGTAAAGATCAGTGTCGACAAATAGAAATAGTTTAGTAATTTTCTAGTATTCTAGTCTGTCAATTTTTGAAATTTGGGCAGGACGTCTGATTAACAAGCGAGGGCAGGATAGTCGTAAACGATGAACTGGATGATTGTCACATCCCAGTTTTTTGGATTTCCCTAGCCCAGACTATGACCGAAAGAAAAACTGTATTTTCTAGCCTTACGAATTTTAGTCCTTCGTTTATTTCCATATATACACCCATACCAAATTTTTCAACTTTTTCGACAAGTAAAATTTTTATCCATGAAAAATAAACTTTTTGGAAAGAAGCTAAATGTTTCAATAATTTATCAATGAAAATTGTGTTAAGGGGAAATACGTATGAGTGAAATGTAACCAACGAGGAAAAACGGACGCAAGAAAAGTCAGCATTGGTCAGTAGTAGAAATTTTTAGTTAGGACATTTTATACCAATCTGGTCTGTCAATCCTCGCTAGTTTGAAATGTCAGACTTTATTAAACAGCGAGGGCAGGCGGACCAGAATGATTGGAAACAACAAAACTACCGGATCATCACATCATATAGGTCAAGATGAAATCTCACATTTGAAATACAATATTTGTGGGATTTATTGGGTCAATTCCCTTTCTCTAACATGTTTTCATTATACTTGACAACAACAAAAAAGTTACAGTATTTTTCTATCCTTGTAGTTTATGTAATATTTCACCCTTATTTTGAAGTTCTTAGTATATCCTTAAGTAAGTTGGTCATGTGCTTTTGTTAAGCTTGTTTAAGCTTTCCGACCTGTATAGTGTGTACGACAATAGTTTTGATTCGATCGACATCTGGATTGAAGGCAATCTATCTTCTCGCAGAATTTAATCGATTTTTCGTTTTGGGATCCCCGAGGGTCGGCCGTCTCCGTCGGCTCCGTTGTTGGGGGATTGTTATCAGAGAAGTTGGTTATTGAGTTTGCCGCTTATCAGAACGGTCCCCGCTTGGTAAGACTTTGGACTGGGGTAACTTCCCTCTCGAGATACCCACCTCCAGTACAACCGCTGGATTTATTGCACCTGGCTAACACTCTTGTGTGACACGCTACGCCCTAGATATCCGAACCAAAAAGCACAAAAAAAGTTTTATAAATCTTTTTTTGCAAAAAGTTATGTTTAATGTCAAACAAATATTATTTTCAAAATGTCAAAACTTTTGGACAGGACGTTATTTTCAACAACAAGAACAACTACAATTTACAAAAATCTAAGCTCTAAACGGGTTCATTTTTCGTTTAAAAATATATACAAACATGATTACTTGGGAAGATTGGGTGCAGAAAGCAAACATTTCTGGCCTTTAAATAAAGCTTTACAACTATTCAGGCTATTTATAGTATTCTTAATTTTAATTTAAAATCGTAAAATAATATTGTTTATTTTACCTCAAAAATTCAAATCTTTGGAAGTTACTTAGATTTTAGGTTTTTTTCTTTACCCCTATTAATAAATGACAAAGTAAAAAATTGATGTAATTCTTATAAAGCTTGTTACGTTCCAATGACAAGTTTTCTGAGATCATCTGTTTAATAATAAATGAGGGATTTTTTTTAGTAAAAGGGGCTGCTAATGAAGTAAGATATTTCGTACTGGCCTGACAGACGTCAGGGAAAACACTGATTTACAAGATGATCGCCAAGAGAAACAGAAAGAGGGAAAGAATGAAATGTCGGCTGGGAAATTAGCATAGACGACCGAGGCCGAGTTGGGCCAACCCTTTTCAGCTTTATTTATGAAAAGTCTTTCTGTAATTGGCTAACGGAGGCTTACCCAGGGTCCGGGGTCCTTTTCTTAGTGCATTTCAATAATCACTGGTAGGGAGAGATCAACCCCTTGCCTGGATGGAGGAGGGTGTTTTTCATTTCGCCCCTCACCCCTTCATGGTGACTTGTGGCGTGTGGAGATGTTGGAAACTAAAATCAATACCACTTAGATATTCATGTCTAGGCCCTTTAATTTGTACGGATTTTAAACTTATAACTTTTGAAAATTTACAGTACATTCTTATATCGCACTCCTCATATCCGTAAGAAAAGTGACACAACTTACCAAAACCTTTTTTACAAGAGAGACAAATGAAAGATAACTTTTTTTACTTATGTATTAAGTTCTCGCCATTAGGGTTGTAGGCAATAAAACTGCCATGACCATCAGAATTTTCATTTCCATCACCTTACATTTCTCCAAGTCTTAAGCGAAAATACAAAGCATTAAATTCCAGCTGTACTACGGTTTTTTGAATTGTGTTACTGACTGTTGTTGGCTCTCAGTAATTTACGTTAGTTTGTTAGTTCTAACGATAATAGTGGTCAATGAATGTAAGGGTAATTGATTTTTTTGTCATAGTAACAGACAACATACAAATTTAGCAAACCAGCATAAACATCCATGTAGTTTTACGAAAATTTAAATGTGTTTTCCTCCTGGATTCAGCCCTAATTAATTATTATTGCAGTTAGAAGTACAGTGTAAACTAAGAGAAAGTAGCTCGAATGTTCCAGCAAGCTTTTAAAATAGCTGGATACAAGTTTGATAACTTTTTTTCTTTTACTGGATTTACAAGTATAGATTTAAAATACAAGTAAATATAATATGGTAAAATATATGGCATTTATAGTCTTGAGCGGAAAGGTCCTTCAGAGTAAGGATAGGTACTCGATTGTCCGTAGCTTGCTGTCGGCGTTAGGACTGTCTGGAAAAGGCCAAGGACAGCTGGTTTAAAAAAAGATTCGGATGATCAGCGAGTAGAATTTGTTATGTCAATGTTGTGGTCATGGTGAAGTGTAACATTGAACACAAAAAAGAAATATAATACACTGGAAGGTTTTGGATAGGAATGATTGAATTTAAAGAATTTCGGTGCTTTGGTTGAGTAGCTGTATTGTACAGTATGCCCATATCGGTTCGAGTATGTTGTAGATTTGTCTTCTGTCATTGAGACATAGTTTTGGGCATGTATCTTACAGACGAAAAAGGAGTTAAAGGTACGTAGCCTATTAAGGTCTGTTGGATACAGTTCACTATGTGGATGACATGTGAGAAACCGTTGAAAAAACGAAAAAAACAAAACAGAAAACGTATGACCTGGAACCTATACAGGAGTAACTTTTGCTCGCCGTGCTAACAATGGAATTTACTTTCGTAACACGGGGACTGCTGCCTGGATAAGATAATTGGGTGAATGGGGAGAGCCGTACATTGAGTACGAATGAGGTCATAGGAAATGGGAGAATGCAGGTTAAGCAGCATTCCAGTGCGCTTGAACTGACTGAATACTTCCACAATATCGAGAAAGACAGGCGGGCAGTAGTGTTCTGTTTACAGAAGCAGACGATAACGTCTACAACACGGTGCTTTTGATTAACGGTGGAGTGTAGAAACGAAGTCAAACGGGATAACTATGTAAGAAAATTTTCAAAAATTATTCTTCTGAGTACCTTTCCCCATCGTCTCGACTAGGCGATGATGGCTGGTTACTGTGTACGAACAAATCCGCCTCACTATGAATTCCCCCCTTCCTTCGGCCGCTCGTCCCTCGCACGGAGGACACGTCTTTCACCTTCTGCTCTCTGTCGCGTTTCAATTTCCAGGCCTCGACGACCACGCTCGTGCAGCCGCCTGACGCTAGCATCTTTGACGTCAAAATTTAAAATTACACGACTAAAAACTAACATTTTTCCCGCAAGCACAGGCAAGCCAACCGAAAATCTATTATTACTTTTTTTCTTTAAAAAAACGTATTTTTCCCTTCATCAAAATAAATCGATTTCGGGCTATTCCAATAACCTTCTTCAACTGATGATGTTTCAGGTTACACTCCACTTGGACAAAAATACTGCAGCTCATCAATAAAATAGCATCAAAGTCTATGGATTATTAAAAATATGTAATTAAAGGAAACCTAGAATTTTCATTTACAATTTATACCATCCATATATAATAGTTTATACATAATATTCTTACAAACTGCTTATTTGATTTAACCCATTTTTCTCTTCGCTATTTATTTATTGTTTTGTAATAAAATACAGTAATCCCAGGATCTGGGAAAAAGGCCCAATAAAGATCCGTACAAGGCTGGAACGTCTCTCAGCCTCATCCCACCCGAGTTATTCAAATGTTTCTCATTTTCCCAACCCCGAAATCCCATTAGAGGCGTGTATAAGACCAACTCCTTGAGATGGCCATATCGATCCGAAGCCCGACCAGTTAATTGTCTACCGAGAGCAGGGGGTGCACCCACACGCATCAAATATTCAAAACTGATACAGCAACTCACCCATCCCGTAAAGCCGCCGACCGAACCCCTCCCGCTGATTAGCTTTTGGGGCGTTTCTTTACGAAAATAAATTAGAAAAATGCCTGTCCTCTTGGAGCGAACACCTGAACCCGGAGACTTAATGCATTCCTAAATGCCTGAGATAAAAAAAAATTATCTTAGCGACTGGGGTAAGACTTCAAAAGCAAATTTATAGCGATATTCTTCGTTAAAACATTTTTATTGAACAGAAACAAAAAATCTTTAGGCTTATGAAGTAAAATCAACAAATCAAAACAATGACAAAAAGAGAATAAGTCTGTTTGATCTAGAAGGATAAAAGTCGACAAAGAGAGTCTGTTTCACTTACACAATAAGTCCCGGCTAATTGGTTAAAGCTCCCATTGTCTTAGAGAGGGTGGACAGCCGGATGCCGAGGAGACCGGAACGGCCGTCCTCCGACACGGAGCGTGTTTGCCAGCCGGACAATACCCCCGGCCGGCACCCCATTTCTACCCTTAAACCGGGTTGGGTTCATTTTATAATCGTGCTTCACTGACCCTTCCAAATTATTTGACGGGCCACGTTCGGTTTCGGTCCGTTTGTCGGCTTTTGTCCCCCTGACGTCTCGGCCATTATCTCGTATCGTTTTTAAACGGGGAAATGGAATATTTGTGCGATGACGGCTGGGAAAAAGTTTAGCGGATTATACAATGGGACTGCGATTTGGTACGTCAAGCCGCTTTATGCCTCTTGTCACACGTTTAGTATCTAGTCTGTAAGGATGCCTTTTGTCCGGCCTGTCCGTTGTCCAGTCCCAAAAGCTACCAGTCTTGTCCAGCAGTTTTTTGGTTTTAATTGTCTTTTTATCTGTTTGGTAGTTTGAACGTCAAAGTGGTTACAAAAATTTAGCTATTGTTAGAAAAAAACTCATCGATTATTTTCCTACAAAAAAATTTCACTTTTGACAGCATGTCATTCAACATTGAGAAAAACTGTTAAAATCAATAAGTTTCAACGTGCTAAAACAGCAGCTAGTAATAGTTTTTTAACTTTTGTTTTACTATTATGAGTTTCATCCTTGGGGCTGAAGCTTTTGCTTCGATGATCACACTATTATGATGGAATGCCTGGATTCTGGGCCATATAAACACAAAAGGCAATGAGAAAGCAGATCCAAGTGCCAAATTAGCGGGTAAGATGCTGCATGGCCCGGAGACTCCTGTGAGCCAAGGGCATGCCAATATTAATTAAAAATCGTTGTTGGAAAGATTGGCAAAACCTTCGCCAAAAACATTGGTTGTAATGACCCGCAAATTAAAACAGATAAAAGCCATGGAGAACATGAATAAATAATCATAATGCTGTCTAGATTACGAATTACCACACCACATTAGCGTACTGGTATCTCCTAATTAACAAAATGTCACAGAGAGCGCGTGAAAAATCAGCTGCGCACAGAATAAATTTTGTTCGTAATTTCCAAAATACATGGAGGTGATTGCATTTCCTGGTTTATCATATGTAGATTTCTCATATATAATGAATTTACTTATTAGCATGTGCCGAGAGTGAATGTGTTTGTGTGGTGGAATATCGAGTGTCCATCCATCGTTCCTCAATAAGTTAATTCTATAATATGCGCAAAGAGAAAAGGAATGTCGAATACTCCACCACCCTAACTGCATGAATATAAAAATATATAAATAGGAGAATATATATATAAATATGAATATATAAATAGGAGTGAATGTATCTAAGAACAGACGTGATTACGAATGGGTTACATGCGTAGTGTGTTGATTTGAACTAGCTGTCGATAGCATTTGGCGCCCAACCACGGTGGTTTGAAGGATAAAACTGAAAGGTGGCTGATTTTCGAGGCATGCTGACCAATCTACTGTAAATTACAAAAACAGAAATTACGGTGGACTGCGAGAAGCAACTCGACACATATTTGTATGTGTGGATTTGGGCCTGTATAAACCCAAATGTAAAACCAAAATTCCAATGAATTTCCCAATTTTATATGAACATATCATATTGGTTAGAATGAATGTTTATGCACATGTGGGTGGGTCTTTGGTGGAATAGAGAACACCAAGGATTGGCCAGTCTAGGCTTTTTATTCACTTTTTGAGTGACTAGGCCACACACCGGTGGAAAACCCCCGGTGCCTCCTAAATTTTTGATTGTACACATAATATGAAATTTTCTAGTTCTAGTTATTAATTAGCCTGAATGGTGGCGGATCCTCAGCGGAATATCCAGTAATCTGAGACCCTTCCGATATACGTTAAACCACAATATTTGCGAAGTGAGTACTTGAGTTTATTTTGCTTTATAATCGATGCATATTAGCCATGGAGACGATTATTATGCGTGTGGGTACTGGGAGTGGGGGTGGAGTATTGTGAAAAAAAGGCCAGCAGTCACGGTGGGAATCGAACCCACGACCGCGGGGTCAAGTATATGAGTTACAGAACTTTTTATCACAGGTGGAACGGTCAATTAGATTTGATGATGGAGTCTTAAGTTTCATAAAAAACGTACGACAGCCATGCCCTCGTATTGAATTGGGAAGAACCATATCAACTAGCCGGTCAGAAAAAATTAAAACACCTAATTAAAATGTTTCTGAAAGGCTCCCCTTCAGATGCTACCTCCTGCATGATTGAAAAATACACACGTGAAAACTGAAAAGCGTACACGAAAGAAAATTGCTGACGATTAAAACGTTGGAGAGACCCGATAAAATGCTTCATCAAATACCTTAATATTTGGGAAAATCATGAAGAACTTGAATTCACTGTTAATGTTACACTAATAATGTATGAACACAAATTAAATTCTTTGAAGGAATAGCAGGTCTAGAGTTGGCACCACAAAACGCAATTCCTACCTTGCCTTTGCTGTAGCTTTATTAACGATTCTCTCATGTTAACGATCAACAGCAAGAACGTGTAAGGAGGGGTGGCCTGGTTTTAAGGGATGTAGAATAAGGGCTGGCGACGTGATCCTTGACCACACAAGCTCTGCGGTTTTCACCCCACCGTTGTAATCACTTCTCGGCTACCTCTCTGCAAAGAACCCTCCTGCCCAAACGTGAAAGATGAAATTCCGCTTTTTCGCCGAGACGGATATCTTGATTAGATTTGAAAATGTTGTCTTTAAATTAGAAGACCGCGACAGTTGAAATAATGGAACAGAGTTTGAACAATGGTCTTCCCCCCACTCGGGGAACAAGTGTTAGCGAGTAACTTTGTCCTCTTTGTTCAGCCGTCTCCTTTCTCTCTAATAGCTTCACAAGTTATTACTGTTAATAACTCCGAGTATTGTATTTGGAACAGATGTGAGCGTGAGTGCTTCCTGTCTGTGTCTATCGAAGAAACTTCTCTTTCTTCCTGCCATTTAAAGAAAAGATGGGCCCCGAATATAAATGAGCCACTCGGGAGTGTCGATATTGCCTGGTATATAAATAGTCTCAAGACTTCCCGAAAAGCGTATTCTGTAAAATTCTAAGTATAATGATTATTCGGAAATAGTGAGATGCTGTCTGGTGCAACGTAGGATTAAAAAAAATTTGGCCGTGCCAATATGTCGATCTTTATTGAGATCATCTTCAGGGCTCAAAGCATTTGTTTTCTCAGTAATTGTACCATTCTTGTACGCCAGACAATCTCACCATAATTACGCAAAAACCAAACACTTTGAGTTCTGAAGACGACCTCAATAAAGATCAAAACGTTGGTACAATAAAGAAAATGTTTTTTTAAAACCTACGTCACACTAAGCTGCAACTTACGATTTCCGAATAATCATGGTCTAACAGTCTCTAATCAGCACACATTTCTACATCTAATGTCTAAAAGTGGGCCGGGTTATAATTTTCCAATCGAGAATACTTAAAAGTTACAGAAATAATCGTACAGTTTCAGGAAGTGAGGTGCATTTTATTCCCACCCTCCCTACTTGAAGACCCTATACATTAAAGATGGCATTCAACATGATATAAGAAGGTAGCCTAAGAGGAAGCTGAATACGTGCCTGGGTGAAATGCTTTAGCCACCTGTTGAGCGGCGAAAAAAGGGTATAAAAAGAGATCACACAGACTCGCACACACTCACTCGCCAACCCTACAATCACCGCATTTCCCGACGGCGGAAAATTCAGTTATTCCGCCCTTATGTGCTCAACCTCATATCCTCCCCTTATTTTTCAGACATCCCGTTTAATCTGTGCTAATCCTTTCCAGCCTTTCTTTGCCAGCTTCCCCTTTTTCACGCCTTTCGGCGACGAGTGGAAGCGAGCATTAGGGATTAGGCGCCTTTGTCTCTAATGCGGTGCGTTACATAAAACAACTGACATCTGTTTATACTTGTTAAATTTTTCAAAAAAAACAAAACATCTATTTTTACATTAAGTGAATAGACAACATTAATTAATTATAATGGCATAGTATTAAAAAAAATCAGATCACATTGTAACTTATGTGATTAAAAAAAATGCACCATTGAGGTGTCTGTTCCTCTGAGTCTTATTGAAGGATGTCATTGTAGAGAGCGAGTAAGATTGTTACCGGATAGAAAAACTGTCGTTCAATAAACAGTGAATCTTCGATATTTTTATATACAGATTTTTATTGTAGTTAATTTTATTAATTTATTTGTTAAAATTTTCGTGAGTCCTTTTTCGTGAGAATGTATTTCTAAGCGTGAATATATAACATGAAAGGCATTATTGAAATACTGAGTATGTATAAAGACAAGGATGTTGAGGAACAGCGGTCACCCAGCTTGAGTGAACGTATTTAAATAAGAAAAAATACATTCAATTTAATAAAAATGTTTGTATGAGTACGTTCAAATTACAACTGGAAATATTAGAGAATGAAATGATTGTTTGATAGCCTCTGGACACAACTTCGGGTATGGTTGGTCCGTAGACCATTACAATACTGAACTGATTAAGCCACAGTTTCGGTTTTGCAAAGTTGGCTTATTTAAAAGAAATAATGTACGACATAAATTTGCTTTGATCAGTTGTTTTCAATTAAGTTTACACCAATCCCATCTTTGCTAAAGCTTATATCAATGCTTTTTTACTGCTTTATAAGCAAAACTAAGGCGATTTTTTTAAATCAAATGTCCTGAATATCATTTTTCGGGTTAGGATAAACTTTCGCTTTCGAAATGCCTCTGAAAGTTTTTAATTCACAAAAATATTGGTAACTTCATTGGTTTTCGTGGTAATCTTACAATTAATTAAGTATTTCAGCTGAGATCAAAATCCTCAAGTGATAAAGCAACGGCGTGTCTAGACGAAGGTCGTCGGCTTGAATCCCGCTCGTGATACTGACTTTTTCTAGCAACTAAAAACCTTAATTAATTGAAAATATTAGTAACTCTGAAACGTGTGTTAAAAACGTCTGTCTATAATATAAAAAGAAATGGTTGGTATTTAAATTCCGGAAATAGATCAAAACGTTATAGAAAATTATGTAATATAAATATTTTAAAATAAAACTTTTTTATGTTTTCATCTTTTCTTTTTCCTTTCACCTATGGTAACAAAAGTCCCAAATCCTGTGTATATAATTGTAAAGAAACTCTCCCAAACGTCTGTAATAATGTAGAATTTTGATAAAATCCAGAGGTGTTATCAATTTTCACGTGGAAAACCGGACAAGAACGAGAATATAAACTGCGTCCGCAAATCCAACAAAAAAGGTCTATGTCTCTTTTGCTATGAAAATTTTAACGCTTTATAGTGTGTTTAAAACGAAGCAACTTTTTAAAACTGTTTTTGCTTGCGTTACTCAAAGATGGAGATATCCTTTGGTTTTTTTTAAAAAGTTTTAGCATTTATTTTCATTCAATACAGTCCGACACATATCATACATCCGACGATTATGTAAATTATTAACTTTTTCTCGTACCCAAGGTGGAAAGAACGTTTGGACACGTGCCTAATAATTTTTTAACTACAACAAAAACAGTTTTTAACTATAACAAAAATAGCCTTTTCTAAGACTTGTTTTGTCATATACTTTTGTAGTTCAATCTATGATCCAAATTCTACTTTGGCCTTCAGCAGTTTTGTTTAAAATATTTTCCTCTTGTATTTTAAAAATATTCATAAAATAGATATTCGGTTGGAATAATGATTGATGTGACCATAAGATTAATTCAACTTTCCTTGCTATTGAAAAACATAGAATGAGTTATTTGGTAAAATTTAAGAATCAGAGGTCGCGCGGCAGAAACGTAAGCAATCAAAAGTATTTGATGGAAAAGTCCGGAAAGAAGAAGCAAATTATGTTGCTGAGGAATGATTAAACTATGTTCTTAAATGTTTATTAGTATTTTTTTAAACGTACAGTATGCTGCAGAATGTTCCAGTTCGGTATTTCAGTTTTCTGAAATCAACGCCAAAAATCAAAGTCATTTTTTTGTGCATTTTTTTATTAGTGTGTTAAGTGCCCGTATTTGGAATAAAACGATTTTTCGTATTTCCCTTAACAAAATAAGAAGCATAATTTTCCTTGTGCATGTTGTTGGAATGAGAGCGGAGTATGTTTGCCGAATATCGGTCGGTTTGCGGAGTCCAAATAGCCTCAGGGAGCGTTGGAAGATCAAAGCACCGGTTTCAAGTAGGTCGAGGAGATATGTATGCTGGTATATTTGTGTGGCAGAGGAGCCGGCGGCGGAGTCGGCAATTAGTAATTATTAAATCCGGTCAAAGGCACACAATAATTAAACAAGGGGATGTCTAAGCTTCCCACTGGGGAGGAGTGTGGTCAGAAGCCGGAGTCGTTCTCGGTGTTTATTCAGGCGGCCGAATGAGGAAAGGGGTGGCGGGGATGCCGCGAAACCGCGCGCATCCCCTTTCTCATCACCCCAAATATTTGGCCGTCTTATGTTCCTCTGGTGTAATTATACAGCAGAATATGTGAGCCTCCCTCGAGAAGGGGTGTCTTGCGGTTTCTTAGACCTAGCGACTCGGAATATTAAACCATACCCCACGCCCTGGGCCCAAAAATGATTTCTTATTGATTGCCTATGTGAAAATACTAGCCAATACTGCGTTCAACATGATTCCTATTATTGGGTATCCATAAAAATCACTTTTTTTTTACTATGATGAGGACAAGCCGAAATTCAGACAAAGGATATGGTAAAAGACAGGAGGACGCAAAAGATCGGAGATCATAAAATTACAAATAGTTTCATTCTTATGCACGAAATTTGAAAAGTGGATTACTCAACTAGTGAACGTACCATATTAACGGCCTTAAATAACAAGCATGTATACCCAAATTTCAAGCAGCAGTAGTTAAAAAGTCTGACTATCGAAAAAGGTCATTCAATTAAATTCATTAATTTATATGGATGAGATAGAGCGGGAGGAGGAAAGGGAGAGTAAGGAAGAGAGTGCGAGAGATAGAAGCATTAAGGAGTATAAAAAGAGAGACAGACCAATACAAATTAGATGGATAGATAGATAGGGAGAGATTAAGAGAGATAGATAGAAAGATAGATAGAGAGAAAGAGAGAGATAGCGCGTGAAAGAGTGTGTGTGAGAGAGAGAGAGAGAGAGAGAGAGAGAGAGAGAGAGAGTGAAAGTGAGAGGGAGAGAAAATGATACATGGATCGCTATACAACTAAAGTGGGAGAGAGTGGTGAGAGTGGCTGAGAGAAAGAAAAAAGATTGGTAGCGCGAAAGATATTTGTGTGTTTGCGTGGGTATGCTTCCACCATGGAAGAAGATAGAAGAAGTAGTATATTTGACTAAATATTTACATAGGTACAGATTGCAACTTGACTCTATTTACATTTGTGCTAGAAGTGCGAAAGACACTGGGCATTATAACCTTTTACAACCTTAACAATGTAATCATTTTAACAGGATTGTTTATCCTGTTACTGCGTCTCGCGGGGAAAACTGATTATTAAATAAACCGCTGTCACTTTTGATTCATGGTTTTAAATTATGTGAACTACTTTGTAATGTAAAACTACTTTGAGTGTGAATCACCTGTTTGACAGATAACAAAATTTAAATAACTTACGTACATAAATAACGTACATAATTGCTTCCACCAATAATACGAAGATTGCATTTAACAACAATTTACTTACAGTACCGGTAAAAACGAATTCATTTAATTTCCCACGGAAGAGAGCAACGAACTTATAATCATAAAAAAGATCAAAAGTAAACAAGGGACAAAAAGTCCGGAGCTTCTTAGGTATCTTTGAATTAACGATTGATGGCATGATACGCCTTCGTACATGTTTTGACTGTAGAGACAAAGCGGCGGAAATAAAACAAGAGGAAGGGAAAATACGAAAGGTTTCACCCGGGCCCGAAAGGGGCTGGAAGTCAAGTGCCTCTTATATTATTTCCTCTCAAGTTACTTCCTTTGATTGACAGTCGGGAGTGAATGCCGCAGTTCGATTCACGAGAATTAAAGTGGAAAAACTGTTTCTGATTATAATCGAGTGGAAGTATATGTACATCATTATTTATAGTCCTTATCGTCGGTTTAAAAAAATTATAAGTGCTGGTTGACACAAAGTTGATTATAAAATATTTCTTTTTTAAATGTTTTTTTTAATAGTTTTATCGAGAAAACCCCTTTTAGTGACCGGGCTTAGAGAGGTAGCCAGTCTGATGAGTCAGTAGATTAAAGGGGAGTTCTGTGTAACTTCCAGTAAGGCATAATTGATACTGTATCAATTATAGTCAGTTTGAAGTGGGCTTCGGAAAAGCAATGATTCACACGGTAAGGCAGGATGTAATCCTCTCATGACCAGGGGTCGCCGAGAAAATCCTTCCTTTGATAAACACCGTCCTCCCCAAACGACTTAAGGACATAAGATCTCATTAAGAAACCTATTTGTCAAATTAATTGCTCCCCCGAGCTATGCGAGATTCAATCTGGTCCCATTGTTCCAGGAGATCAACAACTATTCTCAAACTGTTTTCCAAGGGAAATTATAGGACAAAGAGTCCATTGTTCCATCAATTTAAATACCCTGTTTATAACTGGGATTTCTTTAAAAAAAAAATTAATTCCGGTACGATAAAATATTTGAAAAACCATCCTAATTGGTACGTCAGAAAGAAAATCGGCTTTTCTTCGACCGTTTTATTCACTGATTGCAACACTGTGTTTCAGGAAGTCGAAGTTCATTATTTTAACAACTACCTGACGAGGAAAGAATCCGGACGAGTGCCGGGCCGTTTTATTCCCTTCGTTTATCTTTTATTTCCCCGAAACATGAGCAATCACGTTTAATGGCTACAGCTCTCTTGGCCCCCCTATTTCTCTTAAACGCTCCCGGCGAAATAATAAGCTTAGGAGCGCGAGTTTTGTTTCTTTGAAGACTGGCCTTCTAACACAATATTGTTTGGAGGAAATTTATTAAGTATTAAAGTAACAAAGAAACGTACATACCTAGGGCCGGCCTGAATACTAGACAAGTTTTGCCTAGATTAGCACTCGCCAACTGCAACAAACAAATAGATATAATTAAAAACCACACGCGAAAAATAATGCAAAACTTAAATTATTAACAAGCAAAAAATGCAGGGTTCATCATGGAGGAATTGTATATTCGGATATGCGAAGAACAGTTGATTAAAAAAGCCAAAGAAATTGCGAATACAAAGCTGATTTTTACAATTTTATGGTCTTCCATTGAATAGTAAGTTATTACATTACTGATCATCTTTGCTTCCGATCCTCGTTGAGTCTGTCTAGACATTTCACCATCTTTAGTGAAGGATCTTTTATCAATGTCAAAAAACATTGATCATTGGGCATCCCCGTCCAAACAACGACGATACACTCAAACTATGTTACGAACGTAAAACTAACCCTGGAGAAAATAGACCAAAACGGTCGGTATCGATCAAGACCAATTCGTTATCTACATAATAAAACAGAAAACTGAAGAACAGTTAAGGATACAGAAGAAAGTGACAGAAGGAGAAATGGAAAGGTAGATACGACGGTAGACAGGTAGATAGAAATATATATATATATATATATATATATATATATATATATAGAGAGAGAGAGAGAGAGAGAGAGAGAGAGAGGAAGATAAGAGATAGATAGGTTGGTAGATAGATAGAGAAAGACGTATATAGGGAGACACATTTTGAATATTTACAAAAACAGCCTGGAAATAAAATTTTGTATTTATGATGTGCATATACAATAATAGTTATAATTATATATTTTAAACCTAAAACTTTATACAGAAATTTTATAATTTATTCATTTCTTATTGTCGTATTATTTAGTTTGTTGTAATTGAAATGTATTATTTATTGTTAAAATAATACAACTTAAAAGAATAAATTCTGAACAAAATTATAATAATTATTTGCAATTTATTGTTTTATGTTGAATAATTTTTAAACAAATAGTCCTTGTTTTCATTTTATAAATCCAAAATTATAAAATTTGGTCTTAGTTGTAACTATTTAATAAGTAAAATTTTTATTAAGTTAAATACACCACACATTTATATCGTTCACCCCATATTAATAGCAAATGAAAAGTAACAAGGGCCCCCTTTTATGTAGATTTTCAAACCAGAAAAGTTCTATTTAACTCAAATTGATTTCTATAGATTTTAACGGAACGAATTTATCACAGAATCATTATAGGTTTCAAGGGGGAATTGGGACATGGTCTATAAGAACTGTTTGTTGCTACTATATGTAATGTTAATGCTGTGCCAACTAAAATTATCTTGGTGTTTGAGAACAACAAAACCAACAACCTAAATTAAAATATGAAATCGTCCAGAATAATTATGTTTTATATCTGAACTATTTTGTATAAATTAATTAGTAAATCAAATTTATTATGATTTAACATTGAAGTATAAATTGTTAATACAACCATTCAGCGTTTTCAAAAATAGTTTAGATAATTAACAACGATTAAACTGTTAATGCAAGTAAGCTTAATTTTTCAATTGGTATAAACTTCTCCGTTGGAAAGAGAGCAGGCAAATTAGTACATTTAGCCGTGATGTGATTGATCGTTGCCATCAGAGAATTAACTGTGTATTTTCACAGTTGATCTGTCCTGAAAGATCTCGGGCCCCTTCCTCTCACTCCTCAGTAATCTCACTCCTTTAACTTAGAGCGATTGACTTGAGAAATCACTGGGTTGAAAAGCGACTCCCCTCCCTTTTTGCTTCTGTACCGTTTTGAATTCAGAGAAATTGACGGAGGGGGGGGGTGCGACGCCGGGGGCCGGTAATTAACATTGGTCCCATTACTGTAATTAAAGTGCATTGAGGGGGTCGTTCGGGGGAAAAACAAAAGGGACACGGCCCGAGGATCTTAAGGGGCTGAAAGGGTTATTACATATTTTAGGACAATGGACTTCTTGCCCTTTTACCACCTCGTCCATTATCCAGGGGCACCCTTAAGGTATGGATGAATCAGTGCATTGTTCAAATATTCATGCGGACCAAGGAACTATGTAACCATTGGAAATTATTGATCAGGTTTCCTTTAAGGGTTGATCTGACTTAAATCCCCGGATTTAAGGCGGTATAAACCCCAACCATTGGTAATGTTAAACATTGAATGTACTGTAAAAAATACCATTAATAAGACAATTCTACATCTCACTCTTATCCGTGCATTTAGGACAAAACTCGTAAAATTTCCTCCTGAGTTCTGCAGAGCTATGAATCTCTAGTTTGGCGATATGAAGCTCTCGTCCATGCACATAGTCAAAAGTTAGTCATTATTTAACATCACTGGGGATAATGGTGTTATATTTTATTATCTCTATTAGGCGAAATACATCGTAGACAAAATGTATTCACAACCATCCTTAAATTTTGAAACGAGTATTACTTCAAAACAGCCCATAAGAGAATACAAACAACCTAACAACTGTAGAGATAAACTAGTTTTAGACCTATCTGGCTAACTTATATAATGCACCCATTAAAATGCAGGTGTCAGTAAAGAAACTACAACGAAACTCAAAAGACCAACTCAGCGAAGATGAGCACACCAAAGTGTTCTTTAAGAACCGAATTTCACATTCGTATGTTGTTAAATCAGTGCACTGAAGAATAGACTAGATAGATAGATAGATAGATAGATAGATAGATAGATAGATAGATAGATAGATAGATAGATAGATAGATAGATAGATAGATAGATAGAGAGAGAGAGAGAGAGAGAGAGAGAGAGAGAGAAAGGAGGTATTTGAAAAAGAAAATTATTAAGTGGTACAAAATAGTTAATTTGAAAAATCTAGGATAGATAGATAAAATTACAGATATATACATATGTAGTTAGAAACATAAATAAGCAAGGTGGTAGAGTAAGACTAACAAAGAGTACCTCCAAAAAAATTGGTCAGTTTTAAAGAATGATAAGCACTACCATCGAGTTCTTCGAAAAAAGGTCGAAAAGAATCCAATTTTCAATCGTATTTTACAAACGGTTGGCAACGACAGTGCTGACGTAAGGAATCTTCGACGTATAGAAGAAATGAAATTCTTATGGAGGTCAAAAGACGTGCAAGAGTAGACTGTAATAATGCCATCCGAGAAGAGTTGGATGGTGGATACAAAATCAAAGAAGAAAAAGAAATACAAAAGAATGAAGGAAAGAACGTGTGATCCAGTACCAACGTAACGGTCGCCGAGATAGTAGTACGAATAAAGACAAAAGACTGCAAGGCTAATCCTTGAAATGAAAAAGAAATATTATTTGCTCTATTGTTCTAAAGAGAAAACTAGGAAAATGTCAATAGACACCATGTACTGGTAAGAGCATAGGTGGCTTTAGTAAATTAGATGAAGCTTGGTTTATTTATTCAAAATACTGGCCAATCAAATATTATTATTTAATGTTTTTCAAATATAAAATTTTTAAGAAAATGAAAAATTTGCCGCATATTAATTGAAAACTACGTATTTAAACACACACATTACAAAAACATTAAGAAGTAAAACTGATCTTAATCTATCTAAGTTCAGATGTTTTAAAAGATTAGATGAAAGTCTAGCCTCTTATAATAATGGTATTTTCTCGAATAAATGATTGAATTAGCCCAACAGTGAAACTTATAATTCTGATCTTTCTATCTTGCTTTTCCTATCGAAACAATAGAAGTTTATGACAATTATCACGTCAGAATTTTCCGAACTGGAATCATAATTATTCCAAGGGAATAAAACCGAAGGAGACACTTTTGTCGGTCGCTATGGCGATTTCAACGTTACTTCTCCCCCAGCTCGTACAATAGCCACTTCTCAAGGGACATCTCTGCCAATAAGTACTCAATTATTTCTCACTGTCCTCCGTCCACTCACTGTCCCCCAGAGAAACGACGCTCATTTCTGTCTCCTAAACCACTTTATCGTATCCAATTGGAGCAATAAACCATGATGAACGCAACGGAGGTCTTTGTTTTCATTCCCTTCAACTATTGCGATTGTTAAAGAGAGAATCTTTTCTACCTTGTTAATTGTATGGAGACCGGAGGGGGCCAACTTTTTATAAGTGTAAAATGGCTATTTCTAGGACAACAATGAAGAGCGAAAAGGGTTCAATCCTTGTAAGACAGTGAAGAAGCAACAGCTGCCTTTGTCCGGACCCCTTTTTATCTTTCATAAAAGGACGCCCTCCTTTTCGCCCCTTTGCCTTTTTATATTTAGGAACCGCTCACCCTCAGCCGAGGGAGGATGACAATGCTCCGTTTAGGTAATTTGTTGACTCGTCTTTAATTATGCAAACACCGTGGAGAGAAAAGGTCCGGGTGATCAGCTAAAAAAACGCAAAAGAGGAGATCAAGGGAAAAAAATTGGGGTCGCTTCCCCTCTTTGTACTGAGACACAGTATCATTGGCGGCTAGCATGAATATTAATTGTTATGAATTATTGATTCAAGACGAAGCATTCGTTTGTCAAAATTGATTCTACTAGGTTTTAAAATGCATTTGAAGGTGAAAACATCACGCTTTACAGTTTAAACTTAAAAACATCCAAAGCCTTTAATCCTCTTGTGCCTGAATGATTTAAACCAGAGTTTCAAAATAAATAAAATAAAATATTAATAAATAAAAAGCTCTGGAGAAGCTCAGCAGTTTTACACTTAAAACTTGGCCGCAGTGAAACTTTAATCCTTCATCCAAAGGGCACTATCTGCGAGCCGCGCGCCGTTCTACATTATTCAAGGTTCCCACCCTTCGGCAAACTCCCCTTTATTAATTAACACTCAGGACCAATTAATATGTAATTCCTTTTCAAGGGAAATGCGAGTTTTACATTTTCCCCAGTTGACAAGCGCATTATTATTTATGGAAGTTTGTGGTGGCGGAACGGCGGCCTCAGTAAATTCAGCAACGCATTGGCGTTTGTTTCGAATGTAAAGCACGCCTTCCCCCCGTTAAAAATGTGGAAAACAATCTTTATAATAATGTCGAGATGATTTATTTCAAATATTTAATGTCATTTAATTAACATATTCTTTCTCTCTAGTTGACAAAAGACGAAATCAATCCGCATCAATAAAAGAAGGAAAGCTTAATGTTGTTTTATTTATAAAAGCCGAACATATCATAAGCCGTAGATTTTACTTGAATTTTAAGCAACAATGTAACATACAAAGAAAACAAGGGAGGCGAAACTCAATATAAAAAGCTTCATTTCAGATTTGCACAACGCAAAAAATATTTTAACGCCTTAAAGAAATTCACGTTTTTCATTTGTATTTAAATGTAGTAGTTAGTTAATAATGTAAATATATTTGTGGTATACAGGTAGTATTGGGTTGTCCGGAAAATAATGCAGGATTTTAAGTTTTCATTAAAAAAAATCTATATAAAATATTCTGTTACGTTTACAGGATTACTCATTTGTATGAATGTCAACACTTATTAATCCTCTTCCAAATGATATTGTTTGTTTACCTCTGTTGCATTCCGCTACTTGGAAATAATTCAGTCATCCTTATAATGTCAAAGCGAGAATTTCGTACGATTTTCTTTTACGAGTTTAAACTCGGCCGAAGCGGAGCCCAAACGGCTAGAAACATTAACCAAGTCTGGGGCGAGGGTTGTGTTAATGAGTGCACTGTGCAAAGGTGGTTTAAAAAATTTCGGGAGGGAGATTTCAGCCTTGAAGATGAAGAAGGTCGTGGAAGGCCTTCCTCTCTTAATGATGATGTTCTGCGATCAGTGGTGGAAGAAAACCCCAAAACAACTGTTCGAGAACTTGCAGAGCAACTCAAAGTCAGTAAAACGACCGTCGCTGACCACCTCTTTGGTCAATCGGAAAGGGTCCATTTTGTTGCATGACAACGCTCGACCACATGTGTCACGTGTAACGTCACAAAAATTATTGGAGCTTGGCTATGAAACTTTGCCTCACCCACCCTACTCTCCGGACCTCTCGCCTACTGACTACCATTTTTTTAGACACCTGGACCACTACTTACAACACATAATATTCAAAAATCAAACGGAACTGGAAAATGCATTTATTGACTTTATCAATTCTAAAAATTCTGAATTCTACTCAGACGGAATTAATAAGTTACCAACACGTTGGGAGAAATGTATTGAGAGTATGGGAAATTATTTTGATTAAAGAACATTGCTTTAAAGTAACTAGTTTCTTTTTTTTTTTGTTTAATACCAAAATCCTGCATTATTTTCCGGACAACCCAATATATATTACATGTCTGAGAGTGATGAGCCTATTTTGGCCAATCAGGTCTTGGAGCCAGGATGGTCAATCCGCAGATCGTACAATTTGCTTGTTCTTACGTTATTATGGAGTTCAAAATTGAATTAATTTACCTATCAAATCGATTATTTATGGTAGCATGATGAAAATATACAAATGGAGGAGTCGCTCTCTAAATAAAAATTGATTTAAAATTAAAAATTGAAATTGATGATTCCGACGAAATTTGTGTACTTTGAAGTATTAGAAGGTGTGAAATGTAATCAAATAGTTTACTAGAACATTAGACGGTTCTTAAAATCTACTGAACACGTTCAGGCAAATTTATTGCCGATTCATTAGGGTACAAGTTAAGATTGGAGCATTTTCAAATAATTTCAACAATCCACGACAATGTAAAAAAATTGTCTAAGATGGGCAAACTTCACATGCATTGCTATATTTTTTGAACCTTTCAAAGGTTGGCAAGATTGGTACATTTTTTTTGTAAAAACTCTCCCAAAAACTTGTTTCGTTTAGAAATCATGGAATTCTTTCGTTTTTGGTCATGGTCTATCGTATCTTCTTTGTTGGTTTGTTACTCGTGAAAAACGTGAAAACAACTAACACTTATAGAAAAAATTAATTTGGTGAGGATAGACTAAATTTATCATTGCACCTTGTTCCGCATAACCTAGCCATTTTCTTCTGAGATACACATTTCGTGGTATTCACTAGTATGTTCGGGGTGTTATTAATGTTCGCTTTACCCACCACCTACACCTACACCAGTGTCGAAAGTGCCTGAGGTGAAATTCTCGTGAATACTATTCAAATATAGAATTGAGCTGCCGACAGTTGAACAAATCAATTGATTAAACAAGAACTGGGGAAGGTTCATTTCATCTAATTTACATATTATAAGTAACATTGTTAAAAGTCGAAACTTGAAATTTCCCACAGATTTTTTTTAATATCAAGTCGTTCGCTGGATGGCGGAAAAAATATTGTGAACAGAGAAGTTTGGTTGTTTATTTAAAGTCCAAGGCATCTGCTAATTTTTCCCAAAGGAGAAAATACAAGGAGGCCCGGCATGTTTAAAGATTCATTGAAGACCCTTCCCGCGGTGGACTGCCGAATGAATAACATTATGGTAACTCGGGTTGGGGCATCTGGAGATAGGGACATTCATTTGCAAACAGAGCCAGGGCCCGCATTTGCATTTAGTACGATTCTTTATCAAAAGGAAGAAGGAAAAAACGGAGTATAAAAGAAAACAGGTTTTTTTTACTTGGAGCAGAGATTCAGATTTGCATGAAGGGGCTAAATAAGAAGGAATATGAAACGTCGGACAAATTTTTACCCTGGCCGATTTTTTTTCCAAACATGAACTTGATATTTTGAAAATGTTAAAAAACTACTCATACATAAGTCAAACAAGCTAATGGACTGTCGTCCATTTATGGACCCTGCCCATAAAGTGAAATTTCCCTTATAAAAAGAGATAAGCTCCTTTCAATTTACAATTCAATCTTGTCCGAGCCGGAGATTTAAGAGCCATTCCATAGAAATACGAGTCATTGGGGCGTGCCCGGTTATGTTTTATGTTTGTTAGGCCGTGAGGGTCAATGCGGCACGACCCTCACGTTTAATACACAGCTCCCTTTTAACTTACGACAAATTTTCCCAATAAAATCTGTATTCCGGGCATAGGGCGGACGACAGTTGTGCTGATATATTGGCCCTGGGATAGCGCCCGTTCTTCGGATGAAAAGGGGCGGAGGAGCTCGCCTTACATCCGTAATGGATTCTGGCCTTCGGCAGTGACCCAAGGATGCTATACGATTTTGTACGTATTTTTTACTTTCACGACGTTAAACTAGATGATGTATTTTTTTAAAAGTTCCTATTCTACAAATAATGGTGTTTTCCCCAGCTTGTTAATACATTTCTTTCAAATGGGTTGAAAATTTTTCGGTGATCGAAAGGAAAGAGTTATCCTTGGCAATTCCAAAGTTGTAAACAATGACTCGTCTGTAATGGATTCTGGCGTTCAGTAATGACTCAAGGGTCCCCTAAGATTTTATTACGATACTATTTTTGTCTCTTACAATGGTAAAATAGATCAAATGTTTTTGTAAACGTTTCTACTCTAAAAATAACGGTATTCTGCAGAGTTGTTTTAGAATAAATTTCTTCAAAATAGCTTGGAAATGGTTGGGAAATCGCAAGAAAAAAGTTAACCCTGACAATTCCAGAATTATAAATCATGACTCGCATGTAATCCGTAACGGACGCAGGATCCTTTAAGCTTTCCTTCCTAGTTTCTATTTTATTAGTTTTTCAACATTAAAGTAGACCCACATATAACGAATCTCCTAATCCAAAAACGTCAAGCCCGGGCGA
>CM077107.1:1048087-1075407 GCA_039619505.1 Cimex hemipterus | reverse complement strand
AAAAAAAAAAAAAAAAAAAAAAAAAAAAAAAAAAAAAAAAAAAAAAAAGTAGATCAATTATTTGATCATTTCTACTCTAAAAATGATGATGTTTAACTCAGTTTTTCTTATAAATTTCTTTAAAATCTCTTCGAAATTCCAAGTAAAACGTTATTCCTGGCAATTGACAGTGACTAGCATTTAATCCATAACGGATCCTGGCTATCAGCAGTGGATCTAAGGATGCCTTAGGATTCTGTTCCTGTTTTTACTCACACAACATTAAACCAGATATGGATTCCAGTTAACTTTTCTACCCTACAAATAATGCGATTTTGCCGAGGGTTTTTTAATACAGGTGTCTCCTAAATGGCTTGAAACATTTTGGGAAATCGCAAGAAAAAAATATTCCTAGAAATGTTAAATGATGGGGTCAGTGTGGTGTTCAATACTTTCCAAAAGGATAGTTCCTACTCACAATAAGTACTTACTAAGTAAGTACCTTTTGGAAAGTATTAAAATTTTTGATGTACGCGGTTACTCATAAGTTACTCCCCCCAAAAAATTAATTAATTTAAAAAAATTAAAAAATAAAAGAAGAATCATTTATCGTATGCTTAATTTTGATTGGAGTTAATTTTTATAAGGTCTTCTAAGATCCCAATTATTTTTCCCCGTACATATCATTTCTTGATGTTTTGTTAAGAAGGGGTAAATTTGAACATAAAATTGGTTCTTTGGAAATTAAAAATGGTTAATTTTAAGATTAATCTGGTGCAAAAATAATTTATTTAAAATATCAAAAAAAGATTAATTTCAAATTAAGAAATCCTATTTAACAGAAAAAGTGGTTAATTTTACGGGATGCAGGTATAATGCGTTTTTGCCAAATTTTTCCTACTGTTGTGTTTGGGGAATGTACTCCTCTTTCTGCTTTTAGGCATGAGCATTTTAAAGGAAAAGAAAGATGATGTTGGGCAGATAAAATTAATAACAAGAGAGAAGAATTAAAAAGAATGCACTGCTTAAACATTTTATTACTGCTTAATTAGTTAAATACTTCTAAATATTACTCATTTTAATTTAGAACGAAATCACGACAGAACGTTTTCTTGCTGATGTAGCTTTATGGGTTTCAAAAAGGATAATCACTGCCTCTGAGCAAAAGAGACGAGCAGTTTAATTGCTTACGAAACTCTGCTTGGCATGAAATAGGGTTAGTTTGTTAAATTTAAAATAGCATGGAAATTTTTAATGTTTTATACAAAAAATTACACTTGATGGGCTGAAGTCTGACAAAATCAATTTAATTTGATCAAACTCAGAACAACGTACTTAAATAGCAGTTTCTCTATTTTTTTTTTTTTTTTAATTATTGATATTAATTTTATCAGATTTAGTACTAAAATGAATGAACAATTTATAAAACTTTTTTAAAAGTTGATGTCCATGTGCTTTATGTATGAACACATTTTAATATTGCTGGAGGGGATTTTCTATGGGCAAACTGAGGCACGTAGGTGGAATTTCATTTCACAAGGAGCATCCCTGATGCGTCTCACGGGCCGTCGAAAAAAATGCACAAAACGGCCAGCTCTGATGAAAATACAGAAGGGGCCCGGTTCCCGGCTCGAGGGTGACAATGGAATAAAACCCCGGATGGTCCACTAGCAATTGAATCAAGACGAGAATTTGTTTATGCAAAGTTGCCACCACCCGGACGGGAGGGCGGAAAAATGGTGAAAGCCCCGTCCGACGAAGGAAGTGGGGTGGCCAGCAGGGCACTTCCTGGGGGAAAACTTCCGCCCGGTCGGCGAAAAACGATTCCTCCCTTCAGCGCGTTATGGGCCGAGGGACTTGATTGGAAGCCGGAGTTTCTCGGGGTCAATAAACTGAAAGCTTATCAACTAGGTTTACGACGGTGACCTGACTACATCAAACGAGATATTGCTTATAAGGTAAATAACGGCCTTTCGGTCTGGTTGTATTAAAATCTCATGTGAAACGAAAAATTAATATTCACTTCATAATACACTTAATAATGTTAATAATTATGTAAACATATTCCACGATTTCAATTGTTTAAAACACATCATAAATATATTGATAAAGGGCTGTATTCTCGTAAAATTTGATAGTCGTATTAAAGACGATAGGTTTTGATAAACAAACTTCGTCAAGCAAGTGTGGTTGTTCCTGTACTTTAGGATTTAAGGTTAGGACTTAGTTTTCTCGTCACGTCTGCGTTATTGATAATGTAATTATTTACAAAAGAATCAGTAACATAATTGAAAAATGTGGAATATTAATTGCTAATTATTCAGAAATCGTGAGATCCGGTCTGGCGAGATGTAGGTTTCAGAAAAACATTTTCTATATCTTGCCTACGTTGGATCTTTATTGAGATCATCTTCTTTGCCTAGGATTTACAAACACTGCTTAAATTTAACAAATACATGTAGGATGTGGAAAAAATGAATTTAGTAATAATTTAATAAATATTTTTTAATATTCAATCAATGTATTTCTACTCACCCAAAGTGTTTGTTTTCTGCGTTTGAGTAAGTAGAAATACTTTGGTTGAATATTAAAAAAAATATTGTATAAATTCAATTTTTTCTACATCCTCCAAGTTTTTGTTAAATTTAAACAATGTTTGTAAATCCTAGGCTAAGAAGATGATCTCAACAAAAAACGAAACGTTAGCACGATAAAGAAAATGTTTTTTTGAAACCTACATCTCACCACACCGCATCTCACAATTTCTGAGTAATCATCGAAAAACGGCCACTAATCACCAAACATTAATTGCTAACAACAACTGTGTGAACCAAAAATTGTATGAATAATCTATCTGAAAATGCCAGAAGGTTTCGCAGAAGAAATTTTCAAACGTTTATTTATACTTAGAATTGTAGCTTAGTAACACTTCTAATACGATAGAATGCTTGTCTGAATATCTTAATGAAATTTGAAATCGTTCGGACGAACCTAAAATACTTGTACCGGTATGAAATATTTTTTATTCAGTTTTTAACTTGTCGTTTCGTGTGGTGAAATATTTATGTGATTATGAACCTGTTTCAATCATCGTTGTTTATGATGACAAAAAAATGTCTGCTTTGTATTCATTCGTGTCGGACAGACCCACGACCCATGATAGCAAGACGTCTGACAGACCAAAGCAACTAGGATTGGTAGAGCAAAATGATAGGCAACAGCTTAATCATAGATATCTTAATCAAAGCTTCTTTGAGCGTTGACTGGCCTATACTGAAAAAATTTCTTAAGGGTATTAAAATTAATATTTAAAATAATATCTACTAATACAATTGTTCAAGACAACCTGAACCAAACTTCGTATCCCTGAAAGGAATAAATATTCCTAGTCATCTTCAGTATTAGATTATCTCTTGGTTTTTGAAGTTTGTATTATATTCGTTCTCATTAAGGAGATTTCCTTAGAAATAAGAAAATTAGCTGTGAATTGAACAAAGGAAGGAAAATAGCTAAGCAAAATTGGGAAAGTAATTTCTAAACATCATCCTCTAAAAATCTCGACAGGTTTGAATATACTGGTAACGTCTATTGACTGCGAAGAACGGGACCAAAAAAAAATTGCAAATGATCTATGAACAGGATATTGTAAAATGAGTTTATGTAGCCCCAATAAAGCTCACGATTTAGAAAAAAACAGCTTTTGTTTTCAAATGATTACATTAATAAGCTTATTGCTTTCTGGGAGCGAGGTTGGTTCAGTGACGAATGTAAATTCAATTCACATTCATCTGGTAGAACTGCAGCATTGTTTTCTGCACCTGTTGGTTCAGGTCATATTTGAAATGTTGAAATGGAAATGGACCTGAGGTACCCTGTACAATTTTCCTACAAAAAAGGTAACAATTTGAAACCAGATTAAAAAATATTAAACACGTTGCCGTCAAAAAAGATCACCCTGTATAGCTAATGTGAATATACAGTGCTTAAAAAAAATTATTGTTTTCTATTTGTTAGGTCTGTTTAGAGGGTGTATGTTGATTTTACAAACACAATCAAACTTTGCGCGAAGTCTCGGCTTCTGTTGTGGCATTGTTATGTGTGATTCTCTCTACTTTATATGTTGTATGTTAATTGCAAAACTAGTTTTCTTTATTTATGAAACAAAAATGGTGATCAATAAAGTAAAGATGCCAAGAAAACCGTACATGGAAAACAATCCTGAAAGTTGTTTTTTTTTTGCAGATGTTTTACTAATAAGCAGAAAGATTGTATGGAATCATATTAAGTGATTAAAATTATCTTGCTTCCGGCACAAGCGCAGTAACTACTAACAATTGGACGATTAATTAGGAGAGGGAAGAAACCTGTATGAGGCAGTTTGTTTGACATTGACAAGTTGTAGGTGGCATAGAACGGCTGGTTAATGAAGCAAACATTGTAGGCTATTGAAGGGGGTCTAACAGGAGCTAATCTAGTGGAACATTGCCTCTGACAAATATAGCTCGACTCTCGCCCACAATTTTATTCGGACGAGAGGAACCCCCCCAAACTGGAGAAATACTTTCCCAGAAATTTATCTGCTATCTATTCAAAGTTTGGTTTATATAAAAATAATAAAAAATAAAGCAAATCTTTATTTTTACACTTGAATGTTTAAATTGTTAGTTCCCCCCAGTCAAAAACTGGTTTATTCTCCGGGGCTCTTTATCTGCCGGCCACCCCTTCGTCATATCGCCCTGTTGAAGATAAAAGAGGCGTATAGGAAATTAGTCTGAAACGGGTAGATAAGTGTTTGCCCGAAGGCAGTGATAATGGCCTTTTCTCCATTATATCAGAATTACCCACGCCTCTTCGTAATGGCGCCAAGACGCTCGGCCCTAATGCCTTCTCAACAGATCCAACATTCCTAATTGCAATAAGCTAATTTGCAGTAACTCTTGCAACCCTGATGAAGCACGTACACACGTAAATGCAAGTGTGTCGTACTCAAGCTGATCCTTAATCGGAAAATGATTCTATAATCTATAAGAAAATTCTATCCACAAGGAAATAATGACACATGATAAACGTAACGATCTCAATTCTCCTAAATGCAAAACATAATTTTTTCAATCAAAATTCTTTTTTAACTTTTTTAAAATAAGTTTTTTTAAGATTGCATTAAACATAAATACTACCATATTATTTTTCTTTCCTGGTAAGGCCGCTGGTTTCAAACCCAGGACCTTCACTTTATAGCAGGGAGATTGTGCATAGCCCATTACAATTCGTCATCCGATTGAACAATTATCCTTTTGCAATTAATTAATATTTATGATAGGTATTGGTTGAGATAAAAAAGTCAGCGTCACGACAGGGATACGAACCTACGACATTCGGCTAAATACACCGCTGCTCCACCACTTGAGTCATCGTGACTTCGGTCAGTGTCCGAGCGGATCGGAACGTTAACGCGATCTTGAAATAGCGAACAATGTATGCAAAATCTCTCTAGTGATGAGCGGTGTGTCAACGCCAACCGTTGCGGCCATCCGACACATATTACCTCCAAAATTCTCTCTCCAACCCAGCGTACCAATTAATAAAAATTGCCCATAAATATCAAAAATCCCAAATCCCTTTTTTCAAAAATGATCTGTTTAACCAGTTTTCTTTTTCTTTATTACTGCCTAAATTTATTATATAACTAAAACATATGACTGTATTTGCGAACTAATAAATGAATTCTGTCTTAGTTGTGTACAAATATAGAACAAAACGGTAACAATCAGATATTGTTTTTAGGTTGAGAACGAGTGCTCTTGGAATTTTTATAGCTTTTAACGAAGGATGAATGGGAATTGAAGAGTTTGGAGGTGTGAAGAAGCGTTTGTTAGCTCAAAAGCTAAGAACCTTTGATAATCATGTCCGTGGGTTAGGGCTGTTCCAAATGGGCACGTCTCGCCTTTAACGAGGGTCCTTTGTCCGTAATGATGCCGGACATTTCCATCAGGGAGGCCCCAATCAAGGGGTGGCCACTCCTCACTCCTTCCACAGCCCCTATTAATTCAAAGACGCTCCCGGTTGCCATATCATCGGGCGTCTTAAACACAACCGTTCATCAAAATATTTTTTAAAAGTCAACATTTTTGATACAAGAAATAAGTACTATTAGTAAGAGTGATGGGGTTATACAATTAGTTAAAAACAGACGATAAATTCGTAAAGATGCTTTCACAAGTTAAAAACATCCTTGTTGTTCTAAAATAAACTAAGCTAAAAAATTCAACAGGTGACTAAATAATTTCCAGAGAGTCCGTTATAATTTCAGACGGTTCCATTAGAGGGATGTAAGAGGCCAAGGGCGGGGAAGGCTTACGGGTCCAAGTGCTAATCTCACACCCCTCAACATCCCCTAATTTCACAGGATCTGCAAATGCTCTCTCTTGTCCTAATCCCGGGGCATGCGAGAAGCTTTTAGCTGATGCCCCCTTGCTAAACAGTTCTCATCCTCCGATTCCTCCGGCCAGGGCTCTAAAAATCTCTCTCTCTCTCACCACCACCCGCAGGGTCTGCACGTCTAAGCAGATTAGAGGGTGGCCGGAGTTCTGTTGGTCCCCTACAATATGCCTGTTATTTCACTCCTCTTAGCTCTCGAGACCTCTAACCAGTTTAATTACAGGGACCTAACTGAGTGGAGACCTTACCTCCCCCGGCCCGTTCTTCCCGCCACCCTCCAATCATCCTGAGCCCTTAGCCTGGCAATACACGGCCTCAATCTCATCCTCCTTAACGATATTGACTGCATATTCTAAGGTACATTATTTCGGTCCAGAGACTCCTTTCGCCACGGTTCAATTGCCCTCTTTACATAGCGTTAACCGTAATATTAACATTATCTTGATTAGCTGGAAACGCTAATCTTACGCCATCGCAAGAGATTTTCATGCACAGTTTATGAACATGGCAAAAAGGATTAATGATAAATTAATTAACCTCGGAAATACTTTAAAGACAAATCCGAATTCAAGATAACAAAACAGCAAATGTTTTTACATTTTGAAAACACAGTCAATCTTGGATAAAACCTAAAAAATTAAAAATAACTATTGCAAATATTAAATTTTCCCCTACGTAATACTGAATGTTAGTTTAATTTTAAATTTTGTAAAAAGGGGTCATTATTTATTACTAAAAAATTAGTGTTGGTACCTCATTTTATTTAATGATTGTTTTATTTAATTTATTTTTTAATAACAAATTTTATGTTCTGTCACCTTTTAAAACTTCCGGCAGACGGTTGTAATGTGTTGCCGCAATACGTATATTTTGTTTATTTATACAGTAAAAATTCCCAATTGCTTTAAAAAACCGAAACAGAGGACCCTCAAACTCGCTGCTACGCTCTTTAAATCTGGCGGCATGCCTTCGAGCGCCCAGTAGGGAGCCAAGGCACGACACGCTTCGGCTATGTGGGACAGATCAAACAACCTTTCTCTGCATAACCGACACCTGCGGGGAGATTGGCCCACCAGCAAGTACCCATGTATCAACCGCATATGGCCTTTTCTTAATCTGGGAAGAACTATCCCTTCTTTACCGCTCAGATCCTCGGGGGGCCATCTGCAGGTAGAGCTTTTTATTACAGATAATTATACTATAGTTACTTGTAATATGTGTTATGCACTTGTAATATTTGTTGTAAAAAGATTTTCATTTGTTAATTTAATAACGCACTTTTTTCATTTATACATTCAATCATTAATTAATTACGTCGTGGGTTTGGTTCTAATAATTGGTTTTTTAAAATTAATAATCAATCTTCTGTATGTATTCAAAACATTTTTGCTCTAGGTTCAACTGAATTAATCGTGTTTTATTTTGATTGTCGTGTTATAGAATGAGACTGATTTGTGCTGAAAAATATTACCAGCAATTGATTGTAAAAATAAATTTTATTTAAATATTTTCATACAATGAAATGGGCACTGAAAATAACACAGATGATGTTCAAAACTGAAGCTTTTTACATTTTGGCATAACATTAACAGTCATTATGTACCTACTGGTTAGACGAGTTTAAGAGAAATTGAAGATTAGATCGTTCGACATGGTTTTACGTCAGTCATCTAAATTCAATCAGGTGTCTCATAAACAGGCCTGAGACTGGTAAGCATAAAATAGGAAGGAAGGAGCTAGGAGTTGACAAGGGCGTAATCCAACATTTCAGATTTATAGCTATGTAATGGGAGTTATGGGAGGCCGTTGTTTTTAGTCCCCTATCTGTTTACGCCATGGCCATGCGGGGGCTTTGCACCGATAATTCCCTTTTACGTTTGTTCCGTTTATAATTTCGAAACCGATAGTCTTTTGAGTAGAGCAGGGAGTGCTCCCTATTCTCTTTCTTTTCCTAATCCCGTCGTAAAATTCAACCCGCGATCCTGATAGAAGGGGGGTCGGTGAAATGTTGGCGATGGAGCCGTCTGCCGATCCGGAAGGCAGCCGGCCCATAAAACGGGATTCGACTAACAATAACTTCAGGGCCATTGCCCGGCCTACCTGTTGTGACTGAGTCAATCTTGTTTATTGTAGCAGTAACAGGGAACCTACATTACTAACAGAAATGGATTGCTATTGTTCTCCGATACCCGATTCCCTTTTTACACAAGACAAACTCCCATCCCCACACTCGCTTTCTAGTTTATTCCATAGATTGTAAACCTAAAATACATCCGATAAAAAATTTTTTCCAATCCTTTTGAAAGAGATAGTTCCTACTCATAGTAAGTTGTTTCGCAACAATCCGGATTTTGAGCCTTTTAGCTCATCATCAGGTTGAAGGATCTCTACCATCACGTCTCTCGATATGAAATGCAAAGGTGAACCCGCTGATACCCCCGTCAACACGACATTTCAATAAGTATCTAATTTTTTAATAGCATTAAATTTGAAAGTACGCAACGTGAAAATTTTGACACAAATAAATATTATAATAATAAATTCTGTAAGAAATTAATTATAAATTAGTGATTAAAGATGATAACATTAAAGATAACGTCAAAAGGTTCTTAACCCTCGACACGATAGAAAGTAAATTAAAAAAAAAAATTATTGCATATTTAATCTTTTGTAGTTTCCAATTGTTTCATAGAATTCCAAAGCTGATTCACAAAAAATATAAAAATATTCATCAGTATCAAAATTTCTCAGGTTTACAACGTGACAACATTCTTCTGAACAAATAAACATATAAATAATTAATCTTTTTATTATTAAAAAAGTAAACAATAAACATAATTTTTCCTAACAGCATTAACAAGCGTACCACTTTCTGGTTAGAAAAGATTGAGGATAATGCTTTTTTATGAGGTTATTGAAAAGGGAATGGTTTCAATTTGTAATGTTGATGAGGCAGGTCTAAAATAACGCGGTTTGTTTGTCATCGGGCTCGAAATGGGCTAAAATGAAAAGATAACAGTTTGTTTATTTTTCTGTGAGTAGTAAACGAAGTTCGGCTCTAGGGCTATGATTTGTAAGGGTCGGTTGGAGGTGAAGGAAAGGGTGGAGGAGAGAAGCTGATGAGTGCTATTCACTCTCGCGCCCTCGGGGCCCTAACGCTGAATATATTACAGCGCAGGACCTCTTTATGGCTTTACAACTCGCCTTTATGACGAGTTTAAATTTTCCGCCAAGTTTGAGCTTGGGGCCGACCTCAGGAATTGCCGGGAGAGGGCCGGGGATTCATTACACGTAATAAAACGGCCATAAAACCGAGCCGGCTCGGGCCCTCGCGGACGGATCGGAGAGCTTTTGTTAAACGGAAATTTATTCGACTAAAAGAATTAGCACGGATTTACGAGCTGGGACGAGGGTGGAGAGTGGTTTGATAGATGCTGGGACATTATGATAACGAGACGATAATACAGTTCTTTACATTTTCCTATTCTGATGAGGGCTACATTGTAATTTTTAGTGCAGACGGGGATATTACTTCTTCTTCCATCGGATTCAACCATTCGTACTGATTGATTGGTTCAACAAATTTATTACAAAGAGAACACAATCGGACCAAATGTAGGTTTTATGGATAAACTGCCCAAGGTAAACAAAACCGAAAAATAAAAATGAAATTTTTTGTTTGTTTTTACATTAACTTTTGATCTACGACTAAAAGAATTACTTAAAGGTTTTTCTGCATTTATCGGGGTAGTCGACAGAATTTTCTGAACAATGATTGAATTCACCTTTCATTTCTTCGAAAAGGCCAGTTTAAGGAGTATCAACATTTGTGATTTTTTTTTTCTATTTGAATGTATTTTTGATTTAAATTTTTAAATTTATTAGGAATGTTAAAAATAATTAAACCAACTCAGAGCAAAATCCAAAAAGACGCCAACGAACTGGTCGTCTACAGAAAAACTGTTCAGGGTAAACAAAACCAAAACATAAAAACGAATTTATTGTTGGTTTTTATATTAGCTTACAATTTACTTCAGGCTTTGATGTATTTATCGGCGTGTCGAAAGGATTTTCCGACCGATAACCTTATTTTGTAAAAATTATTGAATTTAACTTTCATTTCTTTGGAAAAGGCGAGTATAAGGAGTATTAATTAATGTCCTTAATTTTTTCCATTAATTCCATTTTTAATTCGAATTTTTTATTTTTTATATTTGTTAAAAAAGTTAAACCAATTTGAAAATACATCAAAAAGACACCAGCAAACTAAATAAAGTTGCCGAAAGTTAAATTGTTGATGGTGACCAAAAAATACAAATAATATTTTTACCAGCTTAAGATTTTTTCAGGCTTTAAACCTATTAATGTTTAAACATACGGAATTTAGCTATAATTGCTTTACAGAGTAAGGAATCAACAGATGGTCATTTTCTTATATTTGTCTTTTGTCGATTTCAAAATATTTTCTCTTCGAAACCATTTTTAAATTTTAATGGATATTGAAAAAATAAATAAAACCTTTTTATAATTAAAAAACTATATTGTTTAAAAAGGATAGATATTTACGAAATTTTATGTAGTTTATTCACCAAACATCCACGACAAAAAAGTAAAAGATCCCAATTTAAAGCAGATATGCGACAAAAACTGAAATCGTAAAAGATATCTCATAAGGTTCTACCGTGCAATCAATAGACACTTATTTTCTATTCTTTTAAAAAAGATCGAAGCAACAAGGTTACCCTAATATGGTGTCTTATGGATAAAATGTTTTTACTTTAGTTATTAAGTAAAATTATGTCCAACAAAGGGCTCGTACACAACAATCCAATCCCTTATTTTGCAACATGAGAAAGTTTCAATGAAAAAATTGTTGCGAAATGATCTTGTGAGTGTTACGATTACATTATATTACATTTTCAGTGTTTAAGAATATAACCTGATATATCAAAAATATTTGTTGACACATATTTAGTGTGGCTGAGAATTTTATTTATCACAGGAGAAAAAATATATAGTGAAGGTCAATTTATTGTCATTGTTTGAACAAAACAAATGCAAATCTCGTGTTTTTGGCGTGCAACATCTGAGCTTTTTGTTTTACCCGCTTTCGCTCGAGGCTTCCGATCGAGATTGAGCTAGCGGCCATCTTGGTTGTAAGAAAACTTCCAAGAAAGTTTGAGCACTTTTCATTGTGATATTAAGGAACGAGCCTCCCTCCCGCATGTTGGCGGAAAGAAAGGGGCGGCGGACGGGGGGTAACTGTGGAGCATAACCCTCCACATCAACCCTTTTGCCTCCCAGGAAAATTTAGATTGCCGGAGCCCTTTGTTTCCCTACATTCGCTCTGTTTATTTAATACGAGGTTTGATTGGCTGCGACGGAAAACGTTGACAGGACCCTTTAGATTAATGAAACAGGAAGAAAAACTCAAAATGAGGGGATAGTTACCGTTTAATCTTTAATTTTTGCTTCATAGTGAGTATACCTTAACAATAAACATTGTGTAAATGTTATTTATTGCTTTAGGCATAACAAAGTAGCGAATGATATAGTAAACAGACGTACCTTTTCCTTTTTTTTTTTTTTTTTTTTTTTTTTTTTTTTTTTTTTTTTAATTCCAAAAATAAAACAACATATAAGCTTTGTATGTTTAACTGGGACGATATCTTGATTACTTAGCATTCTATTTCCATAATCAATCAAATAAAAACCATCATAAATAATGGTTATTCGGACCTTACAGTTCTTGTTAGCAATTAATGTGTGGCGATTAGTGAATATTTTCTTTATCGTGCGTACGTTTCGATCTTTATTCTGATCATCTTCAGAGCGTGGGTTTTATAGAAGTAGTTTAAATTTAACAAATATATGTAGGATGTGGAAAAAGTTGAATTCATGCAATGCACAAAACATGTTTATGCTTTTCAATCAATGGAATTTGTTGCATTCTATGAATTCGCTTTTTTCACATACAACATGTGTTTGTTAAATTTAAACAATGTTTGTAAATCCCAGGCCCTGAAGATGATCTCAATAAAGGCAGGGTCTGTTTAAAACATTTGTAAGTTGGGATATAATAAGATGAGCCAGTTTCAGAGTAGCTGTAGTGAGCAGACCGCCAATGTTGGATTTTCCTTGCAAAAACAAAAGATTTATTCTGTTTCTTTTTCGGCTTGGCAATATTTGCACATTATTGTTTGTGCTGTTTCAAATCTATATGTATGCTTCTGGTTGGTTGGTTTCCACAAGAATCCTTCAATGACCTTCTTGTGTTGCCTCTGTTATGGAATACGCTCCAATTGAACCGAGGATTTATTCGTAGCCAATTGTCTGATCTCAAATCACAAATTTGGTCTACCGTTTCGCCAACTTAGTCTGCCCCAGCTCGATGATGGAATTTTCATTTGCCAATTATCGACCTATTGTCGACCCCTTAAGCCTGACTGTCCAAGTACCAAACAATAATATTTTTGGCGTTTTTCTCTATTTCTGACAATACTTCGACGAAATGTCACAGTTTACCCATTGGAAAATTAAATTAAATTTTGGCTGGTTTGAGCCTTCTTTCGATTTTTCCATTGCCGTTTCACTGATTTCTTATTTTCTCTTTTTGTACTCCTTTGTCTTTTTGTTTCATTAAACGTACTACTTTCTATTTATTTTTATTTTTTTGCCTTCTATTTCTGTTCCTTCTATTCTTATTTTCGTTATCTGTATACCTCAGCCGAGTTTTCAAAAAAAAGCCGAGTCAATTTGGAGCAACTTTTTTATGTTTGTCATGAAGACAGTTTTATTTATCTTGAGGATCGATACTTTATTTTTTCTAGTTAGTTATTTTAAATGATCTGGATGTGTTTCTTTTTAAATTTCTCGTTTGTATGTATAAAATCCATTTTTACTAATATAATTTCTTATCCTCTTTTTTGGGTTCAACAAATCTTATACAAAATTTCTTAAGTATATGAGGACAAAAAAGGTTCTGTAATATTTTCTTATTGTATCTATTATTACTTTATATTTAACATAACAACTACCAAAAATACAGAGTAAGAATTGTTGTATGAAACGTAAATATTTTATTTAGATGCCGAAAGAAAGAAAAAAGAAAGAAAGAGAGAAAGGTATATATATATATATATATATATATATATTTCGCTCCCTCTCTCTCTCTCTCTCTATATTATTATAGAGATATTATAATAGTAATTAACAAAAATTACTATTTATAAACAAAAGTGCTTTAAAAAATCAATAACGACAACATAGTATGTTTATTAAGTATATGTAACATAATAAAAGCTATGTACCCGCGTATTAATTATATTTTCGAGCGTTCCGGCTACCCGACTACTAATATGAAATGTGAATAATTAAACTTTGTTTTCTTAGGATTTCGTATTTACGTTAAGAAAACAAAATTCCCCCCTTTTTAGAGCATAGCCTCTGAATACTGCACATGAGCTAATGCTTCGGGGAAAGTATTAAGATTTAATATGAGAGCTCGGTAGGCGAGGCCTGAGGTTGTTTTAAGAGACTCTTAATTCCCTTAAATACACTTAAGTCCTTTTAAGAGGGGAGGGCTTAGTTACAGCTCAGTTGGGGTCTCTTTTTATGTGACGGAAGAAGTGAAGCGCCCCAAACAAGAAACCATCCAGAAATACCTTGCACTTATCAACCCTTTGACAAAAAAAACCTCTCCTTCAATTATCGCGAAGCAAATAAAAACATTCAGGCACCTGTTTTCTTTTTTTTCTATTCTTTTTATAGGAAGACTAAGACGGTCTCTGGATTTATCGGGCCATTCCGTTTTATTAGATCCGGAAGCATCCTTCTGGGGAATAAATAGAGCGCACTGCCTGTTGTCCAAGTGGCAGTATTTCTCAGTTTGTAGGGTTCTTGTAAGTGTAGAGGGGGATTCAATAGCCATCTGATTGAGGTCAGTCCCAAGAGCATCGCCTCCCTTGCTGTAAATGTTTAAAAGAAACGTCATCGAGGCCTAGGAAACCACTAAGTGATACCAGGATGAACCTCCTCAGTTCATCAAATATTTAGGATTATAGAAAGAGACCCAATCGATCTGTGAAGAACTACTTCAATACATCAACTGGGGCTAACAATCAGTTGAAACCATGACTGAAGTTACGTACCTTAAGTAGTAATGTGATAAAAGTCAACAAAAATCACACATTTAGTTTCGTCTTTCAAAACTACCTAAAATACCTTTAAGCAACTAAAATTAACAAATTGATTAAATTGTGTTTTTCATTAACATTATCACTATAGTGCCTACCTAATAAAATGAAATGAAATGAAGTGAACTAGGGTAGTTCGAGAAGTTAAAGCTGTTCGACAGTTAAACTGCTAGTATAGGAACACCAGAACGATCAAAAACGATCATAATACATGCTGGTATTCTCTAAGAAACATGTATATACATAATTTAATCAAACCGGATGTAAAGAAAATAAGGAAACCACTCTTAGAAATGGGGACTGTCCACGTGATCTCGGAAACCTTCTTTACTACACCTTTCAACACAGTATATGAGCAATCTTAGGGGAAAACACCTCTTTCTTCCAAGCTGAAAATCATTCATCAAAGGTCGTGCCATAAAAATTTTTGAAAGAATTTGAACTGGCAAACAATCCTTATAACACCAGTTAACGAATCAGCTATTAAAGCATAAGAGGCATGCTTAAAAGTTCATAAAGGGACGAATGGACGTGTTAGTACTGGAATAACTGAAAGCTCAGGAGGTATAAGCTTAGACCTGAAATGACAGAAACAAGCCTGCGTAGATATTGTCAAAAAGAAGAGAAACAGCGCAACATGTCCTCTGTTAGTGCTAAGATCAATGTACGAAGTCATTGCTAGTCCTGAGAGAGGAAAAGGCTTAAAGAGTACGCACAGGAGCCCTTGAACAAGCTTTGCGGAAAGTCCTAATCTTAACATGAATCTCTAGATTAGGTGCGCAGGTCGTTAAGAGGCCGGCTCCTACATAATCTAATTTAATGTAATCTGTAATGCATTATTATCAATGAATGTATCCAAAGCCTAAGTATGTTAAGAAATTGGATACTTAGTGTAAAATAGTGAAGAATGCTAAAAAATAAATAAATAATCATTAACTAACGGTCACTGAACACCACACATTATTATAACTTTAGTGACTGGGAATTTTGAGCCCTGAGAAGGGCCGGTGTTGTGTAGAGAAGGCGTGACGATGAATCGAGGCCGAGACCGTGTGCGTGGTCTGTGACCATGATTAAACCGTTGGCTGAGGTCCGGTCGCATTGAGTCGGTTGACTCCACAGAGGTCGAGGTACTGCGGTTCAGCAATAGCCGAGAGCAGCGTTTGGCGTTTACGGCTAAGTCGACTGTTTAGAAGGCGGAATCAGTCTAATGCTGCGAGTACTTGCTGTCGTCGACTGTGTTCCTTAGTGATGGCTCGTCGGATTGACGAGTCTTCTGCTGTTATCCATTAGTGATGAGTGAAACCTCGTCGTGCCTCTGCTTATATAGGGAAGGGGTCTACTCTGATTGGCTGCAGAGTGGAGGGAGAGAACATTCTATAGGTTGTAGTGGCATCTAGCGGTAACGTGTGGTAGTTCCCACTGACCACTACAATTACTATTATCAAAATTCTGCAAACCTTGGAGAACATAACATCCTGATGATATCTTAGGTACTAGTTCAAAGGAGAATTTTGGTAATCGCAAAAACAGACTAATCGGTCAGAATAGAATCAGCAATAACATATTTTACAGGATTATTGTATAGAATCCTCCATCACAAAAGTAAAAGTGGATAAACCTAGAGGCGGTAAACACAAACAATAATAACCTTCACCATAACGTGCAAACTCATTGCTTCAGGTAGAGCGTGCTAAACTTAGTAGCGTGATAGGGCTCTATACGGTTACGGGTCATTGGAATCTAAGAAAACATGTACAAAGCATGTTTATTCAACGATGATGCTATTTGTTGGTTATGCGATGAGGAGGAAGAAACAGTCACGCATCAATCAACCATAATGGAAAAGTACATAACCTGGATACAGCAAAAACCCAGGGAAAGTTAATGTAGCATCGACCGTCAATGAATACTAGTACTTCTTGGTGGAAGGATCGAGCAGATAGCACTGGACTAAGGTACTAGAAAGCACCATAAGACAGAAGACAGCAGGGCAGGGAAATAAAACTCCAACTTCCTAATACCCATTACCATCAATATTATTATCGCAGCCAGAGTTTGTGGAATGCTGTACATGTATTAGAGCTTCCAAAAGCCCTGATGAGGCACATGTGTAGCAAACATGGTTTTAAAAAGAAAGGAAAGGACAGAACAACTTATTGGATATCTCCTTCAATTTTTAATGTTAGCTAATATTAAAATGTAAAATATTTGTACATTTTATCATAGATTCGCCCCTGACAATGTACAAGAACTGTTACGATCGAGTTAGTTTAGGGTCGTAAATCAATAAAAATAAAGCAGTTATTTGATAAGTAAACAATACATTTAAGGAGGCGAGGATTTGTTTTGTACAAATTGATTGTGAGATCCCATGGATTAAGGGGTTAGGGCGGTGACCAGGGGTGGGGGCAGAATGCAAACTAAGGGCCGGTGTCCGGTACTAATAGGAGTGTTAAACCGGTAGGAAGAGTGGGACGGGAAGGGGCTAATTGACCCATGGTCACCCTGTTAACACCACCGCCCCTCCCATTCATTTGTAGCAGAGAGGGCAGCACGGATTTATGTGTAGGGCACCACCTCTTAGCCGGCCCTTAATGAAATTTAAGACTCCTCTCCCTGGCCCTACGGCAGTAAAGGACGGCGCAAACAAAGATAAGCCTTTCCCGAGATTGCTGTAGTTTTTATGAAGGTTTCCCGGGAATGAATCCCTTGGTGGCCGGTCACCCCCTTTTAGCAAGACCTAAACAAACATCTATTGTGTCCTCTTCATTCATACTTTTACAGCTAAATGTTTCGACAGAAAGGAAATATTTTGGATTAGTAATGGATATCTTTGGAGAAGATTTTAGCTGGTGAGGGAAGAAGTGCCGGTTAAGTCTAGGTGCAAGGTTGTTCCCCAGCACAGCCGTCCGTTCTCCCAAGGGCCGACTTCTTCCCCTGGTCCTCAACTATTTTTGATCTGATTTAGACAATCAAACCCTCTTAGAGGGCTTCGCACCCGGGGGACGTCGCAGAATTAGAGCCGGAAGAGCGAGGGGAACGGAAAGGGTGGACAAATATTTCTCGGAGGAGTTCCATTTCACACGATTGCCCTCTTTGCTGATCTGAACGCTTTGTTGTCGAATGGTTTGTACTGTTTATAGTGATATTATTTTTATGCCCCGGAGTGAAGTTCGTGCAGTTTAATATCGGTGGAAAATGTTGGTTCAAGATGATCGGAACCCTCAAGCTGATTAAGGGCGTTCCCTTCCATTCGCTAATCCCTTAGGGGTACGGAAGGGTTCGTGCTAGAAGGGTGGTTTAAAAAGCTCTAAAGCTTTTCCTTTTACTCTCTTGTTAATCCTAAGACCTTCTAACACAAGGGAGAGTGAGGTCATATAGACCATAAAAAATCCCTTTAAAAGTAATTAAAGTCCGGAGAGAAAAACATCTATGTTCACGATTTGTCGTTTGAGTTTTTCAAAAATGGCCTGTTCTTTTTTTGAAAATGTTGCACTCTTTTGTCCTATTTCGCTTTTTTTATTTTTTTCAACAAAAGTGTTTAAATATTTATGTAGAGGTCGATCAGAAATTCAAACAAATTTATACATTTATTTAGAAAAAAATAAACAAAACGGATTGTGGTCAACAACAAGATTTTGTTATTTTGTTCTATCTTAGATTTGAAAAGTTTAGTTATTTTTTTGTATTCGGATCCCAGATCAGAACCTGCTGAGTATTGATCAAAACTAACCCCAGCGAGGCTTTGTGAACGGAAGTATTATATAAATTGAGGATCCGTGAAGGGCTTGGGGAGGTAAGTGTGTTACAGTTTTCCCGAGCTTTCCGACCCATTTCCCTCAAATGACAGGCCCGGGAAAGACGGATAGTTCCGTTTGTCCTCTTAATTGGGCTCCTCTCCCTCTTACTTCGGATCACTTAATAGCCCGGCTTCCGTGCACTTTATGCCCTCATTTTTCATAAAAGGGCCTTATCCCATCCCTTCTTATCGGCCTTCCCGTCTTGCGTTTTTTCTTGGTCGCATAAATTCACCGGATCCACCCCCAGAGGTTACCCCACGGTTCTGTCATATCGGGAAAAATTACGAAAACATTGTTTAATTGAGTGTAAAGAATGCACTTGACTTGGTTTTCTTTTTTTATTGGATTATCGTCAGAAATCAGTATAGAAGAAATGCTTGACTAATATTACAAATAAAATGTGAATATGCATGGAATAAATTAGTAATCAATCGCTTATTAAATTCTGATGACTATGTAATATGATGTTAAACATATGCGACCCCTTTAGGATAGGATCTGCGAAGACTTCTTGCCTTGTTCTAGGAGTTCCACTTTATTAATTCGAAGCGATCGACAACCCATCCTTTAAATCTTAGGACAATTCTGACCTTTTTCTTTAGCGGTTTTCTCCGAACATCTAGAGTTGGAAGAAGGGCTGGAGATAAGTACGGGCGGGGACAAAGGATCCCACATAATAGATTTGTAGGTCCAAGAAAACAATAGAGGTAATTAGCAAGGACATAGGGGCCCTGTCTTGGAGAAATGCGGGCTCCCCTTCCTTTATTATTGATGTTAGTTTCTTCGAGTTTGTGCACAAATCACGTTTAACCCCATGCTCAGTGTGTGAGTCGAGGCCATTTAAAAGGAAGAACCAAAGGGGGCAGACCCACTGAAGAAGTTTCTGCGCCCTCCTCCAACAAACAACTTCATTAATACCTTTCTCACTAAACAAACCTCTCTAATTCAGGCAAAACCTGACCTGGAGGTTTTAAGAAGAAAGACTTCCCTATGAGGGCAAGTTTAACCAAAATCAAAGGACCGTTCCCTTTTGAAACTCGCCCAAAACGCCCTCATAATTAGATCGGTATGAATTAAACATCTCAGAACTTTCGGGAGGTGAAATTAGTCTTAGTTCGGACAACAAAAGTTTTTAGGAGATGGGTGATAGCAGAGGTAGTCAAAGCAGCGTTCATTTTTTTTCCAATATAAAGATAATCGTCTTGTTTAAATAAAATGATCCAATATACACCGAAAAATGCATAAAACTACAAGAATTACTTTCGTTACTGCAAAAATATGAAATATCAATAGATCATATACTACCAAACACAATATCATGTTATAAAATTACAAGAAAAATCTTTTATTTATTGTATAATAGGTTTAAAATAAGCAATAAAATTGCTTTAAATTTATACGAACGAATGTTACTTTAACAAATGTGCTGATAAGATAAAATACCTATGACACATTTTATCGAGCAAATTGAATATTTTTTACACGATTCACAATTAATTGTTGGAGTTCATAAATTTGTTAGAATGTTTGAATATGAAGAAAATATTTGCAAACATTAACTTTATATATAACTCAGGGATGGTCCCAATTAGAAAGAAAACACTCAATTCCTCTGTAGTTCTTTCTATGAAAAGTATTAGACACGTGTCCGAGCTTTCTTAAAATCAGCTTTAGTAACCGAAAAAATCAAGAACCAAAGTTTGTTGTGTACCTTTGTTGTGTAATTATTTCAACTTGTGATATATTAATTGAATTATTAAACTCTAAGATAACAAAATAATATAAAGAACCGTATTAAAGCAGATTAAACATTTTAAAGTTATAAAACCAAAATAGATTCGAGTAAAATAGGTAAAAACAATGGAATTTTTATTGAGCATTCTGGAAAACGATTAAACATCAATTTTCCATCCTAAAAAATATACCACTTTTTAGCTGGAATCACCGGGTTCATTTTGTATTTTTCCTCCGAAGACCGATTTTCCAAGTAAAATGCCAACTCTACATTTATCCAAATTCAAAGGTTGGATAAAATTCACTAGTTTTCGTGGTCGGCTTGAACAATTAATATCTTTCAATTGCTTCAGTTTTAAGTTGAAATAAAAAGTCAAAAATGGCAAAATGGAGGGAAATTCCAAAAAGTGGGCTTGAGATGGGAAGTTAGTATCCGAGTGGATCGAGGTACCTCACGTGGTAGAACAGCGGGGTGTCTAGCCTACGATCGTGGTTCGAATCCCGCTCGTGACACTGGCTTTTACATATCAACTAAAAAACAAACAGTTCGATAAATTTTTAAAAAATTTCTTTGTTATTCTTTTAATCTCTGTCAACAACAAATGTTGGGGTGTACCTGAAATTTTTATTTCGTATCTTTTGTTCTAAATTTTTCACAGAGGCAAGATATGTCTTTACGTGTAGTTTATTGCCACAACCCAATAAACCTGCAAAATTGGTCGGTGAAGTACTTTCAAAATTATTACAGATTTGATGGTGTTCTCAAAAACTACGCAAAAAAGGCTTTTGGAAAGGAAAAAGTTTTGATAAAAAATTATTCATTTTTATTTTTCTCATGTATAGGTTTGTCAGGGCTCAAAAAATGAAATACATTTTGTTCGTTGCTAAAAATTTTCTTAACTTACATTACTAAGTCGCTCGTCATAAATTATGTATTTTAATATCAACGATACCCACACTAACGGCAAGTGCCGGATACTTCTTTTTCTAAACTGATAGAACGGGTAGTAAACATAAATCTTATATTTCTACATCAAACGTTCAATATCGTAAAATGTTGATATTTTAAAATCGGCATATAGTACTCATGAGGAGAGGTATATTGCTCAGTAATATTAGTTTTATTTAAGATTGATCAAATGGCACGAGAAACGAAGTAATATTATGATTTACATTTCTTCCACTTTGAAGTTTAAGGCTTTATATTGCAGAACAAAATTACACTGGATGTTTTAATAGCGCAGTTTTGCAATAAACATCAAAGTTGTCCGGGTATTGAAAAAAAAGGCCAATGATTTATGGAAGCAGTAAAACCAAAAAAGAAAAAAGAAAGCATTACAACGATGAACGCAAGGGGGTTACAATTTAAAACGGCTTTCCCCCCCGTCTGTCGTCGGCCAATAAAAATAATCCTCGGGAAATATACTACGACGGCATTAAGTTCGAAAAGAGCGGGGGTCGTCGGAGGCAAGAGTTATAGTAACTGCTTCTAAGGTTAGAGGGTAGGAAAAACAGGGGGTAAACGTGGCAGGCACATTGAATTATTCATGGGAAAGGGGTAAGAACTAGTCGCTGCGGGGGCGAGGCATGGTGACTAGATCAAAGAAGCGACCCTCCGACTTCAATTTCCTCCTCCAGGGCGAATTGTGAGCCGGTGAAAAATGACAGGTTACAGTCGATGTTAACAAAGAGGAAGTCTGACGCTGATATGTCATTATTTAAAATTCGATACCCTTCGAACGGGTAGAACATTCCACGAAATATATAAAACGAATTCATAATCATACTTTAAAGAAGCAATTTTGTTAACATGTTTAAATAATCTTTAACAGTTTAGTTTGCAAAAAAAAATTCTTCTAGAAAAATTATTGTTATTTTATATTTCTGTAACCTTTTCTTAGACCATTCAGTTTGATTTTTGCCATCACCGCGATGTCAAAATAATTCGACTTCATGTAGTACAAATTTTCTTTGTACGAAGAAAAGTGTGCCCTTCCAAGGATCTAGTTAATCCTCTGCTCCTACCGACCATTCCGAGTCCAAGATTACTCCGACTAACATACTCTCCTAACTGCGCTTAAACCAGTAATACTTTCAACGGACCCTTTTTCTTTGAATTTGAAGTAGGATAATATCAACGGAGAGAAAAGATCTGTGTTTTCCCTAATCTCATACCGATTTCTTCGACTTCCTGTAAACGACGCTCAACATTCTCTTTCGGTCACCTAACAATCCAATCCACAATGTTTCATCCTAATGTTAAAATAATTGACTCCTTCATATCTTATATACCATTTATTTAATCTTTCTCTCGAATTTATGCAATGATTCTCTATATCCTCTAGTTTAGAAGGTACGCATACCACTCCACTTGTATTCATAGCATCCAAACCCGATGACACTCCAAAGGAATTATCCGTACATAATGTCCTTCGACAATTCTCCACACACATAAATAAATTGGACTGGGTACGCAACCGTGGGTTCCAAATGGACTTATTGTTAGCCCGAAGTTGATCTTGACTAAAACGACAAGACTGACAAGATACTACAGACAAAAAAAATAACTAAATCTGCTCTAATAAAACCAAGTGTCGAGCCATATGGAAGGTAACAAGAGTAGGTTCAATGGGTAACTCTCGGAAGACAGGAATGTAAGGGGAATCATCCTCACCCGATTTATAATAGGCTATACGAGGTTGAAACTCAAGACATACCTTGAACCAATGCCAGCGCATGTGTCCAGCATGAAGAAAACTACTCAAAGGACCCTACTTAAGTGAAACTGGCAATGCTATAGCTTTTCTTATACTATTTTGTTATTATATTATTTTATCTCGGGGAGTGATATGGTGATATCCGCTCCTTCAAAAATTTCAAATCTTGACCTAGCATACCTGTCACACTCTGTGAGGTAGTGCCTTGCCGTTTCTTATATTGTTTCACAAAATGTCAAAAGGGATCTGGTAGAATACCCATTACGGAGAGGTGTCATCTCAGTAGGCAGTGGCCCAGAGGATACCTAACAGCCTCCTAATTCCCTTTCTTGAGATACAGAATAGCCATTTCGATTCTGCTGGTTTGATCACCTTAGCTCTGCAGCCTAACTTTGGTGGCGAGACGTATAAAGCCTAAGTCTGGCACTGCGATATCTCAAAGTGGGTGATTGTCGTAAGCTGAAGTATGTGCCTATGTGTAGAGTTGGACTATGTAAATTATTCTATGTATATGACCTATCCAATCCTTATATTATCATTCACAACAAATGTTGGCTCAATCTAACACCTTACGTAATAATCTGATGCTTCCATTACAAAGGTTTTCTTCAATCTTTACCAGACAGATCGCATAAGGTGGCTGAAGAGAAAATAACCACGCGATCTCTATTACACCGAAGAGCTACCCACCAAAATATACTTTAAAGATTTAGATATGTAGTTTGGTTTTGACAGTTTGGTAGGTCTAACCTCGCTGTTGGAAAGCATATCATTACAAGGATAGAAAGGCTACAATGATAGAAAATGACCAAACTATAGGTTCACCAAAGACCTCAAGGGAAATAGCACAGAATAACATTGGTTATCAGCTTCCCTCATGGGAGTTGATAGAAGATAACTGTTTTGACCTTGTAAATTTTATCGAATTACACATGTTAATAAATAATTTAAAAGAAATATTGAATTGACAAGGAAATTATAATATTTATTATTATATTTTGTATAGGAAGAAAAAAATTCAACTGAAGGTTTTTATTCTACAGCTGGGCTTTGGGTTTTCTGTCTAGAATAATAAAGCCTGTTTTGCATCATTTTAAAGTTCTAAGGTGCAGGGAGACGAAAATGTTGAAGACATGAGAGGAAAGTAATTATGCAACAGCGTTCATGATTGGTGCACAGGTGGGTTAGGGTGAGGTACACTCCGGGGCGCGGTTTATCTAGAATGTATTAGGAAGAGCAAGGAGGAGCAATGATTTATTCTCGCGGTTCATTAATGCGGTTTTTTGTTCCTTGGATATATAAACAATAAATCAGGTGTTGCCTGCAATTACCGGCGGCCCCGCGGGAACCGGGGGTTGATTTAAAGCTGAGGCATATGCCGCGGAACCACCCCGGACCCCCCTTTAAATTAAAATATATGTCCGGACACGCTCTTCGGATAGAGATCTATGCACATATTTATTACAAAGTGTTGTTTACTGTTTGCATCTGTCGGAAACATATTTCCTTAATGGTTTCTTCCTCATTTCAACAAGGGATGGAAGTCTTGATTATTTTCTGTAATGTTCTTAAAGGATTAATATTTCAAAGAGAGAATTAAGATCAATTAGGGTGATACTTTTCAATTGATTGGATTTACACAATAATAATGGATATAATGGTTTAAGTTTTGTTATATTTATTATGTAGTTTTGTAAATAAAATCACTTTTTTTCTTTCGCAGAGACAATACTAACCGAAATATTTGCATTTAAATTCCATCGCTAACTTTTATTCTGTTACAATTGCTTAGCCATTTTTTTATTATCTGAAAAATTAAAGAGGACTTCAGTAGCTGAGTGGTTAGAGGTGTACACACCCTCGTATTTACTACAGTAGTGATCTTGGGTTCGAATCCAGTAGAGTTTTTGGAAGGTTACTTTCTAACTCGAGCAATAGATCTTTCACAAAGAACACTACTTTTAAAGGCAAGAAAATGTTTTCTTCTAATAAAAAGAAAACATTAGAACATTGTGTGGTCATTAGAATACAAATAATAAAAAAGTTGCTTATCGCTTTCAGAATCCCAGAATAACAGTCCTCACTGGATATTGTTGCTGCCAGCGAGAATGAGTATTGAACCTAGATCTCGCGGTGGTTATGCGACTGCGGGCGCTTTGGATCGAATGGTGGATCTCAAAGTGCGAAAATATTGGGCATTGAGAGAAGTTCTCACGCTGTACACTACAAAAGTTTTTTAAAGCAGTGGGTGTATGGAGGCAATAGCATATATAACTGAGCATACTAAGAGACGTCCAGGGAACTTGTGTCATTCCAGCTCCCTAGAATGCCCTCACCATTTACCTAACCGGATTCTCCGCTCAGATAGATAAAGAGATTAACTGTGACATATATTAAATGACGGTGTCGTGTTAATACTATAGTAATAATTGGGCCGTTATAGATCATATTGGTCTGCTTATTCTTTTGGATGGAACACTGAAGATGGGGAAATGCCGAACGCGCCCAACAGGAAAAACAGCTAGAATAGGATGGTAAGTAACTACCCAATAACAAATAAAACGGTACCCTTTTAGTAACCCTAAAAATAAAAATTATTTAAAAAACTATATAAATATATCTATTTTTATGGTATGATGATGATTGGTTAAGTTCTGGAGGGTTAATAATGAAGGAGTCGTAGGGAGGTTAGTAAGTAAACAGAGTTGTAATTGCCCTTGCTCCTTCCTTTCACCTCACGTCAATTTTACAAGTCAATATTGTAATAATCCTTCAGCTTTCCCACGCCTCCAATTATAAGTTAGACTTTAATCCTTGCACAGCTTGTTATATTTGGATCTTCCCGAGAAAACCTCTCCTTTACAAACGTGACTTTATTTGAGCAGGCGAGAACCCCGAGGGAAATATTATTTTCTATGTTCACAAACAATATCAAAGAGTCGTGGGAGGAGGATTAACATTTAGCCGAGGGACGAGAATCTCATAACAGTCTTTCATACATGAACGGCGATACAGTATTCGTCCCGGGATGAAAAGGAAATTACCGATTCGGGCCGTATAGCTAAGGAGAATTTTAAGCGTAAATAACATGCACATTCCAATAGGAATCACTGGCCTTTTCCAGACGATAAAACCCCAGGACAGCGGATAGTGGTATAACTATCGGCACGACCCCAAGCTCACCAGATAGAGATGATAAAAATACTAACAAGACATATTGGAAGGGCACAACTCCAGATGTATGCGCATTATTGATTGTCCCCATATCCAATGTATTTGAAGAATTGTTATCAGTGTATATTATCAATCCACAGTTTGCATTACAAAGGATATACATGCCCTACCTCCATACTATAATGTTTCAATTATACCTGCGCTTTTTGGTTTTTGTTTCATTCATGAGTCATTCTATGCAAGTTGACCTACTAGTTGGTTACTAAACCCACTCTCTTCGATTAATTGTGAAGGTGTTTGTTGTTTAGGACTTGGGAATTTTGTGAAATGATATCGACTTTCAGTGAGAGAAAATGTGAAACTCCTCAAGGTTACTATACCTCACTGATTGGTATTATTGAAGCAGCTCATCAGCATAACATTATGCGGCGTCAAACTAATAAATGCCGTAAAGCTGAATTGTTGATCGCAGGGGGATATGCTTGGGGCGTCCCTGAGTTCACCGAGTTTATTTGAATTTCGGGCGTGAAAAGAGATAATAGAAGACAGAGCGGCCCCTGATTTTGCGTGAATTGTAAAAAGGGAGGTGCCTTTCGTAACGTGTGAGTTTTCTCTGCGGGGGGAAGATTGCTCATCCGTCATCGCTCGCCCCTTTGCAAAGTCGAAGGGTGTTGATCTTGAGGGAATTCCCTTTTTACAGGCGGGAATTAAAATTAGGCGGCTTTGGATTTGCATGAAGTAATGGGGAATCTTGCCGGCCCTGTACACACAATCAGGACCCTGTATTATTATTACATTACCCCCTTGTACACTAAGGGTTTTTCATAGGGAGAAAATCCTAACTGAATAATATAACTCCCACTTCAATCTTCCATTTATAATTTTCACACTGCGGGTGTCGTAATTGGGGTTTTATTTTTAATTGACAATTTTTTTTCAAACGCAAATCTCTTTATTAAATTTTGTAAAATTCAAAGCACACCTGTAAGCACTAATTTAAAGGGGCTCTAACAGATAATTTCAGTGAGAGCGCTTAGAGATATTCAAGAGCAGAATTATATCAATTGTCAGGTATACAATCAAACTATACTTTCATATCGGAAAAGATTTATTATGCTAATTTAATGGTAATATCCACAAAATTAAATTAATAGGGCACTTAATAATGTTTAATTTAGTAGTTATTTTTATTCAAAGAAAAACATACTATTTCCAGAGAGAGAGAGAGAGAGAGCGAGAGAGAGAGAGGGAGAGGGAGAGGGAGAGGGAGAGGGAGAGGG
>CM077107.1:1027424-1047687 GCA_039619505.1 Cimex hemipterus | reverse complement strand
GGGAGAGAGAGAGAGAGAGAGAGAGAGAGAGAGAGAGAGAGGAGAGAGAGAGGGAGGGAGAGAGAGAGAGAGACATACTTATGGAGCATTCGTACATGCAAATAAAGTCCACATCATTTAAAATACAAACCACGTATAGTACCAATATATTTTTTCTTACTTTCTACAAACATTTTTAAACATTATTGACGTTGTACATAATCAATTGAAAGGAAATATTTTAGATATTTATTATAAAAAAAGTTTAGATTTACATGATTTTATGAAATTGGGTAAATAATTGTACATTTTTATTTCAGAGGGGAATGAATTATAAAACCATTATGTACCACATGACCGAGTCAAAAACGAAAAACAATATCAAGATGACTTGATAGTATACAGTAACTGGAAGAAAATGTTACAAAAATTATACTGAATTTTATAACTCAGTCATTTATTGAAATACAATTTTTGAAAGTCTAGCAGACTGTGGAAATATTAAATGAAAAAAGAAGGAGAGAATTATAAGCAGTGAAAGAAAATGAGGGGTAAAAGAATCAACATAAATAAGATAAGCTCACCGTTCGACGATTCCAAACAGAGATTCCTCTAGATTCGGGTTCCAAGGCTGGCACACGCGTGATTGTCGGCATAACCGTGGGTGAAAGGGTTAAACAGGAAGAAGCGAACGGACAAACGGTGAGGAAAATCGAAGGAAAAGTTCGAAAATTACAACTGGGGACAAAAGCGGTTCGACAGTCCGGAAACGCCATACTATGTTTTTTACAGTGATGCCAACAGCTAAGCAATCAGCTTCGTTCAATTGAATTCCAAAAGAGGGCGCGTGGAAATAGTTTTCTTCGTGAAGAGGGCCTTCGAAATTAACAACACGATTGAATATTATGTTTATTCATATTTTGCGTAATTATATACGGTGTGGTTTGGTATGAATAAAAATATTGCGTGATTGTGTACAGCAAGTGGAAGAAAATGTCCCAAAAATTATAGTAGATTTGAATAATTCAGTTTGTTGTGTGTATATATATATACATATATATATTCAATTAAAAAATGCAAAATATGAATAAATGTAATATTCAATCGCGTTGTTAATTTGGAAGGCTCTATTTACGAAGAAAAGAGTGTTTGCACACGCCCCCTTTTGGAATTCATTTGAACGAAGCTGATCGCTTACCTGTTGGTATCATTGTAAAAGAGAGTATGACGCTCCCGGACGGTCGAACCGCTTTTGCCCTCTTCCCCAGTTGTAATTTTCGGACTTTTCCTTCGATTTTCTTCACCGTTTGTCCATTCGCCTCTTCCTGTTTAACCCTTTCACCCACGGTTATGCCGACAATCACGCGTGTGCCAGCCCTGGAACCAAAACGTAAAGGAATCTCAGTGTGAAATTGTCGAACGGTGAGTTAACCTTTATTCTTTTGATTCTTTAAATCAGTTTTTTCTTTCACAGCTTATAATTCTTTCCTTCTTTTTTCATTTAATATTTCCACAAGACGTTCAAAAATCGTATTTCAATAAATGGCTGAGTTATAAAATTCACTATAATTTTTGGGACAGTTTCTTCCAATTACTGTACACTATCACGCAATTTTTTTTCATACCAGACCACACCGTATATAATCATCCAAAATATGGATGAACGTTATTCGTTCAAGCTGTCAATTTCAAAGAATTTCAAGAAGAAAAAGGTTTTCCGCGCGCTCTCTTTTTGATTTCGATTATACCAAGCCGACCCATCACCTGTTGTTATCAGGATGTAAAAATAATATGAACTTTCCGGTACTGAAATAGTTATTTGAGAGTATTCAGGTTGTTTTAGTTGAAGTGGTGCCCAGTAAACAAATTTCGTTTCTATATGCAGTTAATGAGAAATATTATTGTCATGCCTTCAATCACTTCATAATGTACAATAGACATAAATACATTTTAAAAATTAAAGACATGCTCTTCAGTTACCATACAGTCAAGAGGAGAGTAACAATTAATTAAAATTAAAGTGAACGCATATTTTCAACGCTTAAACATCTACTTATTTAATATAAATTTACTAATAATTTTTATTTTAAATTATGACAGTTTTAACAACATCGTATGCATTTCTAATATATCATATTCAAAAACTAAACTAAACAACAACATACAACTAAAAATTTTACAATGAAATTAGCCCTAAATTTAGGCCTCTCTACAGAAATTTACAGTTTCCTCCAACCCTTTCTACACTTTAAATGCAATATCATTTCAACGCCAGATAACACCTCTGTATCCTTTCGCTTCGGTATAATTTCGGTTTGTTCGGGGCAAACGCTTAGAAAATAGTACATGTCTTTATTTAAAAGGTTATTACAAAACGGACATGATTCTGAGACCGGCCATATGGAACATATCTCCTCTAACTTTCCTTCGATTATCAGTCGTTTGCTGTATACCCTTAGGTTACCGTGTATATAATTAAATCTTACAAATCAAGGCCTATCCCTCCACACAATTTACACCGATTGCTGTTTTTAATTTTTTCTAAATAACAATTTTTGTTAGATGAATTTAGAGACTTAAGTTGAAGTTACTTCTCTAAAAGGGAACATTTTCAAACTCAAAGTTATTTTAATGTTATGTAAATTTACCTGGCCATGGACCTCTTTAAACCGGCACAATAATTCATTAAAAATATACATAAACGCAGTTTATTTAAAAAAATAGAATTGTTTGAGTTGTGAGGCCAAAACATAAGTTCATGTGTATCAAAAGTAAAGTATAAGAACAGATACATTTGGCGTGTCATGTACCAAATGTAAGCCTTCATTAGTGATGAGATTGTAACTTTTTAAACAAGCCAAAATCTTATTTATTCTTTAGGTGCGTTTACCCGTGAGAGTTTTTTTACTCTCGAGAGTAAACTCGTTAGTGTAAAGGCCTCTGAGAGCTCTCACAGAAAATAAAGGGGAAAGCTCTCTGAGAGCGTTGGAATTTTTATGCTAGTTCCAACGTTATCCCCTATGCTCTCGAAAAGTATTCCCAATCATTTATAAAATTTGAATTTGCTGAGAGTAATATGCCAAATCAATATCATTTATATAATGTCAAATACACACGAAGATGTTTGCAAGCTCATTAAAGCATACAAATTGAATCCATTCCTTTTGGGACATCTATATCCCAGTTTTTAAAGTTAGGGTTTGTAAAAAACCTTGTGATGGAGAAATTAGCGCCATACTTCAATTGCCCGCCCCCGGAGACCAATCCTAAGGTTCTCGAGAATAGATTGCTTCCCTCATTGCAGTGTCTTTTTTTAAATTATGAGCCCCAGTAATTTTACCAACAAGTCAACTTCAACACTTCAAAATATGCAAAAATTCTTAAATTTCTGGGCGATTTGAGAAACACTTTAAGTTCCAATTCCCATGCTAAAGCGTGATACATGCCTAAATGATACGTCCTTTTTTCAATAACGACCTACTTTTTTGTTTCTGAATATGTTTTTTTTTTTCGATTAGCACACAATTAATAACATTGCTGTTACTTCTCTTTTTTCGAGTTGAATACATCTCGTCTAAAATCAATGTCAGAACTGTCTAGTGCGAGTGTGTGAACGGTTGAGGGGAGAGTTGCTCTGTGAGAGTGGACCCTTGCGAATTTGCAAAAGTGTAACAGCACCTTTTTGGTTATAAGTCTATAAGTTTGAATTTCAACTTAATATTGTTCCAAGTGTCTTAGTAGGAATGGTTTAAATATAAGCATAATGTGCTGATCGCGGTCATTTTATGGTACCCTCCAAGAAAAACAAAACAAATAGAAAAAATTCGCTTATAATTCGGTGAATATTAATAAGGGATCGTGCCTGTGAGTAAACGGTCGGGAGTGAACTCGCAAAGGTTGCTCTCCGAGAGGGAACCCTGGCGAATTTGCAAAAGTGTAACCGCACCTCGCAGGTTATAAGTCTAAAAGTTTACATTTCAAGTTAATATTTTTCTGATTGTATCAGTAAGAAGGTTTTAAATATTAGCGTAATGTGCTGATCGCGGTGGTTTTATGACACCTTCCAAGAAAAGTAAAATATGTATACAACTGGCGTGCATAGAGAAAATTCGCTTAAAATTCGGTGAATATTAATAAGGAGCATTGCTCTCGAAGAGGTTTAATATTGTCGGCGGCTGGTGCGGGGGCGGCGCACCCTCGAGATTGTGCCGGACTAACAAGATGACTCTGAGGCTATGTTATTAACGCCCAAGAGACACCAGGTAATTCCAGCCCCTCCGCTCTCTTCGCCCACGATTCCCCGGCTATTTACAAGTTTCCGTGAGGAGTAATCAAGGAGTTCCTTTTTGCCCTCGGCGGCAACATTTTTTTTAAAAGAGAGAAGTGATCCTGGAAGGGAGCAACGCATAAGCTGTACCACTTATAACCCGGATCGCACTAACACTTCAATTTACTTGCGGCCCTCCACCAGCCTTTTAACAAGAACGAGCCCAAAGAAAAAAATCAATCTCCTTTCCCCTCTTGTGTTTTTGTTGTTGCTATTTTGCATGCTAATTCACACATTAACACTCTATTATCTTTCGCGTTGTACAAAGCTTTTGTCACTCTCTCACGGACCGTTGTTTAAATTTGCAAACCCCTTTTTTACCGTGCTTTTCGTTATTACTAATTCAAAAATAGTAAAATCAAGTTTAAATGCAGCAATAATAATATTTTTTCTTCATTTATTGTTATCTAAAACATGTACAACAATACAACCAGCAGATCGGATTTCAATTTATTATTGTGCGTTACAAGCGTTATAGAAAAAGTTACTCACTGGCTGCCACTCCGTATTAATAACTAATATTAGTAATTCAAAAGATCGCTCATCCATATTCTTTTCAGTTAATTATTTGGTAATTGTGAACGATAGAGTAATCGATTTTGTGTGTGATAGTGTGAATTTGTAATTTAGTATGATAACGTCTGTAATATTTTTAATACACGTCAAAACTGTTGGCATGTGAAGATCTTTGTGAAGCGTGTTATTATTAAGTGAAAAGGGGCAGAAACCATTAATCTTAAAATTTGGTTCGAAAACTTTGTAACGTTTCAATATTGGAATATTTGACGATCCATATGCTTCGCATCCGTACATCCAAATAGGTTTTGAGTAGGTGTGTATGTTGAAAGTTTTGATTTTAATGGAAATTTTGATTTCGGTTAAGTAGGTAATATTTAAATCGTTTGTTGAGTATCTTTTTTTGTAAATCGTATGTGGATTCCATGTTAGTCTTCTATCAATTGTAAGTCATAGTCATAAATAGTTAACTTTGTTGGATTGACAAACTTGTATAAATATATGTTAGGACAAGTACGGCGAAGTGTAAAGGTGATATGTTGTGACTTTGAGGAGTTTATTTTATTATTGTTTTAACTTTATTTTTCAAAGATTGCTCCATTTTTCAATTGTTTATATGGGTTTTCTGACATAAGTGAACCGCGTGCAGTAGATGGACGACTAGTTAAAATAGCGTTGTCATCTGCATATATGTCGGTTCTTATTTGTGAGCATATCAGGAATAAAAATTGTTTAAAACAGAGCGAGTAATAACCCTTCTGCAACATATCAGAAGCTTTCGATTTCTGTTTACTGGAAAAATTCTATCCTTATGGCATGATTACAATCAAATAATAGTCCTGGGGTAAAATAATTTTGATGTGTATAATAGTTGTTTATACCATATTTGTCGAAAACCTGAGAAACATTTAGAAAAATTCCAGTGGCTTACGGGTTTTTGCTCGAGAGCTATGAAATTTATAACGCTATAACGTTGACGAGAACTGGAATGATGGGTTTGAAAGCCAAATTGATGGTCTGGTTAGATGTTGATTAAAGTAGGAATGGAGATATTGTTTTTCTAAATTTATTTTAAGTATAATTTACAAGGAACGGGAAACTAACTAATAGGCTAATAACGGGGAGCTTATATGTATTTTCATGAGGCTTTGGGATATTTAAATGTAAAAAAAATCCATTGTATGAGAAAGTGTATTTTCGGCTTTACCACGTTGTTTAAAAATTTCCTTAACGAAGTGATCAAAAAGCCAAAAACGTGGAAGCCTATAGGCATATGTCGAGTGAATATGGAGGGTATGAAAGTTTCACATCCCATGTCCCTAAGTCTCCGGAGAGTTGGCATTACGACTGGTGGACTGGGGTTATCGTGCAGAAGAATCGGCCCCATACGGTTTACCAATGCTAGATAAAGACGTTGCATGTTCACGTGCGTATTGTCATATTCTTGGTAAGATTTCTCTACTGTCATATTTTTACCGTAATTTAGGAAATTGTAGTGAACAACCCAGCAGTACACCAATAAACACTCCCCATAACCTTTTATCGGAGCAGATTGGGTTTCGGGAAGTGTTTTGGCACTTTATCCTTGTATAGCCACTGACATGTACGCCTCCTGTTATTCTACAGAAACCATTTCTCCTAGCACGTGATGATTCGATATAGAAATGGATCATTTAGATGGCAAGCCTAGAAGACACAAATTTCAAACTTTCTATTTCTTTGTGATTCGGTCAGTTCATGTGGTACCCACTTGATGAGCTTATTTACCAATTTGCTCCAGATGGCGAACAACGGCTGAATGGTCATCACTAAGCTTTTCCGCAATTCCCCTTGTTGTCTTAAGTGAATTTTCTTCAAACCAACGCTTTGAGTTGGTTGTCGCCCACAAAGGAAGTTCTACCTTCCTGTTCATCGAGTTCGAAATTTCCAAGTCGAAATCTCTGAAATCATTTGTGCATGTGCCGATGCTTCCCGCCCTACAAACTGCCGCACTTCACCCAAGTTTAAATTCGTACAAATTTAATTTGACGAAAATCTAGTTTGTACATAATTAATCTCACACGTCCCCACCCTTATAAAATTCAATCCAAACTACAATGTTTTATACAAAAGATCACAGTAAAAGTATTTATTATAATCGATAAATTAGATTTGAGGATGCATCCTTGTTTACATGACAAGCATATGCGAAAATATGACAAATGTTCAAAACCTGCATTAAAAATTGCAACATTCCAATAATTTAGGGTCGATGTCTTAATATCTCCCCATTTTCCCGCACACTGTACACATTTATGATAATGAAGCTGGCCTATGAGCTATAAAACCAAAGGAGCACAATCAGGTCAAAATGCAAAATGCCCGTGAATGTTATTACAGATGCCCTATTAAGTAAAGTAATATCGTTAAAATATACGGCTAGAGAATATATCTTCAAAAAAGGAAGGTTTTACATTAATTAAATGAATATAATTAATATTAATTATTTCAATGTCAATATTTTGACAGTTTGAAGTTACTCTGACGTTAAATGAACCGGTTAAAAAAAGATTTACCATTAAAAGAGTTGCGATTACAATTTCACCTGATTAAGCAGATAATTGAATCAATTAGCTAAATATTAAGTGCTCGGCTGTGCTAATCAAGCAAAGAAGTCTTTGAAGTGTCCGAGCGTAAATGGATGCAAATCAATCGACCTAATTGTGAGTGTCAGATGTAAGGGAAGTGGAGGATGCCGGACCTCATTACACAATCACCGCCTTCCCTTGCGGTCTTTCACAAACTAATTCCGAGAGCTAGTTGGTTGAGAAGGTCTTTCAAAGCAGCAAGTCTTGCGTTAATCCGGAGGCGGAGGCTCACAAGAGTACAAGTTATTCAGGGACACCTCTCCACGGTGGGATTTGATTAAATATCGAAGGAAGACCGCCGGCTCCTTCCCTTTGATCTTGATAATGTAATAAGATGTCCCTGGGTTGGCTATCTATGCTCCACCGACTCCAAACGGGGTCGATCTGCATTATACATATTTACATGGGGGCATGAACGAGATATCTACGACCAACCGACGCGCCTACAGGTCAAATATGTTGTTAATTTCTACTTTATGAGAAGAAAGGACATTATTAACAGAAAGAAGACTTCAGATTCTGGGAGCATAAAGAAGAATTTACCTCTCAAAATTGTACATTCATTTGGGTACTTTTAGTCTTTTTTAACGTACATAGTTAAAAATAAATTACACGAGATATTGTCTTACCGTAAAATTATTTTGTTTTCTCCTGACATAGAGGATTTTAACATCTTCAGCTCAACTTATATAATAAATAAGATCAAAAGCATTTGTAATGACATGTTGGTTGAAATTCAAACCATTTAAGGCTTTAAAATTACAAAAAGTACACAACAAACAACAACAGAAACTCGTCTTTAATTTGTAAAGGATCCTTCCAAGTTTTTAATCTTACTTTTCCCAGAACTTAATTAAATCCTAAATTCTTAAAGATGTCTGTTTTAACAAAATCGGGAATATATGCGTGAGTATGTCTAAACAAGTTAAAAATTTATTTTTTTAACTTGACCATCTCTATTATACAAATGGTTAAAAATGCTTGTGAGGTTTCGTCGTGAGGGCGGGTGACATTAAACCTGTTCGTTGGTAGTTCCATCATTTTAGTCAGCCTATGTTCTCATTTTTGGCCAATCAGACATGTTTCGTTATTTTAGTCCTACTTTTCATATTGATTCATATTCACATTGGCAGCAAGTTGGTTGAAATCATCCAGATTTTTTTTTTTTAATTTATAGGCTGTCAATAGTTTAAATAATACCATGTGTAGTAAGGCAAGTATATTTAATTACTGTTTAATACAAAATAAATATTGTGTGATAAAGTATAAAAACAAGTAAATTTTCTCGACTTATAAAGTAAAGTAACTAGATAAAAAAGGTACACATATCACACAGTAGTGATTGTAATATTTTCCCTTGCAGTATGCAATGGATGAACCTGTGTTACAACGTTTCCATTCCTGGTACGCCAATCTTTGCTGTTTTGTTCTGGCAGACGCTTATATGGAACATAAAAAGTAAAAATGTTGTTAAAAATATATATTTGGTTTCATCGTTGAATTTGGCGAATAGCTTAAACAAGTCTGACAGACCAAGAACGACCAAAATCCAAGCTAGAAGTTTTAAATAGATCAAAGCAAAATGTGAATTTTATTTTTTTTAAATTTGTAAAATATAATATTCTATTACATAAATTAAGTATTAAGCATAAGCTGAGAAAGTTTATAAGAATTTTTTTAACCAAAAAATTCTCGTTTAAACTTTAAAATGAGGAAGGAAAATTTCCCGCGCATCTAGATTATTAATTTACGATTAGTATACAATTAATATTACGAAAAATTTAATTAAACATTTGTAATACATTTTAACATTCTTTTATACCTTGATATAATTTTTAAAAAATCAAAATTGAGACTGTCCATAAACTGTATGCTGACAGTGATAGCAACTTATCCACAAGTGAAAATTATCACTCAAACTAGGTAAAAGAATAATAAAATTGCTTAAGAAATTGAGACCTAGACTATATACAGAATATTGAATAATATAGATCTCAAAAGTGCCGTATACTAAATTCCTATAAATTTACTTTCACATCTAAATGTTCAGTTTTCAAATTCATACCGCCCTACTTAGACTAATTAAAAATGAGATTAGTTTTCGTTTTACAATATAGTTTAATGATCATATAATAAAAATTATCCATTTTATGTAAGGCTTTGATTGAATGGAAAAATTTGTAGTTAAAAAACGTAGGAAATTGTTCACGTGTTTAGAGCAGTGGCGTATTGTGCCGAAGGTCGAATCCAGCGCTCTGACAAAAGAATATTTAATTGAAATAATGAATATTGTCTATTATGACCGCTAAACATATATGAATTACAATAATAAAAGATTGACTTGGTTACATGTTTTTGGTATAAAACATTTATGTGAACGAATCTATAACATATTGTGATCAAAGAATTTTATAAAAATAATAAGTCTTCACATAATTTTATTTACACAATAACTTTTCTGATAAACAAAAGAATTCGTTTAATTAATTAATACACTTAAGTATATTTCCTGGAGACGCCACTTTTTTCTTTTTTAATTATTAATCAACCATGCCAAAATCGTATTTTTATCGAGTCTGCGGTCTCGATTTAGGTATCGACGGTAGCCTAGCAGCGTGAAAGCAAACTCCTGCTAATCTTATATTAATGCCCACGTGGAATACTGCATAAGTTGCTGGCTTGCTTCCTCCGTAATTATTGTTGTCCGCCGGTCTCCTGATCCCATCATTAATTCAGATGAGACCCCCTTGGAGCCGACCTCCACAATTAACCCGCGAAGGTTAATATTGACTCGTTCTCTCCAATTTAATAACAGTCCTTAAGAACGTTTCGATTTAATACCTTGTCACTAGTATCTTCGTTGACAATCTTTATTCGCCTTTTAATTCTAATTTTAATTGACGGCATTTTCTCTGTTTAATTTCTCGGTTTTGAGGGTAGAATTACCCGCCGGAAAAGAGGGAGATCGGTTTAAACCTTCGCGTCAACTCTCGTAAAGCAAGGTAACTTCGAGGGGTGGCATCAGTTTACGAATCTTGCGATCTGCCTTCGGGGGTGAGATTTATAGGTAAGGGATGATTAGAGGGAGTCTCCTCCGGGGAATATCAAGGTAAACACGAGGAAATCGTATTACTCCCTTCAGGACGTTTAACCGATGTCAATACAGAGTGCCAACTGCGGATTTGCAAATTCGTAATAGAGTTTGTGAAATATGAGTAAAGCAAATAGGCAAAAAAAAAAAAACTACAAAGACTTAATTGTACAGAAATCCACAAAGTTATCATATAAAAATATATCATGTTGAATTAAATTTCATTTAGAAACAGCATATTTTCATTAATGGATTTGTTTTGAAAATTAACACCAACCCCAAAAACAACGTTTTTAAAATTGCATTAAAATTAAGATGATCAATAATAATTTTTTGTCTAACAAATAAAACTGCTTTAGCCGAAAACCTTTAGATTTGTAAAAGAATTTTATCGTATTCCAATACATTTTATTTGTTAAAACGGGTCAAATGATGATGATGATGATGATGATGATGATGATGATGATGATGATGATGATATGTCAGGGTGTTGTATACTGCGCCCTTTAAGAGCTATTGTATCCCCCGTTCTCTGCCTAAAGCACATCGGTGAGTCCTATTTCATCAAGGAATTTGATTAATAGGCCCGGTTTTATTGGTTGAAGCTCTTCTATGGTCACATTGTACATCCCAAAACACTTCCTCCTACGGGCTAGCGTCGCTCCGCAGTTTGTTAGCAGATGTGTTGGTGTTTCCTCTGCTTCTTTGCAGAATCTGCATGTGCCATGCTGGATTATTCCCATTTTCTTTAGATGTCCATTTAGTCTACAGTGTCCAGTTAGGAATCCTGTTAGGATTCGCAGTTTATTCCTGCCTCCTTTGACACATTCTGTGATTTCTTTCTTCCCAAAATTGGTTAGAAGATTCTTGGATTGCCTGTGTCCAATAAGCGAATTCCAATGTTCCCTTATTTTCTTTTTGTCCTTCTGTCTGAGATGTTCATTGATAGTGTGGATTCCTATGCCACAGAAGGGTTCAGGTCCTATCAGCGGTGTAGCTGCCCCTTTCTTTGCAAGGGTGTCCGCTTTCTCGTTGCCATCTACACCCATGTGTCCTGGGACCCAGCAGAGGCTTACTTTATTCTGCGTACCTTGTAAATTTAATTTGGTTTTGCAGTTCAGCACCATCTTTGAACTAATGATGTTTGCACTTAGTGCTTTGATGGCTGCTTGGCTATCTGACATGATAGCTATATTCTTGTTTTTGTATCCTTTATCTAGGTTGAATTGGACACATCTTTCTATTGCGCGACGGGTCAAATGAAACCATCTATTATTTCACACTGTTAAATAAATAAAATAATAATTATATATATTATACTTAAGGTCTTTTTTCAGATGAAAAAGAAAGACATGTCCGATGGCAAAGACCTAGATAGAAAGTATGCGTTATTATATATAAATTAATATAATAAATAGATCAATTATAAATTCTAAACATATATGTATTAATACAATAATAAGATGACATCATTTGAGTCCACTCATTCACTAGCTCATTCATTTTAACTAGCCGAGTTAACCTCGTTACTTTTAAAGAACTAGCTCAAACAACTTGTCCTTTTCAATCGGTTTACAATCTGCTAACTGGGTATCAAGCAGGCTTCTGTGTGGGAACCCTACATTTGTAATAAGACGGTTACATAGCTATTAATACACATGTCATGTATCAATTTTTAATTTTGTTTATCATTTTGATAACAGTTAAAATTTGTGTGCTATTCTCTTTATATTGCTCACATTTATTATTATTTATATCAATCAACAAAACGATGTTATAAACTGTTAATATGTCTGTAATGTATATATTATTATAAAGTTGCATCTTTATACCATGCATTCAATATCAGATGGACACGGCAAGGTTAGCAACCAACATTGTTCCGCCGACGGACAGTTAATTCCGTGAATAATTGAACGACGTCAAAGCATTTTTTAATATAACAGCCGGCGATGGCGATAAGACGGAAAGAGTTAAGGAGATATAAGATTGTGGAAGGCTGTAAATTATAACAATTATAGCCACTGGCAAGGAAGGTAGTGCCTGGGCCGAAAATCGCATGTCCCCCGCAGCCTTGTCTTATCTCGGTATTAATAAACTCCGTTCATCCAGGCTTTGACGACGGGTTGGGGTAAAAGGGCCTAACGTGTTAGTCATTAAGCCAATCGATTAAAGCAGACAGGACCCGAAGGAAAATATTCCAAATATCACTTTCAATAACTGATGTTTATTACCAATTTTGATTGTGTGTGTTATTTTTGACTTTTAAACGTCATAAAAAAATTAAAAAAAAAAAATTGCACCATTTGTAGAACCCTTTATTTCCATGTTATATATGTAACTTTCGTCTGTTCATCCAGGAGGACAGTGAGGACTTGAACATGTTTATCCTTAATTTACGTTAGATTAAACTTCTTACGGGTTTTTGGAGAGCATGCTTAATTGATAATACGGTGATTTCAACTTTCCGTTTGTTTTTTTACGATTTAGGATTTGAAGTTTCAGATTATTTGTTCTCATGGTAATGATTGCTGGCTTTGATGAGCGTCTCCACTTCTGTATAGTGCTTCTTACTTATTTACTTGCGTTACTTTATATTTGCGTTGGCCTTGAGATGCTAAGAGGGATGTTTTTCAAGGTTCTATCATTTATTGCGAAGGTTTAAACGCAGCCCTAGCTTTAGGTATTTTGCAAAAATCCTGGTCCACCTCTTCGCCATCTACGGTCTTAAATCTTCAGTGGTAAGTTTGGTTAATTTTGTTTGATCTCGCTCTTTTTTACCTTTTGGAAGGTGAAACTATCTGTCACAGTCTTTCCTTTTTAACTTGTATAGTGTACGACCTTACAAACTGCGACCAATATTGATCCCTACTATTATCTAGAAAGTTGTTTAAGACGTTTTATTCAATCCCATGGCTTTCTTAAGGCTTCCATGTGAATCCTCCAGATCTTTGATTTTCCTTTGTTTCTTCTTCCTGGCAATTTTGATAGGCTTGCTTCATCTGATCCAGATTTATATACTTCCACAGTCTGCATTGTTGTACAATAATACTAGTCTTCACATGTACTAGATTCAATAATTCTTAGGTCTTTTGATGTATTTTTCGCATGCTACTGTTCTGAGGTGCATTACCTTTGAACCACGAACTTTTGTAACCTTTTGCCTGATGGATCTGCGACGAAAGGATTACAAGGGAGATAGGTGTCATGATCGAACTTTTCATGACCGTATTAACGTCTTCTTCGTTGAGCCTTTTGCTCTGTCTGACCGGGCCTTGAAGCAATTCGAAATAGTTGTGGCCTTTTCTTGCGATGGGCAAAACCCATTTAGTCTGTCCGAATAGCTGGCTGTTCTTTTAACTGATAGCACCTAGCCTGTAACATTGATCAAATTAAAAGCCTTTGCTTGAAAGGCTGTGGCCTATTTCCCAAGGATTATATAAATTCGAGTTCTTGAATTATTTTCTTATGTACCAGCTCTTGCCTCAGTCTCGGTCTTAAGCTGTGTGTATAGTAAATACAGTCGACAATGACTGGGATAACTTTTTCGCCAAATCTCAATTTTGGATGTGAACAGGAGCAAATGATTTATAATATTCTCAACAATAAATGTTAATATAGGCAATACATTCCTAAAATAATCTCATTTATAAAAGCGCAATTTAGCTAGAAAAGTAATAAATTATTGTTATTTTAAAAACCTGCATTTTTACGAGGGACAAAAAAGAAGTATATAATTGTTTTTCCTTTACTATTTGGCAGCTTGTGTACATTTCAATTAGAATTTAACGAGTTGATTGGGCAATTTGATAAATGTAACTCGTATACAACGGTGCTTAATATTCAATTTTCCAATATTACAAATTGCCATAACAAACGTCGTATAATACGAATGAATTAGTCTAAATTGTCGTTTCTCCGATATTGCCCCGTCGTGCTTCTTAAATCTTTCACAGCCGCGTGTTGTTTGTAAGAAACAAGCCCTTAATATTAAATATATTTGCTTAAATAAACCGCCACGGCCTGTTTGCGTTACGGCGACCATCACGTATTAACGAAAATTCCTCTTAAATCATTTTATATTTAACGGGCTTAACTCGGTGGTTGTCTGTTTTGTTTTAAAACCTCACGAAATAAAAAGTCTTGGGCAAAACACACCTGCAATGCTTAAACGTCCTAACAACCGTGAACGCACTTGGCGTGCGGTTGGCATTGATTAATTGTGACTAGCTTCATTAAGAAGTTATCATTCATCTACTATAATTACTGAGTCCTCACCCTAAGGACCACTCGTACCCTCTTCCTGAACCACTTCATTTACGCATCGAATCACTCGGCAAAAAACTGATTCGTCCCACATCGGACCAGAAGCTCAGTTTGAGTTTTATATCGCTTTGTATTAACTAACCATTTCTACCCTCGAGTTACAACTTAACTTCAAAAGCAAACACGTTTGAGATCTACTGCCACAACTGCATTAACATGTATGGAAAAACTCCTATTTAACTGACTGCTGCTCCACAGTGAGATACGACCAACAGTACATTGACGTATTAGTATAATCCGGCGTCCTACAAGTGTACATCTAACACCATTATTGCCATCAACTTAGTCTTTTGTCCGAAATCCCACCAAGTAAACCTTGAGCAGAGCACCTTGAGTTTATCTGCTACGAAATAGCATAACGGCATATGTACACTGTGGTCATTCAAATTGAAAAAATACCCTTGTTTGGTTTGTGACAAGACATAGAGGAAACAAGGGGATCGACAAATCAGCCAAGGAAAGTTCGATCAAAATACCTACCGGCCATGAACCCTTCTGGGGTATATCAAATTGCCAAAAAAGTAAATCGATCAGGCAATTGGCGTAAAATAAGTCCTATGTTCAATCGGAATATGTTACATGACTGTGGCACACTCTGGAAGCAAATGTTTATTATACTTAGATTAGAGTAGAAGAAACATATCGAGGAATAAGCGCAACATACCTTGAGGTTCCTATTTCTAGAGATTAAATGATGTCTGAAGGATACACACGGGTATACTTAACAGTGCGTTAGATATGGAAAATACTTTATTCTTAACTAAGAACGCTAGGCAATGATAAGAATTGCACGATAGAACAATATTGGTCTCAGCGCACAATGTCGACAAGAGACCGATTCCATTCTAGCCTTAAGCTCAGTGCTGTACCTAGATATCGAATCCTCCCACAAGACTAAAGAAACAACAACTTAATAGAAGGACCGAAATCTCTAGACAACATCTTCACTCAACCTTATCAAGATACAGTCAAACCGCGAGGTTCCGCCAATCTGTCTAACATCCAGTCCACCAAATCGTTCCAACCATAAGTCCTTAAACTGATAGTTTAATATTCTTACTACATAACAAACGACATGATCTGAAATGGCCTTAAATTTCATTCTTTCGTTCCTGTTTCCAAAAGTGCCACTTCAGTACTGAAGCCAAGCCCTATCAACACTTTCTCATACCGGGAACGTCAACCTCACCGAGACCTTCTCGTTGGCTGGTTTTTCATTTAAAAGATATAATACTGAATGCTGATATTAAGACTGTCGCTGATGACGATGGGTTTTTACCTACCGTTTACCTTTCACAAATATATATCATGGAATTGACTATTCAGGGTAATAGTTTAATTCAGGGCATGACACAGACCTCCACATGATGATTTCGGGAAGTACTTTTGACAAACAAAATTAATTGAAAACGACCTTCGTAGTTAATGAAAAGACAATTAATTACGGTTTTTAGTTGAGATGAAAAAAAGTTAATGGCACGAGAGGGATTCGAATTGTTGAATGGTAATTGGTCGAGCGGACCACGAACACAGTGAATTAATGAAAAGAATTACAATTTGGAAAAGTTGCACTAATTATCGTTCAAAAAACTTTTTTGAAAATGAACCCTATGAAGATGAATAAAGAGATCTACATGAGCAACAGCAATAAAATAAAAAATGGACGGAATAAAGAAAAAAATTCTAAATCAGAATTCTTACTAGAGCACTAAATAACACAATTTTTGGTTGGTTTACTGGAAAACACAAATTAACTATTTATTAAATTAAAATTAAATTTATTCGCTTATATAGACTGTTCTTTTTATCTTTTGAAGTATAGGGATTTTTAATAGAAGATATTTGATATATATTCCTGATATAGGAATCAAGGAAGTTAGGTTCATTCGTGGTTTTGGGCTGAACATAAATCGAAGGGGCACGGAGATCAGGAGGTTAACTGGGTATGAATAAGGGATAGTTAGCGACGTGCCAGCATTGCCCCGTTCAATTATTAACAATGTTAGCCCGAAGACACCCGTACACACAGGCACGCACTCTTCTCAATAAACCATGTTATTCGATCACCGTCCAAAAGAAAGGCCGAATCCGCATGACATCTGCGGGCGTGCTTTCATTCAATTTCACCGCATTGATTTTGAAATTGTGACGAAATTATCCTATTAAGACGAGTCTCTTTACTATTCCCGGAAGGAATTACACGGGCGCGGATATTGCATTTTCTTAAGTGGCACTAGCGGTAAAGATGGTCTGATCTCGCAGTAAAGGCACGACTTTACTGTTATAACCTATAATGGATACAGTTACGCTGGGGTGGTTTTCGAAACATCCTTTAATAATTACAATCTCCTCGCTGGAGTTCAAAAACTGATCAATACCAACATCTGGGACACGTCCGCCGAACTTTTCCCCAGCGCTCCGACAGGATTCTTCCAAACGAAAATATTTTCCTTTTGCATTAACATCAAAACACGCCAGGGGATAAACTTTTGCAACCCGCTGAAGCTTTTCTTCCAAGAGAAACAAGGAACGAAGGAAAACAAAAGGCCGCGATGAATATTCAGAAGGGGCAAGTGTCAAACTATTCTACACTAAGGTAATAAGATGAAGTTGGTATTCTGAATGTAAAAATCCAGAGCCTACTTCCCTATACTTTATCAAAACCTGAGGCCTATTTAACAAAGGATTTATTTTTAAAATAAATCTTTTGTTTAATATGGTACATGTTTTGATCAAAGGGACAGATATTAAACAGTTTCAATTATGAATTATGGCAAACATGAGGCAATGTGTACTTTTTGTTTCGTCTGTTTGTTAGTTTGTGTCTCGGTGGTGAATTTGTGCAAACACCCCAACACACGCACAATTAATAGCCAAATTAATACTGCAATTTCATCACCCCGCTGCCATCAAGATTAAATATCTTTTACTGTATTTTATTTGAAGTGAATTTGTTAAAACGTAAGATATGTTATATTTCCAATATGCGCGATGGTTCAAAATGTCACATTTAAAATTATCTCGAGTTCAATTAATTAATATTTTGAAAGGTATTGGTCGACATAAAAAGTCAGTGCCACGAGTGGGTTTCGAACCCACGACCTTCGGCTAAATAGGACGCTGCTCAACCACTTGAGCTATAGTGATTTCAATCCGCTCGGACACCAACTTGCCATCTCCCCAGCCCTCAAATTCAATGCTGCTCTGTCCAGGTGTAGCTTTGTGCTGCTAGAAGAAGAAAATTTTGTGCCTAAATTCCAAATCTCGGTGAATAAACAGATACAAGAGCAAATATTGGGTCAGTACGGAGCCAGACATTCTGGATTTAGTTGGGGCCGGATTGCTACAGGACTGACCAAGTGACCAGATGAGGAAAAAACAACACTTTTAAGTTTATACACGCGAAACAAATTTTGGGGACACATTGGGGTAGCGTAGCAGACCGTAATACCGTCTGTTGAAGACGTTGGCAGCCCTTTTTCCAGTAGAGGAAAATTGGGGGATGAGTGGAAGGGAAGTATTGGTCCAGCCTTCAAGTCTAATCCGTGTAAGTGAACCAGTGTCGGTTTTCTTTTGTGTAATTGCGTTGTATTAACATTTTCATATTGGTTCATTACTTTCATGTTCATTTTTTATTAAGTTCATTTTACTCACAGTTTAGTCAGTATAAATAATCAGTTAATGTAAATTAAATTAAAGTTGTCGTTTATAATTCAATAACATTTTATACAGTCCACTCAAATAAATATACAATGTATCAACCACAATCGATAGGTCGGGGCTGCTACGTTGTTTGATTTATCTGGGTGATGGTTTATGCTGCTAGATGTAGACAATTGAATACTTAATCAGGCTGATCGGCTGATTGATCGATGCCTCTGGGTGAATACATGTGCAATGATTGAGATAGAGAGCAGAACGTTAAAGATTTTAACCAAAAGTCAATATAAAAAGATTTACTCAAATGTTTTCTTCCATCTTTTGATACGTACAACTTTTATACTGTACAAATCGCATTATTGATCTAGGTATATGAATTGCGAGGCTCAATATATATTTTTAATCTAAACTCGTTTTAGGTTAAGAGAAAGAGAGTTCTTATGTCAATGCCAACTGTTTTTCAATTAAAGCTCGTTTTAATAAAGAGAACTCGGTGTATAATCAAAGGCGAATTAGCACACACAATCTAAGGACAAAGGTAAAGCACACACACGCAATTCCCGTCACGGGAGGCCCTAATTAATAGAAGGCGTACTCTCTCGGACATATATACACGTCCACGATCTTATTTGTTGTAACAATTAATACAGTTTGTTTGTACGGTCGAGGCGTCAGGCGAACCGAGAATTAGCCTTAGGTGATATTAGTCACCTTGTCCTCCCCTTTTTGTTTGCTTTGAGAGCCGTATCACAGGGTTTATGTATAAATTGCAACCAACTAATTGAGGTCCTTCGCAACGACCAACATTTTCCCATTGAAAATATGCTGAATTGACAGTTATATTTAGATATTGTGGTTGATTTATCGAGCGAACAGCATCGAACATTTAAAATCATTACGGAAAAATTTATTATTCCATTCTCACAAACAAAATCAGATTGAATGATCAGTTCCGGATTTTAAACATATCCGCCCCATTAGTTGAAGGGAAAACCATACACAATTGGTCAAAAAGACGAAAGTTCAAATAAATAATTGCTATCATGCTGATGCCGTTTCTGGGTGGTCCCGTGGTGATGGTTGCTGATGTCGACGCGAATATGACCTTAGACTACAATTTATAACTACATGATTTTATAACTACACGTTAGTGGATTAACATGGATCCTTAACAATTTATAACTCTAGGTATAAAATAATCCCAACCCGGAGGTAGAATGTGGAAGAGTCCGTTAAAAATTGGAGGAATTTAAAAAATGCTTCTTTATATTTACGTGTGTAGTAAAGCATATTTTTTAGTTTGTGCCTTTATTGGAATAATCATCGGTCGTCATGTTTTCATCAATTGTCGTATAAATGCGACGACAATTGTGAACCGTACGCGCGCTCCCTTTTCAATAATGTACACTGATGACTATATTATAAGTGGCCAACTTTCTTGTAATTCAGCCCATTCGGATAATGAACGCCGAGAACCATGACGTATCGACCGAGAATTCCTGCCTCGGCTAATTATAGTCTGGGGGACCCCATCAAAAATGCAAACTTGGACGGCAAATTAATTATCGCCAGAGGCTCTTAAAGAATGGAATTGCTAAACATGACCGTAGCAGTGTTTTGTAAAAAAAAAGTTATACATTAATGCTATGACAATGCAATTTAAAGGGCCGCCATAAGCCCTTCCACAAGCGATCAAAAGGAGGAGGAAGGAGATTTCCACGGAGAGAGCCCTGTTGG
>CM077107.1:1010021-1027414 GCA_039619505.1 Cimex hemipterus | reverse complement strand
CAATAATAATTTCTTAATTTGGAATGGTTTCCTTTTATTTTCCTTAGTTTTACTCATTTTGCCACACAAGGAGAAGATCCACTCCCTTAGGAAGGAGCCACAGTAACGCAATAATGCTAAAACAGGGATTACGTAAATCTTACAATTATGCAATGCAATAAGGCAAAGTTGACCCTTCTAATATTGTCATAGTTTAAAATCAAAAGCCATATTTTAATTATTACAGTTTTATTGAAATATAAAGATTGAGATTCCACTTTTGTTAACACTTATCCAATTAACGATTATAAACTGTGCGAAATCAATCGGCACAGCTCGGAAAAACAATAAGCCGACTGGGGTCTTATTTTATCTTGCCAGTCAGTCGAAGCCGGATTGATTGTCCGTTCCCTTGCACGCCAACACTCTCTAATTATGCCGAGCAGAGCCTGGCACCGAAGAACCACAGCCGATGGAAATTATACAATATTATAGGAGAGAAACTTTCTCACTTTCGGCTCGATTGGCGAAACATAAAACTTCCAGCTTGTGCACATACGGCAATTTTTTTAAATTGAAAAATTCTGTAAGTTGTTTGATTGTATTGGAACTTTTTTTTAATAGAGCACACAAAAGAGTCCATTATGAAACATTGTAAATTGCTGGATGTGTTGTGCTAATAAACCTGTATATATTGTGTGCATATTTTTGAAAGCTATCATATTCCCGGTCTTGTAAGAAGTGGACCTAATAAAATGCTTTACTGGATAAAAAAAAACGTCTTTTTAGTATCTGATAAAGTTTATTAGCCTTCACTAAACTGCCATGTGCCATGAGGGGTTGAATCAAGGAAAATAAGGGCACATTCACCCTTATTTTGCGCATACAATCATTAGATAGAAAATTTGATCAAAACTTTACAATAAAAGTTAAAAAATGGACACTATTTTCAACGACACCAATTTTACATTGTACTGTAATAAACGATTGCTCGATAGTACCCTGTAACCAAAAAGTTGGTGTGGTTATTAGTTAGTTATCGTTTAAATACAATTAATGAACAACTGTATTTGCAAGGTTTAGGAGGATTAGGTGATTACACCATACTCATCATTAAACCAAGAGGATAATGCTTAAGTTCATTAAATTAAATTAAATTGTCTCGAACCATTCACGGAAAAATTATAAAATATTTTCTTTGCTCATGGCTTCGAAACCCATAATTCATGCGAACTTGTTGTATCTCTCTGTCTCTCTCTCACTCTCACTCCTCACTCACTCTTCCCGTCAAAAGTACGAAACACCCATAAAACCTAATTTTGCGAGCTTTTATAAATAAAATGTTCACTTACATTTCATTCTCTCTCATTTTTTTAATGTATTGAAAAAATTTCATTGTCGACCGTTACGATTGGTTTCTATGTAAAAGTAAATTTTGTTTTATTGCTGTTTGTACAATTGTGTTTTCACTTTCAGTAAGAAAAAATAATATTTTATCTAATTTTTGGAACTGTGTTCAGTTCTTCTTCCTAAAAAATGAGGAAATTAGACTTGGAGGTTTACCCCTGACTATCACAAGTGCGGACCATCCGGCATGACTGTGCCCCATTGACGGGAAAACCAAATATTCACCAACAAAAGGATGGTTTATATTTTATGGAGTTCACCATAAAACAATTAGAACCATTTTTTTGCAGTGCAAATTGCACGAGCTGCCTCAGCCGCCCTTGTACAGAGCTAAAATTGTCAGCTGACTGAACGTTCATAGTTGTCTTGTTTACAGAAGGAAATAAATGACTGATGAACTGAACTATTCACGAGCTTGTGTTAATCCTATTCTCTGTTTAGTCGTGTTAAATCGAGAAAAATGAAGACGTGGCTCTGTTAAAATCCGCCATTTAAAATTTTGTGATCAAATATAGTTGGAACTGTGTTAGCTGTTATGGTAAAAGACAAGCAATTTAGTCAGATTGTTAGCCGGTAGGACGGAGGTAATAAACATGGTCATCATGAATTGAACATCTGGTTATGTGTTGTTATGAATTTTTTAAAATTAAACCAATATATTTATTTTGTTAATTTATGATCTATTATCATGCCCTCGTTCATAGTGAAGAAATGGGATTTTAATCAACAAAATTTTAATTTACGCTCCAACCATCTAATCTATGTAATAAGGTTGTTCATTACTTGATTCACGGACCGGTTATTTATTCTACGTCCTTCTCGTTTAGATATTTGTATTTGCTTAAGTAAGGCAGCGATTTATGTGATTTGTCTATCTTCCAGTCAACCGGCTGCTCTACCATTTAAGCGTACAATTTTTCATAAAATTAAAGATGGCATTTTCAATAAAAAACATAAATAGTCTTATCTTTTGACTGATGTTTTCATTTGGAAAAAACTTCCTTCACAAATCAAAAACACAAGCTTTATCAACAACAACACTTTAAGAACTGTTATGCTTTTGATAATAGTTCTTGGCTCTACTAATAGCCACGTGTTGCACTACAGTGAAGAACAAGCATGATAACATCGAAATAAGAAACGGCAGCATTCATAATCTTACTAAACTGTTTCGTCTCGACTTAACAAGCGTTAACATTTACGTCAGTACTGTATATCTTATATTAAAGGGACTCACATAGTTTATGAAAATGTCGTAAGATAGTATTTTTAATAAATATTCTAATACGGAATTATTTACAAAAACGCTAAATAATTCGAGAAGTAATAATATTCATAGCTTGTAACTAAAAACGTCAAAAATTTATATATATATATATATATATATATATATATATTTCGTGTTTATCCTTCAAATCAGGTAAAATTCAAACCACAATTTATGTTTTGCAAATAAATATAAAAGCTAGTAAGTTCAAATTTTAAGAAGTAATATTTTCTTTTAAGAACCCTTACAAAATCGAATAAACATTCATATACCAATCGATTCCCAATTTTCTCGATATTACGCATAACTGTACTCCTCCTGCTATTAATATCTTTTATATTGCGGCCGTGAAGGGGCGGATAGGCGATTACGGTAAATGCCCCTTCTCGGTATATACAGGGTGTTCCAAGTGACGAACTGCCAGGTGGAACGTTTCCCGCGTCCTGATGGTTAGCGTGACCCGAACGGCATCAATTATTATCATCGACTCGCGTCGATATGATCAGACATATGTCGCATCCCCAGATAATATTATCGGACCGTGAAGAATTAAGGGGATCAGTAATTTTGCTGTATTATTTAGCTTATATATTATATCGTTGGTGTCTTTCTTATTCTCTGATTTAGATTTTGCTATAAAAGTATCTTCTTCCTCAAAAGAATCTCCTTCCTATAAAAGCGGTCTTATACCTCAGCTTTCTCATCGTAATAACTTGTAAAAAATAAACATACAAAAATATATCGTTATTTTATTCTATAGTTTTCCAATTGAGTTCTGTGAGATGGTGGACATTTTGGTAGTTCGCGAACACTCTGTTCTCAATTGTCTCACATCCCTGTTAAAATTTCGATGCACCTTGACTGACCTGGCGGGCCAGGATGTTCGGAAACGACTAAACGTCCTCTCAGCCCTCAGGAACAAATTTCCGTATTTAGCAGTTGATTAAAAATTTGACAATTTGTAGTTTCGTCAGTAAAATAATAACTCTTAACGTCAAATGAACAATAGAAATAAGATACGGACCAGACAGATGCTCACATATCTCTCGGTCGTGCCATCGTATTATATGAATAATGTAAAACGACCCCGTTTGAGCATGATTACCAACTGGGGAAGAAGAAAGATTTTCTGCATTTTCATGTTGATGACTTATGGGATTATTCAGTCGTTTTTGTATTATGGTAAATAAATACAAAAATAGCCAGGACGATCGGAAACTAACAGATTAGGTAACTCAGATAATCTATGGAACAAATTAACTCAAAATTTTCTGTGGGTCTCATTGTGCAAATAAAAATAACTTTTTCCATAGTGTTATTGTTTCTTTTACTTTGTATAAAAGAATCGTTTTGTAGTGATTTTTTTCTACAAATAAAATAAGAGTACTTCTAGTATAAACTTTCTCTTTTTTCGCATGTTCGATTGAGTTTGTGTATGTCTGGTGTAAGAGAATCCCCCCCCCCGTTTGCTCCCCTTGTTTGTTTCCTTCAAGATAGTCTCCTTGAGGAGCAAACATTGGGACCCTTTCACCCCAAAAGAAAAAAAGAAAAGAAAGGGATTCCGGTAAACAATTAGACCCTTTCGTTCGACGGGAGTGTATTCCGTGGAGCGAAGGTTGTTTTAACTCGCGAACCCCCTGAGAATGATTTAAATTCAAATGAAATGAAGCGTAATGCGAAACAGTTTTTTTTATTTCTCTTCGAGATCCCACGCCCCAACTAATAGAACACACTTGATTAAACAGGTTAATTGGCACGAAATTACGGCCGGGGAGGACGGGCCTTTTTAATCGATCTACAAAGCAGCTCCACCGGGCTTTTTTCCCTTTTGGTTTTAATTTGCGGATTCTCTGTTTATTCCTTCGGTTCACTCAGAACCAGCCCATAATTCCAGGTCTAATTGATAGAGTTTTTCGAATAATGGTCCATTTGCAACAGAAGCCAGAAATTCATTCTTCGACTTTAGTATATTTAAGCCAAATTTCAGAAGTTGTTGGTTTATTTATTTATTTTTGCGTATCTATTATAAACGCATTTTTAAAATTAAAATATTATTTAAATGAGGTAAATATCTTGGGACGTGATAGATGCATAATTCTGTAAAGGTTTTGAGTCTTCTCCAGCCAAACCACCCGAATTGTATTTGTTGATCGATTCAGTAAGTTCTCTGAACTATCGTCCGTATAAGAAAAACTTAAAGTACTTAAATACTTTGAATAAGGAATGACTAAATAGAATGAAAAAAGCAGGCTACAGATGGACTTGAACAGAGATCACGTGTTTCACGATTTAACGATTTTCTGAACAGCTTTCAAAGAGTGGTGATTCCTAGTAGAATGGATTTATAATTTGGACGGAAACCCATTGACATTATTAGTAAAGCATAAATGATCTCTCTCCCTCTCTCTCAATTATGTGAAAGATTTGACTAAAACAAGCTGATTTATTCATCATTTTTCCAGGAAACATTCTGGTTTCTGGTATACGAGTAAAACTAAGAAATTTGTTGAGTTGGTTATGCTTAATCTCCTTTTCTCCAAGAAAAATAAATTGCCATTCTTAATTTAGCTACTTGAAAAAAATTATGGCTAAAAGAAAAACGCAGTTGTATTTAAGAAATAGGTTTAAATTCATATTTCAAAAATTGTACGTGATAATTTATGGAAAAAGCAATTTGAACGAAAATCGCCGTTCACAAAAGTAGCCGTGTGTATGTGTACAAAGGCGTGTTTGTGCCAGTCGGTGTGGGTCAAACAACACCAATATTTGCACGCCGGGGTTGTACGAATTAATTGGGATATTGGCCTGCGGATCGCCGGGAGGGTGAGAATGGCTTATTTGTAAAATAAAACATGAGGGGCTACTGGGGAACAAGGGTCGGAGGGCCCTCAATAAAAATACCTCAAATTAGAGCCTATCCCTCTCGCAGTCGTTCCGTTTTTTTATTTACTCACCCCACCACTGGGCTAAAAGCCACTCACAACATATCAATGCTTTACTTGATTTTCCTTTAATTAAAATACCTTTTTCGTATCTTGTTTTCCTCGAATTGTTGAAATTTAATCATTCGATCTCATGTGAACTAACATCCTAACCTGATTGATGTAAAGTTTTAGTATAACTTCTAAAAAAAAGTACGTACCTTAAAAAATACGATTAGGATTTAATTCTAACATTAATAATTAATAAAACTTACAACAATCCCTGGGAATATTGCTTTGGTTCGTTCCTCGTTGTGTGCCAAGATTTGATAAAGTCTGCCACCCAAGTAACCTTTAATAACAATTCATCCTACCCACCCTGTATTAGTTTATAATGGGCGTTCGGTTTACCTATTTTCTACTTCAAAGAATATTGATATATAATAAAATCCGGAGTTTCACGAGGAAGTATTCTAGGGTCCATCCGGTATGCAATTTATACTGCTGATTTACCGACATTCCGCAGTTCCACCTTCTAACCCAAATCATATCTTAAGCCCAAAACCTCAAATAACTAAGAATACCTTAAGTTTAATAAGCACTGATGCAAAAAGAGAAGAAAAAAGTACATTTACAGTGAAAAACATAGGTCATGCCTTCTACTGTGCATTAAAATGAAACTTCCGTCTTAAATAATGGTGATTTTGAAAGAAACTTGCAGGCCGACGTAAAATTCAAAAAAGGAAAATATGTAATTACAAATTAACAGAATAATTCGAAAACTTTTAGAAAAGAAATCAGTTATGATAGTCAAAATTCAACTAACTAGTTAAAAATATTCTTGTGATCAATCTGGATATTAAGAACACAAGCGTGGGCCTTGCAAAACCATTCAGTGCATCTAACCCTTCTAATGACTAGTCCAAATATTTAAATTGGAATAATTCCTTTTAAAATTTAAAATTAAATGATATAATGAATTTGTTGTGTTAGAAAAAAATCCTCTAGTCCGGAATCTAGAAATGCTGAATTTCTAACGGCGTTGTTTCAGTTTCGAAGGTCTTCCCAAATTGCTAACTTTTGTTTATATCTTATTGAAACTTCAGCACTACAATAAAACTTTGCTCGCTAGACGTAAGTAGTCGAAGGGGGCCGACGGTACTACCCGCGGGTTGAAAAGAAACAGCCGGCCAAAAACTGAACTTTATGTGTGTTTTAAAGGTGTTGGCCCGACAGTTTTGACCTTGAGAACAAAGTTATAAAGTCCAGATAGCAAGTCCTATAACTGGGAGACAATTAAAACTTTACTTAGCCCCTTTTCCAACTCGAGCCCACGTGGATCGACCTGATCTTTTCCTTCAAATCCGGCAGAATAGTAGGGACTATGTTCATCGCCTTTAGACAAAACTACTCTTTTGATTTTGGATTTTTTAAATTTCCAAACGCAAGCGTATACAATTTCGAATTACTAATTTTGTATAATAATAGGTACTGTAACTGTCCACTAAATTTTATTAACATGTTTACATAAATCTTTATGAATAATGTGCATATAAAGTAGGAAAAATTGTATATTTTAATAGATCGATTAAGTAATACTACAATAATTTGATTTGTAGTAAAAACATTCCAGGTCATGAAGGGATTTTAGGTAACATAAAAAGGAAGGCTCGTAAAAATACAAATGACCAAATTAATTTTGTATAAAAAAAAACCTCATTAGAAAACTGCAAGTTTAGGTTATTGAAGAACATAAAAGTTAGAACGTATCCAGGAATAACACAAGCAATAACGACCCAATGAAAGAAAGTGGAAATCCTACCTGCATAGGAAAATTAAAAATATTAGTGATATTTAAAGATATGCTACACTAAAATACTCAATAAAACATGACGATTAACGAACTAACAACTTCCTCGCATTAGCCTAAAAAAATATGTTAATTTGAAAAGCAATTCCTGAACATGGCATACTTAAAACATGGATGGGTACAGTGGATACCAGGGACTGGAGGAGTTTCCTCCTGAGCACTGTAGCTGTTCAGCTTATTGTACTATACCCTGGCTCCATATTTTTTGGGGAGGGCTCACAACACAAATACTTACCGGTGTTCTTCCATCGAAGAAACTCATTTTTGAAGGGGGTTGGGACCAGATTCAGGGTCGGTGAGATCCGGTCCCGCCTCTTACATGATGAATGCCGTGTCAATTTCTTTTAATTGCGGCCACCGGTCCCCTTAGGCGACAGAAAAATTCCAGAGGCGACGGTGGGGATCGAACCCACGACCGCGGGGTCTACTAGCCGAGAGTCTGACGCCTTAACCACTAGGTTACCGCGGCCCCAACTTGAACCATACCAACAATAAATTCTTCTTGTGATATTATCAGCAAAGATCAGACACTATAGGATGAAGATTAAGAGAAAAATGGCGAAATCATTACGACTATAAACGAAAAATCTTAAACTGTCCGATATCGTAGGTTTTTTTTTATAACAATGACGAAAAAACATATTGCAAGAAATATCATCGATACAAAATATTATGTTACTCAAAAAAGTAAGGCAAAACCAGATAAATCAATTGGGTTATACTGAAAAACCTAAATTCTTAAGATCAGGCAGCCAACAAACTCTAAAAGCATTAACGCAAAAAAGCTTCAAAATTGTCGGTGCATGTATTTCAAAAATTTTAATTAGTAAAACACAAGCATACAACCTGACTAGAAGAAAATGTGTAATAACATATATGCCATGAACCTATACTTTGGATAACAAGATCAAACATAGACCACTCCTTTTTAGAACGGGTCCAGATAAGAATATAAGGAAAGCACGGAATTTAGAATAATAATAAAATTATCGAGAGGAAAACCTAAGAATAAAACCTAAAGAAAAGAATTGTTGCAATAATCTAATAGTTTTTAAGAGAAGGATCGCGTCGATTGAGCCTAACTAAAAAACTATAAAAAAAACAAAATAAACCTGAAGAGAGCAATGTTTCGGATGGACACAATTCCTTCTTTGTAATATTCCCGTAATCTTCATGGAATTGTTGTTGTTAAAAAACACTCCAATAATTATTTTTAGTAATAATAAAAAACTCGTACGATGGAAGTAATATTAACTAAGTCGAAGGTAATAAAAGTAATGGGTAATTAAAACGACAGCATCATTAAGCAAAATAAACAAACTAAGCACAGTATTGTCAAAGATTTGCCAATTAAGGTAGGCCAATTTTGTTTATTATAAATTTTGACAGGCAATTGGGAAATTCATTTTACTTGATTTATTTTCATCTATAACTTGTAGATAAATAAAACAAAAAATTAACCGAAAATATTGATTAATTTCGTACGTTAGTACCTTATATAGCAACCAAAATGGCCAAAATATTGATCATCCCCGGCAGAACTCATTTAGTTGAATGGGCAATGAAATCTTACAAACTTATGAAATGCTTACTGGACAGAACTTGGAAAGGTTTTGAACAGAACGACAAAATCGAGATATAATTTTGTTTTGAAAATATTATTTATTATTTTTTTCTAAACGAAAAAGACTTGAATAGTTATTTTACATGTTTAAGGTGTCGTCAATGAGTGAAAAAGTGCTGAATAATCAGTCAGTCGGTAATATTTGTCTGTAACGTTTCCACAAGATTTGAAACATAAATATACTAAACCCGCAGCGCTTATCGGTCGTACAGTTTTAGCATAACACGAACTCCGTTACTTCTGTTGTGTCTGAAGCATGAACATATTTTGTTTGTTTTTCAAATGAAGTTAATTCTTTATTATTTAACGAAAAATTATTATTATCATTATTGCCATTATAATATATATATTTAAATGAATATTTGGGTGATTTTTAAAAATTTTGTTTCGTTCAATAACTTTTAAAGATGGCGTATTTAAAAAAAATAAAATATGTATTAAATATATTAAACAGATTTTCGCAATGGAGGTTGTGTATGTGGGTGACGGGTGAGTAAGAGTTGAGGGCAGTGGGCGTGCCCTTATAAAGGCGGAGTCTATTGCAACCAATGGCAACTCGAGAGCCACGCCCGAAAAATACATCAATACATTCTACCACCCACTGGCCACCCAGCAGCCACCATCCCAGGCCGTGTATATATGTGCCGGATATATGCATATACGCATTTACGGACCACAGATGATGGATGACCGGGTGCAAACTCGCTGCATCGAACCGCCGACACCGACCGGCTGGTAGGCACCCGGTGAAAACAGAGTCCGAAGAACGGATGGGAACCACCCCATTCCGAGACTTAACAAGTCCGGTTGAAGTGTTATGAATAATTAAAACTTTGTTAGTCGTTTAACCCCACCCCGCCGCAGCCAAACCACTTCCTCACAGTTCGACCTAGAACCTGAATCGCAACTTCCTCAGACGGCGCCCCCCCCGCAAAAGTCCACAAATACAATTCGCCAAAACTTGAGAAAATACAATTAACCAATTATAACTTCTAGACGTGTTTAAGCTCCGGTAAAACATATGGGATTATACATAGATTACTTGTAAAAGGATTTTGGGTATGAAAAAACTATTACTCTCTTAGAGCAATCAAAATAAAACACAATTGAAACTACTAGAGCTTTCTTTTTGGATAAATCCTTTATATTTTTAGTATTTATATTTTTACAGTAAATATTCGTCAGTTTAAAAAGAAGCCTCTTTAAAAATCTTAACTACTAAATCGTAACCACTGTTCTCGAAATCTTAATTTCTCGAGTGGATAACAAATTGGATCAAAATTATTGAAATTAAACAAAACACTTTTTCACTGTTTGCGTTAAATGCCCATAAGTTAATTTTAAGTTGAATTTTACTTGAATTTTACTCCTACTCGAATTTTAAAATAATCTTTCTCAACACCTACATAGTACACGACGACAGGTTTTGTTCATAGAACTCAATCCGAAAGTTATTTTTAATGTCATAATTTATATAAAATGGTATGTACATAAATAGTTCATGTTAATAAATTTGCTTTCATAAGGAAAAACTAAGAAAAAATGCAATTTTCAATGTTACATTAAGTTAACTTATTTAAAGGTCTAAAATCAGCACAGATAGAAAGTGTTCATTGATAAGAAATCTTAATAAGAAAAAATATTTTTTTTCTTTCCAAAGGTAGATCGGGGATGAGGCCAGGAAGACAGAAACACATTTATTTTGTTGTCGAGCTTTCGATCTTTTGATAGCTTTTAACAAGAAAGATCCTAATTCATTTGGCCGACATTTTGGTTATTTTTTCGAAGCAAAACCCATGGTTCGAAGAGTTTTCTCTTGTCAAAATTAAAATAGAAATAACCGAGAATCAGTGTTTGCGTTTTAAGTTGAAAAAAGTCAACAAAGTTTTCAAACGATCAGCTTAATGAAATAGTTTTTCTTATAATTTATGTGGCAAGACATATCAAAATCAAAGAAAAAACAGCATAATATAATTTGTTTTTATTTAAGCGCAATCACAAGTCTTATTTAATACTTTAAAAAATTATTTAAACATTTCTTTTGATTAATTTTTATTTAGGTGCCTTAATTTAAAAATTTAAATAATACTTATTGTTTATATCACGTTAGTATACACAAAACATTTGTTGGCATGGGTTTATATTTGTTTAACAATTACTACTTTACTGCCATATAAAACAATTAAAAATTGTTGTCCACTTGTTTTATTAATTTCATTTACAACATTTCTGTTAGAAAATTTTTAGTGTACTTAATTTCTTCACATCTATATAAATTTTATTACCAGACGGGATACATTCCGGGCAATCCTACCTATCTGCAACACTGGAGTAATATCTTCCGTAAAAAAAAAAAAAATTGTGCATTGATTGGTAAACGTAAATTAGAACAATTATTCTTTGAAAAACTTCCATTTTCATTAACTAAAAAACTTAAATACCATCCATCTTAATAATAAATCAGTGACTTTACACCGACCGAAAGCTCTGCTTAGGATGCCCGTTTATACATTTGACTAATGCACACTGACTACAAAGATCTGAAAATTTAAATTACAAAATTTTGCGCGATATCATAGTAAAAGAAAATATTAAGAGTAAACTGTGTTAAAATGTTTTAATTTCAAGTCAATATTTAAATGAATAACCTTCACTATTCCATTGAACTGTTTTAACTATTTAATGGATTATGTAAATTTACATAAGACTTGATAATAAAATTGGGTAAATAAATTTTAAATTAAATACAGCTTAATGTATTTGTCTAAATTTGGAGGATATTAAAAATTATATTCTATTTCTATAGACTGATACATACATAAAGAGAGAGAAAGAGAGAGAGAAGAATAAAAAAACATTTTAGGACGCCATATCTTTTGTAACTTCATATTAATCCTTTTAAAACTATACTGAAATTGCAGTCACAAATAACTTACACTACAAACATCATTGCATCAGAATGAAATTTAATGAAAAAACAATTGTTTCTAAGAAATTATGGAAACGACAAAAAGGAACATATAAGCAAAGTTTCTAAATTTGTCATACAAGACAATAAAAAAATATGACAACTATCCAAAAAACGTTCAAGATTCATGCAAGCTTATTGTTAATATAAAAGATTATTTTTAAATTGATATAATAAAAGAATGAAGGAAGAACATCTACATAAGAAAAAAAGAGTAAAATCAATAATCTATTTGGTATACAAGGCCAATTTATTTAATTAAATAACCAATTAAATAGGGTTGTTAACGTATATCCTTTATAAGTTGCTACCGCAATCGTGTGGAAACATGTTTTATTTCTTGCTGGATTGCTGAAGGCGTTGAAAAAAATGCACTTTTATTATTCGGCATTGTATAATTATGATTATGTTGTTTAAAGAAGTAAAGATGGCAAAATTAATATTGTTTCGTGCCTACCTTGACATTTTACTGTTGGAGAATGGAAGTGGGCGTCGAGAGAGGAAGAGTTGACTACCGGTTAGACTTGAACAGTAGGCACGGACAGAGTAGCTCATGTGCTTTGTAACTAGGGACAACTTTGTTAAAAAAGGACGGATCACTTTAAAATTCTAAAAAATTATTTTATTTGCTGTTATGCATAATGGATCAGAATGAAGAAAGGAGACCGGCTCGCGGTATCTTGGCCTCGTGACTGCATGGGCCGGCCGTTTCACGAGTCTCGAAACCTCAGAGGAGGGGGGGTTGAAAAAGTTTTCTAAACTGTCATAAACTTAAGTAAAGTTCCCTTGGCCCCCCTCTTTTCCCGAACTAAGTACCGGCGGAGGAAGTGGGGGTGTCCGACAAGGGCCCAACTCGAAGGGGGGCAAGGGTACAAGGCGGCAGGGCGGGCGGCTAAAGTTTGGAAAACTCAAACAAAGTAATGAAAGTTTGTTATTGTTGTTACTTACCTCTGGTGTTGTATGTAAAAGTTGGTTGAGTGAGTGGCCAGGGGTTGTGCTCTGTAGGAGAGTTTGGGGCAGACTCAGGGCCTGGCTCGGGTTCATGCCGCCCCCTCTAACCGCCCCCGACGACGGTCCGCGACCCCTGCCGAAACCTCCCGAGCTGGGCCACCCCCTTCCTTATTGATTCTCACCGCCTCCGAGGTATTTTTTGGGACCGCCCCGCGAGAGGCGGGACCTCGACTGCGCACCCAACTCTACAACATAACTTTTTTCCCTCTCTTTCTAATCCTCTCACTCTCCTCCCGGTTAATACAGGTGAGATCTGAAAGGTAGAAATGAGAATAATATACGACGAAGCCAAAGCTATTTTCATCAGAGGCTTCCCTGCCCTTCAATCTGGTATATTACTACCATGCATTTTTTATTTTTTTATTCTCGTCATTTTTAATATGCTCAGAAACTTAAAATATAAACAATATAAAATATGCTCTACTAAGCTTTCAAGACAATATTTTAAAAACAGTCATAAAAGCCAAATAATAAACGTTCAACTACTGAAAAAAGTGTATATTTTAATTTACTTATATAAAAAAATTTATTAATCAATATAACCATTTTTCTTACCTTATAAACCTTTAGGCTTTTATTATCTTTTTAAATAATAATTCCAACTGTGCATATGTCAATGTAGAACTCTAGGATAGGGTTAAAAGAGGCGGCAACATGGCCTACTGCACCTCGACCTGCACTTACATAGACCTTCACGGAAACATAGAACGTGTTCTGCAGTCCACTCCTCTTATTGGCAGTATCTGCACAGTGTTTCTTTTGTCTGTACTCCTGTGCTTTCTTAACTAGCAGTTCCACATCAGGAGTTCAACCAGAATCTTGGTTTGGTTTCGGTTGCTTTCCAGTAATTCTTTTGTCTCTTTGCGTGCCTCATACCTGTGGCATTCTTCCACCAGGCTTTAGATTCATTCAAGATCCATTTTAAGATGTGTCCACCACCAAACATGAATATAAAAAGAAACTAGACTTTCACCATAACCATAAAAATTACAATGAAGGTTGGACGAATGATAGATCGGGGTCTACTGTACCAAGTGTATAACGGAATTTACTCGTATAAATTTTTTTTATTAATCATACAATAATTTTTCTGTTCTAATAAAACTTTAGTTTTTATTATCCGCGATGTTTTTAAATAATAAATTCTATCGACGCATATGTCAATGTAAAACTCGGGGAACTGTTCCTTTAACGAAAAATAAGTAACACGAACACAATAAACACATTTTCACGATCATTTTAAGAAGTATAATATGAAGTATATGGTCTGGTTGCTAAGTAGGACAACTACAACAAAACTATTGTTTTAGAAATACTTACCATTACGAACTCTATAATATGTAGGTCAGTTGCTACATATTGGAGCATACTTCTTAGCAGGTAAAATGTACAAGCATTTGCAAAATATCATAAAACACAACTCATTGGGGGTTTCAAAGTTCAACGTTTTCACTCCAAACATGAATATTACAAGAAAAATGAGTATCACTGGAATCATCACAATTGCAATGAAGTATCACTGTACCATCACCAAAAATTTATTACGTTTGAACTCATAATTTTTTATATTGCAAGTAGATGTTTGTATTTATTAATCGTTCTTGTATTGAAATATGAAGGAATCATCCATACCGATTAGTAGAGGATCAACCTACTAGAGTATTTTTTATTATCGAGCCATACCATCATGCCACTACGATGCCTGAAATTGTTGTTATACTAAATTCTTATATTAAACTTTGGTTTTGCCATTTGAGGCATAGAATTGGGTTTATTTTTATTTATTTATTGTTTTCTTTTTGGTGTGTCCTCTTATATTGAGATTAATTAATTATCTTTTGTGATAGTAATAGTTGAAATCTCAATTTGATTATTTCAAAGACCCCGATCAAGTGGATTTTTTCCCCGAAAGTTTAACGAAGAAACTGTGAATTCGTCTTATCCCTGATTTTCAATATAAACAGAGTAATTTATAGATATTCGACTTAAGTCTGATATTATATATGTATTGTTTGAGGTTAGGAGGAGTTTGAGGAGTTTAGCGACATTTATTAAAATTATTCTAATGTAGTACTGACAGTTCAATTTGTTCCCAATTTTTTGTCCATAACACAATCCTCTTTGATACAAAATCAATGAAAACTGGTTCCAATTGTAATCATGTAAACAGTTTTTTCACAAGGCACGCGATGCACTGAAAGCTAGATCATTTTTCTGTATTTTCTTATTTGTCCAAAATTTACCATTCCTTATTGATTAACATATTTTATTTATTTGTTGCTCCGTTTTTCTATGTTTTTCTCACTAATAGAGATCAACATGATTTCGGCTAGAAGTTGAAAGAACGAAAGTGAGAAAAGGCGGGTAAGCAGGGAGGAGAGAGATGATCGCGATAGCAATATTGAACTGAATTACGAATTAGCAAGTTAATGTAATATTTATCCAGCCGTTGGATATAGTTTAGCATGTATAGCTTATAACTAGTTTTAAAACATTGTTTTATTAAAAATTGAGAGAGAAAAAAAAGAGTGAAATAAAGGAGGAAGAGAGAGAGAAAGAGAGGGGGTACTGAAAAACGAGAAAGCTATAGAGGGGATAGAAAAGTGGCCAATGCGAAAGAGAAAAAACAAACATATATATACATAGTAATATATACATAGTATTACATAGTAATACTATGAAAAGGGCATCGGTGGCGCAACGGTTTGGCCGTTGACACGGCGCTCATCACAGTAAGGTGAAGGTCCTGGGTTCGATTCAGCAGCCTTTATTCGAACCCGACATACTTACAAATGGGCTTTTTTACAAAAACACCGGCATTCTGATGTTTTATACGACCTGTATTGTTGCAAACCCTCGTAAAAAAAGAATAATTGTATAAAGGGAGAAAGGGAAGAGAGTGAGAGGGTGAGGGTGGGAAAGAAAATATGTACTTCAGAACTTATATAAGAAGAAAAACATGCAGAAGACAAATACGCACACCGAAATAATTAAAATATAAACTAAGTTTCAACTAATGTACATACATAGTTACAAAAATTGATTAGTTTCATTCTTTACAAAGCTAGAAAGAATAAAACACAATAGAGGAAATGTGTGCAACTGTATTCTGTTTGTGCTCAGAATTCTTTTTTATGAGCATGCGTCAGTGTGGGTGTAATTTCAGAAATAAAATAAAGAGATTGATAACAACAATTGAAGAACGTAAGATTCTCGTATGAATTTATGTTCTAATAACAACATAGAAATAGGATATGTGAATGATTTGCTAACACTCGCATAGCATCAATGTGTTTGTAAACAAATAAAGAAATACAAATTCTCTATAAAAATATAATCCTACATGAAGTTAAATGGTAGGACTGGAGAGAATTTTTAAGTAGAATATGAATCATCCTGGAAAAAATGTATATCGGTTACGAAGCACAACCCTCAGACAGAGGGTTTAAAAATGAGCTCGGTATCCTGGGGTTGGGCCACCCACTAACCCAGTTGCAACCCTCCCTATATACATAGTCACCCCTCGAGACATCTTCGAACCAATTATTACGACTCATATACGGGTTTAAACGCGGACGCCTTAGCGCTGAATTGGGTGGTGTTTCCACTCGATTTTCCACTCGTTCTAAAATGAACGAAGTACAAACCTAATTTTTTCACATTATTTGAACGTTTAAAATAAAATAAAAATGGCCTCCTAACAACCGCACTGAAATTCTTCGATTTTGCCTCGAAATCATAAGGATCCTAAAAGAAAGATCATGTTCATTTGGCGCTCGTTAAAATTCGTAGTACTTTACGAAGTGTAAAGGGTTTCACTTAATGGATCGTTTTTCCGCGTCCGTCAAGCTGATTTGAGCACGTGACATTTCCCGGAAATTAAAAAACTTAAATGCAACCTTGGCGTTTTCCGGAAATCAACGGATTCCTTGGACGTGCCCTGTTAATCAATTACCCTAATTATTTATTCACAATATGAAGGACATTGAAATAGCTTTTAAACCAGAGTAATTAATGGTAATATTCAATTTTAAGTACAAAAAATGTTATATTTACCTGCAAAATTTCAACTAATAAAATGCACTACTACGTAACGACACATAATTTTCCAAATCAATCCAAATGGTACTCGATCATTTATTAATAAAATACAAACAAAAATTGTTAGTCAATAAAATAAGATGGTTATATTCATTTTAAACTGTGGTTGTTAAATACGGAAGTTATTTTTTAATAGAAATAATTTGACAACATATTATAATTTCTTAGTTATTTTTTCACTGGCTTAGCTCTCTCTCTCTCTCTCTCTCTCTCTCTCTCTCTCTCTCTCTCTCTCTCTCTGTCTC
>CM077107.1:998804-1009621 GCA_039619505.1 Cimex hemipterus | reverse complement strand
CTCTCTCTCTCTCTCTCTCTCTCTCTCTCTCTCTCTCTCTGAATCCGTATTTTTGTTGGTTTTTCTCTGTCGCTCTTCCCTTTTACTCCTTTTTTTCTCCTACATTCCTACATTTTTTACTTTCCTTTTTCATCTCTTCTTCCTTCTTACTCGTTTATATTTACTATTTATTAAACAATCTGACTATTCTCTCTGTAAATGATGGTTGTTTAAAGTTTATCATAGTTGCAGTAAAGAATATAGTTTTTACGTTACTTCACCCAGACGTGAGGACTGTATACTTTAATTAGGCTCGCTCCATGGGCTAAGCCGGTGATTACCGGTTGATACGTGTGAGAGTGACGGGGATTTGGCACCACACATCAGTATTCCGACCTCACTCACAATAACCCAAGCTCCTGGATTAGAGGCCGCCTCACTCAATTTACCAACCCCGGCTCACTCATTCATTAAGTCATGGCCGACCATGACATGCTACCCTTTCTGGGTTGAGAGGGAGTTAAACGGAGTGAGAAAAGATAGAATCGATTCCTTATAAACACCCCGACAAAGTTATTACTCACGTGCTGCCCCCTGCTTAAATTCTTGTTCTAATGCCTCAAAAATAAAAATAAAATGTTCCTCTGAAAAAACATTACAAAACCAACGTTCATTTCAGCTAAAAAATTCAACCACAAAAAATATACCGCCATAATAAATTTGTTGAAATTAAAGTCATTCATCGTTATTCCTACAACACAGAGTGATTTAATTCACGACGTTCATTTAGCCAGACAAAATAACAAAATAAAAATAGTTATATTTCTGCTATAAAATAAAACAATAATAGTAGTTGCTGTCAGAGTCAACCACACATGGAACAATATCTTGTTAACGAAAAGTGCTCTCCAAGGTGTTCTAAACTTATCAATAAATCAATATAACTGTGTATTTTCAGTCTAGCTGCAAATTGAAAGGAAACAATACTGAATACTCTCCCCACTTATTCTAATGTGGCTGTTTAATTAATTTTGTAAGCCGAGATTATACTTTGAAGACCATTTAAGTTTCATATAATGCCCTTTTACATTGTTTGCTGATACGAATGAGTGATGCATTCGGATTTCTTACTATACTTTGGATATAAATAATGGACCGAGTCGGTGAACGATTTAAAGAGGGAGAGTTCTGGAGAGATGGGATGTAACTCTCTAATTAATAGAACTTGGTGAGATGACGTCGGGTTAGTCTGAATATATTATCAGGCTTAGTAAGACTACCTGTAAGCCTGGTCATGTGTCAGCCGTCCCTATCTACCTACCAACAGGCTTCACTCCTTACTCTAACGCCCCATAGACAAATAACTCAAAGTTTGAGGATTTATTATAAATGAATAACGTAAAACAATTTTAAATTCTTTAAAATCCGAACTACTTTTATTGTATGATTTTTTGATATTAATAGCTTAAATTTTTTATAGCGTCTGTGAGATGATTTTTTGTTTTGTTTTTTCTTATCATTTTGGTCTGATTAACCTATATATTTATTGTCCATATATTGAAAATGATTGAGTATAAAAACGCACCTGACAGACTGCAATAGATAACTTTGTTTGTACTACAAGTGTTAATTTACTCAGTTGAGTAGAGGACTTCACCGCTCAAGATGATGAGAATCCGAAACTCATATGCCGTACTAAAAATAACGCGAATAGGAACTCCAAACTGAAACAACCGTTAACATGCCGATTCACGAGACCAGATAACGATTTTTTAAAACTTCTTCCTGTAATTTTTTCTCTTCCTTTAAAATCGCATTTTAGTGAACATAGTTTGAATTAGATTCTGGAGACGTCCTACGTATGTCGATATCGTGAAAAAGAATGACGAGAAATATAAATTGTAGAAACAATATTTTACGAAAGTTGAAAAAAATCTGTAATTTTAACAAAACACATACTTTATGCGATGCTCGTGAGCTTCTCAGAGGGTTAAAATTTTGATGATATATGATTTATCCATTATGATAAGGAGGCGGACAAGCATACAAAGGTTTGATATTCCCCCAAGAACTGCAATCTGATTGCTTAATGTTATTTTTCTTTGGTTTTTAGTCGGATCTCATTACTTAATCCTTCTTTTGAGAAATAAGGAGTATTGGCGTTATTTCCTGGTCACTTGGTACATTCCGTAATGTCTGCATTACGTGTCCTCAATACATAATCTACATGGGGATCATTGTTAAATTTAATCACGTTCTATAGCTTTTTTCTTAGATGTCAATAACGTATAAAGCTCTGTCACTTACCAAAGAGTTACACTGTTTAGCTCTATCAGGGTGAACTCACAATTAGCTGTGATAAGGGTTGTACAACCATAAGTGTAAAGTAGAAATGATAAAGGTAGGGGGAATCGTTTATTTCATCTTTTTTAAATATGGTTCTTATTCAGTTATTGTTTTGATCTAACCGGATTTTAAGCTCCTCATCAGGTTAAAGCATGCTCATGTCCCTTGATATGAATTGTGAGAGTACTCGCAATCATTTGTTGTAACGTAGGAAAGAATGGAGAGAAGTGATGATGGAAAGTTAAGTATGTCTGCAGTACGTGTAAACGGAAGATTCAAGACTGTTCCCTTGAGAGATGAATGCTTGGGTAGAATATAGACTATCTGTATAGATGAAATGAAAGTTAAAAATTAATTGAATTCTTTTACTGAACGTCAGTAATGTAGAAATATCCTTGCAAGTGTGAAAGGAAAGATATTACAGAATGCATCGAACTTAAAAATTCTTCTAACTCCCACTACCGACTCTCGGGCATATGAACATAGTTAACGTTAACTAAAAAATATAGATTCTTAGAAAACACGTAGAAAAACCTTTATAGGGTGTGATCGTGCAGTTTTCTTTGCAGAATTTGGACTCACCTGTGTACTATACGTACAGGCAACACCTGAAGGGGCAGTAAACTATATAACCCTTTAAATAGCAATGATAAATTTGCAATACCTAGATGTATAGTCTCTAACAAAGTTGTAGTTATATAAAATAAAATACACTCCTGAAACTTTATTGATTACTTAATTACTATAAAAAGGTTTAAAACTAGAATCAGTTTAATTCCTTTCTTTATATTATTATGTTTTTGTATAGTTTGAAGATCCATTCCGTTAATTATGGTTTGAATTAAGCCTTTCTGACTTTTTATATAATTTCTATAAATTCAGTCCTACTTATTCAAAATCAAACTATTTGTTGAATATACTTAGAACAAAATAATCTCAAAAATGAACGATTTATAAAAACGAGCGGTTGTAAATTTTCGGCTGGGTAGTCAAATTCCGCCCTTCGGTCATTTTAAGATCAGAAGGCGAAAATTATTACCCGGAAAAAGTTTATGGAGTGAAGCCGTCACCAAACAGAGAGAAGGCCGGTGACAGACTGAGGGTTGTTCTTGTTGGCATGGATCCCCACCTTTTAGACGCTCCCCTCTGCTGCACCAACTTAACTGCTGCTTCGTTTCTTTTCTCCCTTGAGACTCAGAAGCGCAAAATCGAAGCCGGATTGTATTTAAAGAAATTAAACTGATCATAGATTATAGAATGAGAGAATTGGCTCTTTTCTTATTTCCAGCAATGGCAAAAGTAGGCGAAACAAAAGGGTTTTAATAAAATAATAAAAAATCTTCAATAAACGGTTTTGTGGCATAAAGCTTAGATTAAGATTTTAGAACAATTTTTGTTTTGTATTTCTTTTTTGCACGGCTTATCATGTGAAGGTGTTTATATTCAATAATCTCCATCTACAACGTTTGTAAACTATAAAACTTCGTGTATACATAATTATAGCTACGTAAAGTTTACGTGCCATATTATAGTCGGATCATAAATTATATGAATAAAACGTATTGGAAAGTAGTATAACTATTGGCTATTTACTCAAAAATTAGCCTAAAATATATTTAAAACTTATTATAGGTATATTTTATGGTGTATGTAGATTATTTTTTAATTTGATTGTTTAAGCATAATCCCACTTATGTATGTACAAGCAAACATCTCCAGAGTTGAGCTTATCGCTTCTTGCTGCCCATCAGCAATGGGTAGAGTTTGTAATTTACAATAGATCGGTCAGCAGTCCTCGAGAATCACCCACCCCTCGAGTTGGCAGTACGGGTCAGACTCGGTTTTATCCGTCCAGCCACCGAGGTTAGACTCCATGGGGTTATTATTATAGGTTAATAGCAAGGTCATATCAGGAACTATGCAAACAGTAGTGAAGTACTCGGTGTTCCTCCATCAATCTTATGAATACATATTATGTTGTGTTACATATTATGAAAATAACATAAGGCGATAGGGTACTAACTATTTCACCATATACCCTCTCATACCACTTGCTAATAAATACATTCACTCTCAACACACTGTACGCAAAACACGATAAAATAAACTAACTCTTTTTCTTCCGAAAACCGGAACAGGGGACCCAGATACTCGCCGCCCAGCTCAAGCACGATTTTCATTTCGGGTGGCATTACACGTCTTTATAAAGAGCTAAGGCATCACATCCCTTAACATTGTGCAATAATTCCCTTACCAGACGATTCGCGGAGTTTGGCCCAAAAGAAATTGTGGGAGGTTTTGGGTTTTTTAGGCTCAATCACACACATGTACGTACATAAAATAAACATGTTTTGAAGATCTACAATCTTGTCTTGTAGCATAAATAATCGTATCATGCAAAACGCATCAATTTATTATGGTTCAAACATAATTATGAATAGTATAAACATTTGGTTATATTTCCTAACCATAGACTATTAAGAAATATTTTCAAAGTCTTGGCGAAAGGGTTTTTGTGTTTTCATTAACATAAATGACTATTTCAACTGAATTTTCACTGAATTTTTTTAATAGCTAATTAAATGTGAATTTCTGAAAACTATTGGTAAATATTGATCGTGCGAGACAAGAGTAGATAAAGATAAAATCGAGTTTTAGCTATTGATTATTCTGTTGATCATGTGTTTAAGATAGCAATTATCATGTAGGATATGTCTGTGGATCTTTCTGTTCTTGTAGGGAAAAAATTTCATGACTAAGGGTTATAATTCAGTGAAGGAAGATTTTGGCCGTATTTTTTTATTGTATAAAGGGCGTTGTGTGATATAGTTGAGGTAGCCATTTGAGTTTCTTTATTTTTTATACCAATCTGTGGTTTGCCGTCTGGTTGTTTTATTACGAGTGTTAAATTACATGTAAAAATGTAATTTTTTTGTTTGTTTTCAATTTCATATGTAAAATGTGGGCTTGGGTGGCTGTTCTATATTGTCAAATGTATCAACTGAAGATTCAATAAGATCAGTTGTCAATATGTTATTGTTATCTACGTATTTAGTATACATATATATTTCATATATGAAAGTATATATATACATATAAAAGTGTAATAAAGATAGAATCGATGGCACGACAGGGAAAATATTTTTCTGATGTAATCACGTCAGACTGCGCATCTCACGATTTCTGAAGAATTGCTGACGTATGTTGAAAGTAAATGTATTTATTAGCGTGAATGTGCACTGTAAGAAGGATGATGACGGAATATTGAGTACTCTGTTGACATTAGGTTAGATGTGAAATAGGTGTAAAGAGCAAATAGTGTTGATTTATTGTATGTAGTACTGATATAGCATTGATATGTTGAGAGTAAATGTATTTATCTTTAATTAATCTTCTTGGGATTGACTTTCATTCTCGAGTAATTGCACCAATATTCTACTTTGCTGAGCAATTGAATTAGGATAGTTTTTGCAGTGTAATACTTGATCTTGTAAGTTATGTCTCGTTTTTTACTTCAGTTGTGTCAACTATACTTGATGTCTGTTAAAGTTATGAATCGGTCATGAGCTTTACAAGAATTTTGCATTTTGTATTTTGGTGGTTGCTTAAGTACTGAAGTAAGATATAAGTGAAAGGCATAGGGGCGGAAGAGGTCTGTCTGTTTGAATAAATGAATGATGCTCCCCCTTTTTGGTGCGATCAACGGAAGGTTTTTCATTCATAAATTGGGATGGATCTGGCCAAACAAACACATGAACGAGAGCCAAATACCACACATTTATTCAAAAATAACTTTTGCATTCATTTTCCTCAGAGAAAGCATTAAAGATGGGAAATTACAGGTAAATTAAACCAGCTTGTTTTAAAACAGAAAATTTAGGCGTGGCTGTTCTGAATGAAAAAATCTGTTTGGGATGAAAGAATTTTGACGAAATTTGTATTTAACATTTAAGAAATTGGATTCATGACTATTTTGGCTGAACAAAATAATTTTTTTCAGAAATTAATTAACACTTAATTTTCAAAAAACCTACAAGGGGCAGAACATATTTCTTAGATTTAAAAATAAATCTAATTTAATGAGTGAAATCAGTTCGTCGAGAGGAGATTTGATTGTCTCCGGAATAAAGCGACTGGCGGAGAGATTGCTTTTTAACTAAACGGTAATTCGACTTTTTTTTTTTTTTTTTTTGCAGACTAAGTCAACCCCAGATCTCCCTGTCTGAGTATTTCCATTAGTGTCCCTCCTCAGCTGTCCCACGGGAAAAATAATGAAATCCCGGGACAGTGAGGGCGAAAAGCAGGAAGGGCGGGGCAGGGGTTCGGTGCGATCAGTCGGGTCTGGACAATAACGGAGGAACCAGGTCCCCTTTAATTGGATTTCAAGGTCGGTCCGTCGTAATAAAATTCATTAATTTGTTTCCCTTTCTTAAATGCACATCGTACGAATCGATAGCGACATCTAACTATAAGAAAAGACCCAAAAACCCTAATTTTACATTGAATTGATCAGTAAAAACTGATTTTTTTAAACAATATTACCATTTGAATATTGTAATATTTTTGATGCCAACTGACCGAACGTTATTGGGCCCTGTGGTCTTGCTGGTTTCTTAAGTAATGTGTGTTTTGGCTTCACGCTATCCTACTACTACTACTATAAGTCTTTATTGTTTAATATATATACAAAGTTTACGGATCGGCATTATATATTACAAAGCAAAAAGACATTCCTCATGGTTTAAAACCGTCTTCACGCTATCCTTTCATGACCCATGACCTTAATGTCGTTTTTGTCATAAATTAAAAATCAAGCGATAACGTAGGGTTTTTCAACCTGATGTTTTACCAAATAAAACAGTGAAGTATTCCAGATAGATCTAGTAATAGAGTGAAGGTTTTTGTTGACTTGGACTTCGAGATCGCAACCCCACATTGTCGACAAATCAATTACGTAATTTGTGAGAAAATAGACATTTGTTTCGTATTTATTAAACTTGGTGAAAAAAAAATTGATGGACCAATCGACCATCTTTAAATGTTTTTTTTCATCTCAAATTATTCCGCTAAGAATGGGACCGAAAAAGTTTTCGAAAACGTATTTTCCAAAAATAAATTTTTCAAGCTCCGTTCTACAATCATAAGAAAAGACAGTAGTTTTTTTTTAAATTTGATAATTCGTTAAAAAATTTGTGCAACGTGTAATTTTGTGATTTTTGTGAAATAACAGCACAACCGGGATTAAGTTTTTGTGGAGAGTGTATATGACTAAAAAGTTGAATGAAGTGCGACTTTTTCCTTCATTACACGGAATTCTTTAATGTAGATGTTTAATTAGGATACTTGTAAGTTTCACAGAGTGTAAGTATTAGGAATATTTGCAAGAAATATTATAAATAAATAGTATTGGGGGTTGGACTTTGGGCCAAATTCAGACAAGAAAAAGCGTCTTTGTATTATTATGAATTATTTTTATTTTTTTTAATCTGCAAATCTTTTAAATTTCTCATTTCTAAAGCAGGTTTTAAATATACATAGCTGCGACTTATTTTTATTTTTTAAATCGGCTGCTCCTCTAAACTGCTATTACTAAGGCAAGTTTTAAGACAGCTGTGAAATCATTTCAAGTTTATGAAAATATTTATAAGGGAGGGTGATTCCTGTTTGTGGAAAAGTCAAATTATGAAGTTTATGGAAAATGATCTTCAGCTTAAAAGATTTTTTTTAATTTGTTAATTTAATTGGTTGATCTCCCAAATTATTTTTTGCAAGGGCAAATTGTAAGAGAGCTGTGAAATTTTTTCCGGTTTGTGAAGACACGATGGGGGCTGGTTTTTACTTTGGGACATAATCACATTAAGAAAATCGTTGTGGAAAATGATCTTTAGCTTCGTAAAATCAATTATATTATCTTTTTTAATCTGATATGCTTCCAAATTACTTTTTCCTTCGGCAAATTTTTCCATTACTTTTTTACGATTGCACATAGTTGTCTGCGGTGTGAATGTGTTATGATCCGTTTCACCTATTCGATCGTCCAACATAGATGAGGTACATAGTTTAATTTTGTTTTAGGTAGAGAATTTTGTTTTTCGCTCTATTTTCAAAATCGAGAAATGCTACTTAGTCGAAACATCAAATAAAAAATACATATATTTGAGCGAATTTAGGTGCCGACAAGCTGCTTAGAACATCACCGGTTAGCCGTTGTTGTTGCTTCTTCTTATTTTTCTTGTTATTTATCAAGTGTGGGCAGCTGTTGAAGCACCTCGTTTTGGTTACTGACTCTCAGTAAAATAATAATTTTAACTGAAATAGTAAATATTAAAAGGTATGGCATAAGACATTTTGAGAGAAAAATGTTCAGATAGTTTCAAAAGGTTTTATTTCTACAACTTTAATTTTAGAACTCGGTATAAAGAGAGAACATTTTTCTCAAAAATATTTATTGTGAGTTGTGTGGTCCAACATTTCTTATTTTCCTGACGTTACAATTAATTTTAATCATATGTTCATATGTCTATTTTAAATAATTTAATGGGATGTAAGTGACAGTTCTTAGTTAACCAGGGTTCATTTCGAGGTAAGAGCAGGGGTCGCAGATGGGCTTGGTGACTTTGTCAGATGGCTGGGCATATTTCCCATGAAGTCTGCATTAGCTTGAGCACTCGGACTTTGCCCCCCCCCCCCTAATGTACTTTGACCGAGTTGAGAAATGTCGCCAGATATCTTCCTATTTAAATGTTGCCCTTGCCCACTCAAGGGAAACCAGAAGTTGTGAGTAATTCTTGTTGTGTTTACCTCGGAAACAGGCCCCTTGGGCCTAAATTTCCAAAACCACTATTTGAAGGAGGATTTAGTTTTCAGTAGTCCTCAGTAGAACTACAAAGAAAATAACAGTCATATATTTTCTTTTACCCTACAAAATATTTTCTGTAAATGTCTGACCATTATTCAAAATCAGTGAAGGAACTCGGTATGTTTGTATGTCATTTCGTGATCAGGTTTGGCCATTGCCTAGTCAATTATTCACTATAATCGCGTAAAAGAAGTTAATGAAAATTTTCACTTTAATCTAAACGTTTACAGCGAATAATTGCTGATATATGCTGATATGCTGATAACTGAGCCTGATATTAATGGAATGTGTGCATTATGAATTTATAGTTTATCAACGCAGGAGTGCTTCAACTAATGAGAATTCCTCTCCTTTTTAATACATATTATATTCTTCAAGATCTCTCCCTCGCACACGCCCGTCTTTCTGTTAGTTAATTAGATGCAGCATGGTAAGATAGAAGCCAATCAAGAGTTAGGAGTCATGTTAATACGATAAAATAGAAGTCGTAGGGGGGCCCAGAGATAATGCAGCTAATAACGCCCTCGGCTCACATGAGTTAATAACATCTTGAGATTTATATGTCCGGATGCAGCCCCTAATATCTTAGAAGGGGGAGTTTTCTAAGAAATAAAACTTGTTTCGCCCCTCGCACCCGTCGTGAACTGAGAGTTGCTATTTTTTTTCTCTCTGCGGTGTTCCGGATTAAAGCGCAATGAACCTTAATGTATCCTTTATTGTTAGAACTGTTCTTATATTTCATTTTCTCCTACTCTGAATTATTCATTCTCGCTTTTTACCCCCCCCCACCAGGCATCAGAAGGTAGAGCTTAGGTGGGGTAGAGCTTTTCTTTAACTAACAAACACATTCTCCTCTCCGACAAAGTAGAAAAGATTTAAAAGTAAGCTTACAATTGTAGAATGATTTTTCATATTGCTAAATATTGTGGATAAAACAAGCAAATTATCGTTAATAAGTTCTGGCCAAAAATTGGAAATCGGAAATCCATACGGAGGTTCTTTTTTCAAAAGTTTAACGACAGGAATGATATAGATATATGTACATAGAGACTACTTGTACTAAAGAACATATAAAAATAAAACCATATATATAATAATTATAATAAATTGAATAATAATAATGAATAGTATTGGGTTGTCCGGAAAATAATGCAGGATTTTGGTATTAAACAAAAAAAAAAAGAAACTAGTTACTTTAAAGCAATGTTCTTTAATCAAAATAATTTCCCATACTCTCAATACATTTCTCCCAACGTGTTGGTAACTTATTAATTCCGTCTGAGTAGAATTCAGAATTTTTAGAATTGATAAAGTCAATAAATGCATTTTCCAGTTCCGTTTGATTTTTGAATATTATGTGTTGTAAGTAGTGGTCCAGGTGTCTAAAAAAATGGTAGTCAGTAGGCGAGAGGTCCGGAGAGTAGGGTGGGTGAGGCAAAGTTTCATAGCCAAGCTCCAATAATTTTTGTGACGTTACACGTGACACATGTGGTCGAGCGTTGTCATGCAACAAAATGGGCCCTTTCCGATTGACCAAAGAGGGCTTCATTACTGCCAATTTCTGATGCATGGTATTAATTTGGTTACAGTATGATTCAGCATTGATGGTTTCGCCAGGATTTAAGAAGCTGTA
>CM077107.1:969298-998404 GCA_039619505.1 Cimex hemipterus | reverse complement strand
GAAGGCCTTCCACGACCTTCTTCATCTTCAAGGCTGAAATCTCCCTCCCGAAATTTTTTAAACCACCTTTGCACAGTGCACTCATTAACACAACCCTCGCCCCAGACTTGGTTAATGTTTCTAGCCGTTTGGGCTCCGCTTCGGCCGAGTTTAAACTCGTAAAAGAAAATCGTACGAAATTCTCGCTTTGACATTATAAGGATGACTGAATTATTTCCAAGTAGCGGAATGCTACAGAGGTAAACAAACAATATCATTTGGAAGAGGATTAATAAGTGTTGACATTCATACAAATGAGTAATCCTGTAAACGTAAACAGAATATTTTATATAGATTTTTTTTTAATGAAAACTTAAAATCCTGCATTATTTTCCGGACAACCCAATAATAATAGGAGAGATCGCCTGACTATAAAACTGGAAACAAGTAAAAATTTTCGCTCGAGAAAAAATCGAAGCTTTAAGCTGTCCATTAGGTTTCGTGGTCCGATTAACCAAATAAATACTTTTCAATTAATTTAAGTAACGTATTGTTCGAGATAAAAAACGTTAGGGTCACGAGCGGGATTTGAACCAACGACCTGCGGCTAAATATGGCGCTGCTCTATCACTTGAGCTATCTTGACTTCCATCCGCTCGACCACTAACCTCCCATCCGCACCTTTTGAATTTTCCCTCCTTTTTGCCATTATTAATTAGGTCATGTTAGTGAAATTATTGAACCCAAAACAACTAACCAAAACGATATTTCCATTTACTTCAAAATATATGTGAGAACAAAATGTCAGAATTTTTAACTTTTCTCATAGTATGAACTTTGGAACCACCATCGTTCTTTTCCCCCAGAAAAAAAAAGAAACGTTGGAATTGAATTTTAAAAAATTCAACATCCTTGTCGCTCATTATTTGATAACCTTCGCCTGGGAGGCCCGATCCAATAACAGTTTTTAATTATTGCATTACGCGCCACCGGAGAATCTGTATGCTAGGATTTGCATAGTGTAACAAGGTGATGATGTAGTGTATTTCCCTTGGGTGTCCCTGTCCCCTGGTCAGAATCACGAACGAATTAGTATGGGATGTATCGGGTATGACCCTGCGTTTGATTGTATCCATTTAATAGCATATGACGATATTACACCTCAGATATCACCAAGAAGACAATTTGGCTTATTCTGCTTTTTTGAATGGCTTGACACGATTGCCTGTAAATTCATTCAACTTATTACACAAACCATTAGTGTTCGTGGTCCGGTTAACTAAATAACATCTTTCAATTAATTAATCTTTTTATTAAAAGTATTGGTTGAAATAAAAAAGTCAGTTTAACGAGCGAGATTCGAACCTACGACGTTCGGCTAAATACGCTGTTGTTCTGCCACTTCGATCCAGTAACACTGACCTTTTTATTTCAACTAATACCTTACATAATCATTAATTTATTACACAACCTTTATCTTAAAAATAACTCATTTATTGTGAGAATTGTTTTAAAGTTTGTTTGTAAGTATTTTGAAAAGTATATATTCAACATACTATAAAATATTAAATATCACACAGATTACTATTCCGATCTTTTAATACAAGCTGATATTCAAGTATAAACCATATTTTTATATTTTATGTATTGCTATCTGTACAAAATATACATTAAGGGAATTATATAGTTATACACAAATCTGATAGATCTATCAGACCTGGAGGCAGTGGGGGAGAGAACCAATCTAGCGTTGGAACTCTCTTTTAAAAGGCGGGTTAAGATAGGTTACGAGGCGACAATTCTTCATTGAAGATGGCGTAACCGAATCGCGTTTAAGTTGCATCTAATCATTTCATCGGAATCTATTGAATTTCCTCCAGTAGATTGCGTCAAATAACCTAACAAACATACATTTTTAAACATTTTTGGTGTTTTTCCTTGTTTGTACGTCATGCTTATATTTTCGACTGTTTCAGTCATTTTGGCGGGGGGGGGGGGCTTCTCATCATGTAAATCTCAATGAGAAATACAGGAAACTAAGACTTTATTACTTCTGACAGTAGGTATATAGAATAAAAAGAATAACTGAAAACTTACCTGGCAACTGGAAGATAACTCTAATCTAAGCATACTTTCACCCGGAGCTTATATAGCTGATAGGATCTAATTAAATTAAATAAGCCAGTCGTTCAAATAAATACATTCATGCATTGCACCCAATTTGATTAGTCTGTAAAACTGGTTATTCTCCATCGACCTACATATGTATTAATAATCTACCCTAGATTAGGGTCGATGGGGTATTTTTACAAATATTCAGCCATCAGCCCTAAACCCAGACACTGCTGGAAGCTGTATTTCACTCACACTAATAAACACAAGCGCACAACCAAAACTTAATGAAACACATAAAATATAAAAATATAAGTATATACATTAAAAAACCCAAGTTATCTGAAAAGGAACCAGATACCAACTGCTATGCTGAGGAAATATTCTGAAATCCAGCGGTATGCCTACACGCTCTCTGTAAGAAGCCAAACTTCTATTATATGGGACAGATCAAGCAGCCTATCTCTGCATAGAGAGCACCTGCGGGAGCAGAAATATATTGCTATGAACATTTTCCTGCTAGTAATTTACGTGTAATTCATTTCTTAATCCCTGATTATAATGGGCAAATTGAATGCACATTTTTACTTTTACGGGGGTCGAAAATCATATTCAAGTGAGAGAAGTCATAAGAAACGAGCACAATCGAGATCAGAGTTGACTCGATATCCTCCTCTTTAAAAGTGAAAAACGGAAGGTAATTCATGAATGCCCCGGGGCTGAGTGTTTGGAGAAAGTCCCTTGTCACTCGACCTCCGACTTAAAAGGAGAGGAAAAAGTCCCGACCGCATTAATTGGGAGGGTGGGACGGAGATTATTTATTTGGTCCCACAATTACCTTTTACTGAGGGTGGAGGAGCGATAAAATGCGGTGGTCTCGAGGGCTGAGTTCTTTTGTCGAAAGGCCCGGGGGTATGGTAATGCAAGGAAAAGTCTGGGCACAGCTTTAATGAGGTTTCCGCGGTGAAGGAAGTGTTAAATAAAATAAAAGGGCTGGATGTGGAGGACAGGGGCTCATCCAGAGCACTCAGTCTTCATTAAAGGGCAGCCTCGTTGAATTATGCACCAATGACCTCTTGCTTCCAAATCTTTACAAGCCGACTTGAGAAGCCCATTCAACCATTTATTGTTTACAAAACACGCTGACGATCGTCCAACGAAGATTTATTTATAAGTATGATAAAGAAAATAGAAAAGATTATGACATAAGTCAGAAAAATCGTGACTTTTGACTTAGCTATCAAATAAAAGGGAAAAAATATCCCTACACATGGAAAGCATTAAGGAAAGCTTCAAATACACAACTCTGAATTTTATTGTGTCGAATTAAAAAAATTATTCATCTGTGTAAATTATTTAAATTAGCTTTTGATTGTGTTGAAGGTTTAAGTCAGTCAACTGGTCAGTATTGTTCCCAAAAACCTACATTTTCACTATTTTTCAATTGAGGGATGAGGAGAATATACAGAATTATGATTAGTATGTTTTTGTAATTTTTAACAAAATTGCATGATTAGTAATCATAGGACTCATAGTGTGATGGAGGAATGTTAGTAGCTGTTTGAAAAGTTGGATTAAGTCCGACCTATTTTTAAGCAAATGGATGATTAACTCCTCTGTAAAGTTCACAACAGACTCATTTCAGAAACTTGTTCCTTGGTAGGACAAACCTAAAAACAAGAAATATTACATTTCATTATAAATGAATTTATCTTTATATAATTTAATAATTAATCAAATTAACCTTCGTGAAAACGGTTATATCAGCTTCATAATGTAAATAAACTTGAATAATCGATAAATACACTGGGAAACAAAAAAGTGGTTTAGCCAGATTAACCTTTCAGGATTATACAGGCGGGAAAAATGAGAAAAAGAAAGCTAAATTAGACTATGTAAAAATGTTTGATGTGTGGAATATGATGAATGTTGTATATATTATGTGTTCGTGTGACGTGATGATATATGTATGTAATCTATATTGAATTTGATTAATGACATAGGCGTAGCTGCGATTGAGTTTACATGTATCTGTGTTTATTTCTGTGGATGTAAACCATTTCTAAAATGTAACGTTTATGTTTGTTTTGTTCTGTGTGTAATATTGTTGGATTGTTGAAGTCGAAATTGTTTTGATGTTCAAAATGGTGGGTAGCCAGTGCTGTAGGATTTTGTTTCGGTTTTTTGCAATGATATTTGTTGCTTTACTCTGTTGTCCAGATATTGGGATGTAAGTTGCCAGACAGTTTAAACAATTGATTTTATAGATTAGGTCAGATTTATTTGTTATTGGTTTGGAAAAAAATGTTTGCATTATTTTATAATTTTTAAAAGTGTAAAAGGAGGAGAGAAATGTGTTTAATTTATGTGTTAGGCCGTGCATGAATGGCATGAAAATCAATGCTCCTTTGTTTTTGTTTGGATGGTGTTAGTGTTGAATTGTAGTTGTTGATTAATCTGTTAATTATGTGTGTAGGGTGGTGATTGTTATGGAGGATTTCTTTCAATATCTTTATGTTTTTGTGGTGAAATGATTCATGGCTTAGGGTAATCATTCTGTGAAGTAGCCCTTTGGCCGTTTTTATTATTGTATGAAAGGGATGGTGAGAAGTAAAATTGAGGTAGCGATCTGTGTTTCTTTGTTTTTGAGACCAATTTGTGGTTAATGTGAAATCTGGTTGTTTTATTACGAGTACCTAAAATGGTATTGTTCTATTGATTTCGATTTTATGAGTAAATTTTAGGCGTGGGTGATAGCTACTAAATATCTAATGTCGTTTGAATAGGTTTGAAAAGACCGCATCTCACGATTTTCGAATAATCATCGACTAACGGTCACTAATCACCACAATGTTCTTTAAGTAGTACCATGTTTAAGTTTCAAATTTGTCCGCGTGATGACTCTTAGTCAAACAGATTCAGCCTTCCAAGGTACAGGAGGCAACTTAAGAAAATATGGATCAGGTCACAATTGGGTCACTCATTCGCTCGTTCTGTCCCGTTCAATGGAGGAGCCATTCCTTTGCTCCATATAGAGAGCGCGTAGGGATGCACCCGAAGTTGAGTAGAAGACTGAATACGGAGGTCGAAACCCTCTCGATTCATATAGCAGTACGAGCAAAAAATACACAAAATAACCACATAAAGATTATTAACCAATCATTATCGAAATTATCATATTAATTATCCGTGGAAACAAACCAATAAAGGGAGTGATTAGACAAAAGTCAATTTGGGAGTAGCTAAACCAATATTACTTATCTATTGCATCATTTGACTTTTCAACCATTTCGATTAGCAATATTTTCCTACGCTACACCAAAAAATCTACTGGGGTGATAATATTGTATATCTAAAAAATAAAAAACCTTACATTAAAACATGCCACCTTTTAGGGTCTTTAAGAAAAACGTTGGACGATGTTTAATATTTTTAGATCGAGTCCAAACGTTGTCACTGATGAAGCTTCCTTTAAGTATGGCTTATTTCGTATTGATAATTTGTGATTCTCTAGTTTTTAATTTTAATAACTAATTTAAATAAATTATCACGTATTTACTTTGCAATTAGGACAGAGTTTTTCTTACTTCATCTTTGATATCCTTTTGTTATGTATTTATGTATGTAAAATCACATTTCAACCCTGAATCATTGTGATCAATGTGTATTCAAACTTTTGAGGGTAACAAAGGCACTTTATTGACAAGACTAACAAAAAACCTTTTAAATGACTAAATGGTTTGCATACATGGCTCACGTACATGTTGTGCAATATTTAATTATTAATTAAATTCTTTGAGCAAAAGAGGTCAGCGCTGCGGTTGGTGGTAGGCTGCATAATCTACGCGCCGTCAAAGGCAAGGTGTGTGGGATGTTTAAAATAAATAGTTAAACAGTGTTTGTAGCCCATGGGTCATATATCGTGTGTGACGCGGGTCTTCCAGGCTAATTACCCACATTAATCACGTACTTTGTGAAGAGAGAAGGCCTAGATAGACCACGTATGTAATCGTGCAGGGGTTGGCTGAGATTAATACTGGCCACCTCAAACACCGCCGCCGCCCCCATCCATCATCTGACCTTCCTACCACTCAGCTGATTCAACATCTGGTCATCAGCACATTAATATCGCAGGTGTCATCTGAGGGCGCATCTGTTTTTGTAACGCCGGCGGCTTTCCCCTTCTCGAATTCCTTCTTCTCATGAGAATCACGTTCTCTAATATACCAAAGTAAAATATATATAAAAAAAACTGATAGATTGCCGAACTGCGTCTTTTGTTCCTCCAGCGGTCAAATATGAAAACGGAATATTAATGGATCCAGTAATGGGAAACCAATGACGTTATTCGACAGCATGATAATTTATGACGGAGCAGACTTATAGAGAGTTGCTGTAATTCATCACGTGAACATTTTCGTATCACTACTGAGTTTTATCATTTACTTATTTAGTACTTACGCTTACGATAATACTACATTTTCTAAAAGACATCAAAACTATCTGTTTAACTAAATGAAATAATAAATTATTTACGTACACACCAAGGGATAAAAGCTCATCAAAAAGAACTGATTTAAGTAAAATAGGATTTTTCCAGAACATGTAATTCAATGTATTTAATATTTTTATTGCTGCTCATGCCAAAAATCGCGAATTATAATTGTTTATTTGTTTCCGAAAAGTCGCTAATCTAAAATTTTTTATCCAAGTTCTGCTTCCTCCCAACAATCCTGTCGCTGTCTTGTGCTGCTTCAGTCCTGATTTTATCCTGTTTGCTTCCGTCTCGCTTCCATACAGTCCACGATTAATTAGCCACCAAAAGTGATTTTATTTTAGTTTTCTTTCAGTTTTCTCTTATTTTCAAGAAGCATTTTTTTTTCTTTCGTTTTGTTAATTATCGCGTTCAAAATGAAGCGAGTGTCTCCTCCCGCATCCTTAATACGACACGTCATACAGGGTTCGGACGTCGCCCCGAAGGTAATTAATAGACTAGGATTCTGTTTTATCTTTGGCCAGAATTATTGCAGGTTCTAGTTATTAAACGGCTCTCCTTCCTGTTTGTCGAGAAAATCAAGCCACAGTTAACAAGTTAGTGTTCTATTTATTTTGAATTTATTTGATCAAATTTTATTGCGACCGACCAGTGCGTGCACAATTGCTATAATATTACTTTCTTATAATCCTGGTCTGCCTAAATTATGAAATGAAAAATATTACAAACGGCGCAGAGAACATTAATTAGTGCCATTTCATGCTAACACTTTCAGAAATATTTTGATGAAAAAATATTGTTCCCCTGATTTTCCAGCAGAGTGAATTAATAAACTTCCATATGTTAGCTTACAGATTCAAGGAGGTCAAAATATAATCCAATAGAAATAAACAAAAAGATCTAAATAATCTCCATTGGACTATGACCATCTTTCAGGAGCCAAGGTTCCGAAAAACCCAATACATTACAATGCTTCACAAAGATGAAGAATTCTCATACCAATTTTTAGTACCATTTTAAAAAGCTCCTATTTCAAAAACTTCTTCCAAACTAAATTATCAAAGTACTGCCAATTCTTCTATGTTGAATTGGGGAGTACAGTTTAAGGCCTTTCTTAACGTTAGCCAAGCTTTTGATTGAATTTGGCACTCGGGTTGATGTTCTTGTTCCCTCCTCTTACAAACTTACGTGCACAGTTATCTCACTGACCGGATTTTCGAGTTGTTGAAGGCAATTCGTACTCAGATTTTTCGCTATTATTTCTGTGGATCCTCAGAATGCGTTCTGGCTCTAATGGTATACAGCTGACGTTCCATAGCATCCAAAATCCACCACTCACATCACAGACGATCCAGCCCTCCTGTCACTTTCACTATAAATTTTCAACAACACCTCACTAAAGGCTTGTTTGCTGCAGAACACTTATGTATAACAGGATAAGGGGAAAATATATTAAAAAAATTTCCGACAGTCAGGCCAGTCTAAAATCATTACAAAAAGAATTATCTACATCTAGACTGGTAGAGGAAACGATTGAACTCATTAACAGGATCATTACTAGGTATGAGAATAGGGTAACCCTCATACGGATACCAGCTCATAAGGGACACTATGGCAATGAAGAGGCAGACAGCCTGGCCAAAGAAGGATCAAATACTGCGTTTGTCGGCCCGCAACCAATATTACCCCACTCTTTAAGCACAGCGAAAGAGAGTATAAGTTGCTGGGGTATGAAACAATTCCTCAAAGAATGGAATACGTCCCCCGGATGCAGGCAATCGAAGGAATTTCTGAAGGAAATCAAAGCTAAGGAAGCGAAATGGTTACTCTCCAACTCTAGGAGGGGAATTAGGAGACGGATAGGTATCCTAACGGGCCATTGCCCCTTGAGAAGACACCTCTTCAAAATGGGCACCCTACCAGACCCCTTCTGCCCCTTCTGCGAAATAAAAGAAGAAACGGCTCGACACTACCTAGCTGAATGCGATAGGTATGCCAGGGAAAGATTCGACACTTTCGAAGGAGAGGACATAACTAAAACACTCCCCGGGATAAAATGGTCCGCAATCCTGGGTTTGTAAATAGGTCCAATAGGTTTATGCAGGACTCGTGAGCCGACCAGGTCCCGGACCTTTTAGGGATAGGGTACCGGCCTACCCAGGCTTTTAACCCCTCGGGTCCTGGTCGCTTATATATAAAGGCTTGATGTGAAAACAAAAGAATACAATTTAACATAGACTTATACACCCATCTTACATTCATTCTCAGAAAAAGGATCTCCCCTACGGTCTACATAAATATCCGCCGCATCCAAACTGCTCAATCATTAATCGTATACGAAATCCTTGATGCTCTATTTTATGTATCGAACGAAACTGGGCATACAGTTTTAAACATTCTATTGTTCCAAGATGATATCTTCTCGCGTTATCTATAATTACACAAAACCCGGTCAACCACCCTAAGACAGCATATCCAAAATTCATAGCTCGTCTATTTCCCTCGAATCCTCCTCGTCGACTGAACAGATGATGGTCGCGAGATCTTGTACGTTGAGATATTGATACCGGTAGTAATTGAACAGAAACTATTTTAAATTTATCTGAGTACTAGCAAATTTTGTTTATATTTCCTGACTCATTGGCATACCGATTCAAAGGCAGTTGTAATGTACTATAAATTAACGAAGTTTTTTATTTATATCCTAAAATAAGGAAACGAATCTTGGCAATAGTTGTCTAATGTATGTCGTATAGGGGGTCGAGAGGTTAGGATGTCTTGACTCATATTTACCATACTAGCGGTATGGGTTCGAATCCCTGCTCAACCCATAGCTTTTTAATTGAGAATCGTAGAAAAAAGAACGTATTGTAAAGTAATTGATATAATAGGGTTCTTCCATGAAGTATGGGTTATATGCGTTCAAACACCTATAGGTGCCCTGTGGAGTTCAAAGATTTACAAAAAAATCGGAAAGTTAAAAATCAGATTAAAAAAATTATAGATGAAGTATATCAAAGCGCATTATGTTATACTTTTAACAGTTTTCTAATTGATACGAAATACAAATAACAATTTTACTTACTATTAATAGTTAACATTAACTAAATTTAAGCAGCGAATTCACATAACAAGGTAAGGTGAAGATAATTTAAACATTAAACGATTGGATGGGACATCTCGACGCCTTCCGTATTATTAGATTTAAACTGACAAAATAACAAGCTATTTTGGCAGGTGTCGGACTTAACCGTATTAAGTTAAATGAAGAGATGTAAGAGGTACTAGGAAGGCCTGGCTAATACTATTAGCCATAACCAGTTTACTGGCTTGTTCAGAGTTATTAGCCAGATGATCTGCGTGCTGGCCGAGGCTCAAAGTAAATATCTGGAAAGTGCCTGATGGACAATTGAGTTAACTCCGTTCCTCTTAGTCCAAACAAGGTTAACGCCCAAAAGTAATGGATGCACTCTCATGTCACAAAAACTAGAGTTGAAACTTTCAAATGAAATGTATTGAGTTAATGAACATTTTGTACTTGAGTTTCAAAATTTTGACCTGTTATTGGGAAAAATGTTCATACATTGCATAAATATATTGAATAGTTTCATTACTTTAAAAATTAGTTATTTTCTATAAATTTAATCAATCTAAAATAGAACAATTTACTGAAATTTGTTAGTTTTAAAAACACCGTTAATAAAGGGATTAAATGTCAAACATGACCAACCCAATTATTTTCATTAATTATTTCAAATAATTATTTTCCACTGAGAGGGATTTTTGCTAAAATGTTGCAACCAATAATAATTGAACATTCGATGTTCAGAAACAACGTGGAAACGGCTTTCAAGCTTATCTAAATTGCATAAAGAACACGTAATGTTAACTCACTGAACCAAGGGTTGTAATTCAAGTTTTTCATTTCACCCCCTAGCATAATAATTGATTTTCTTCACATTGAGGCATATATTCTTAAAAACAATATATTTGTTTTATGCATTTTTGGACTGAACAATGAGATAAAAAAATACAGTTTTAAAGGAAACGTTAATAACGGGATTAAATGTCATTATTAATCAAATTGTTTCCATTTTTCCATTAGATTTGGCGTTCAGAAACCAAAAACGAGTTTTAGAACAATTATAACCATGGTGAATTTTCTTTATTTAATAAATCCATATGTATCATTTGCTAATTTATCACGTAATTTAAATAATTTTACGACCTAACAGGAAAAACAGGGATACTGGGTGTTAGTTTGCGAGTCGGAGTCTATCATCACTGTTTTGACAGGTCCACCTGATGATGGCGAATGCCGAACGTTAACCACCAAACTCGCTATTGAAAACGGAACCGATAAGTGACCCAAGGTTTAAATATGTCTAAGTTTTAGAGAAAAAATAAATCAAACAAATAATATAATTTAATCAATTGTCGAGTTTAAAAATATGCTTTAGTAAATGAAAGGAATGTTGCGTTAGAAGGAAAGTAAGAATAAGTAAGTCATATTGGAGGGTACCATCTTACAATACTCATCCCAACAATTCTTATATGAAATTCCAAAGGCTTGAACCCAGTATCGTTAGAGTGGCTAAGATAAGATAAGCTAAATAATACGTTAAGATAAGAATGTCCACACCATTAGTAAAAATTTACTATAAAATATAAACAAATTACTTTGTGATTTTTAGCCGTAGCACAACAATCGAACAGAATAATAAATGAAACCGGGCAGTCTCAGATATCGATTTGTATTTATTACCATAAGGGGTAGGTGCAATATGCGGGAAATCCGACGGCCTTTTCGGGTGGTCGGGGCATCGGCCACTACCCCATTACCGGGGTCGTGTCTCTTGGGGCACGGATGGTAATGCGATATAAAACCACAGCCGAGTGTCCCACGTCATGAATAAGACGTTCAAAAAGTGCCCCAGGGGTAATTCAAGACAGTTGGACAGGTTATTCCCGCCCCGAAACTTCTCGGAAGCTTACTCGAGGTAAATTATTTAAACAAATTTCCTTATTTCTCTTTCTCGTGAAAGGTTAAGTACTATATATCCACAGTACATTAACATGTTTTACATATTAAAGTACATAATCGTCGGGCGATTCAGTCAAAGAAATTGAATGCGTAAGAGAAATTAAGTCTACCGGATTCATTTTTGCACTCTATACACGATACTCAAGTTTGAAACTTGTTCTGCACAACTTGCAATCTGAATACTTCAGTGCTACATTTGAGTATCGCACTGGACTGCAACCTTATCGGTAATAAAATAATAATAGTAATAAAACGGAAGAAATGTATTGTGCAGTGACAGACTAAACTGACGAGATACTAGATGAAAAAGTAAACCAGGTTGCCATGTTCAGTCCACCACCACGTTTTTTTTCATCACCAGTTTACATCCATTATCACACCAACATATTTGGCTGACTTAGACCGCGACACACCTACACCTTGAAACTTGGATTTTCTGTTACAGCAAGGCCTTTGCTTGCTGAAATTGCCTTCGTTTTATTACGATTAACAATGATGATTATTATTATAACGATGATTTCAAAAACCTCTAATGCAGCGCATTGGGTTGTCTAACTTGTTCCATACTGTGGCAGTCCTCCAAGGGGAAGAATAGAAAGCGATTTCTTCAACGTGAATAGCCATTCTTACGTTCTTCGGGCGAGGCATTTTGCCGAAATATACAACGTACAGGATTGGGCCAAGTTAAGAGTCTTAGGGAAACACAAACAATGGGTTTTAATTGGGAAAGACATTCGAGAAAAAAATTCGGAATTTTCTGGTTAAGAAGCAGAAATGGATTGTTGTTATTACGTTGGGAAGGATGTTTTATTACATCATCCTCCTGATTATACCATTGCGCCATATTGAATATCTATAAAAATCATGCCAGTATGATTTCTTACGTTATAGGTAATATTAAGTCACTTGGGTAGTTTGATAACAGTAGATAATCTGAAACCAAATTTCTTCGGAATATTAATTACGGTTTATGGTTGACATTGAAAAGTCATTGTCACGAGTGGGATTTGAGGCTACGACCTTCAGCTAGATACGCCGCCATTTCTCCACTTGAACTATCGTGACTTCAATCCCCCCGGAACTAACTTCCCATCTCAACCTCACCTCTCGAATTTTCAAATGTCGTGTGGAATGGAATGGTGGCAAGGGTACTAGGAAGTGTGTACACAGGTCTGCAGTGTCATCTGCAAATGTGAAAAGGGAAGTATTGGAGTGTCAGCAGTAAATATTAACTAAAAGTGTTTGACTAGTTGAAAAATTAGTGTCACGAGAGGAATTCGAACCCACGACGTTCGGCTTCTCTTAAAACGCTTTTCCTGGAATCGCCATACTAGATTTAAAAGGCAAGTAGTTAATAGATGATACGCAGCCACTCTCTCTACTCTTAGAAACTTCCCAACCTTAATTTACTTATTTAAGTAATTACATTTACTTAAAATTAATTAAATAATCTGTTAATTCTCTAAATGAAAGCTGATATTACACGATTTGATCGTAATAACAAAACTCATGTTACTTATTTACTTTGATCATATGTCTATCTCCCACAAACGATAACATAGACAAAAAAATCATCACGAATCCCAAAATCTTGTACTCTGCAACCACCTATATAAAAGTTTGAAGAGACTACTAGTCAAAAACCCCAAACTAAGACTACTAAGCAGGTAAAACTATACAGTCCTACCTGCACCTATATGAACATAAGGGATATAATTATTCCCTCCACACCTAAAAATTATCTACGTCCAATATTCTAAAATCCGTTCAATTAATTTAATTGGATTTCCTGTTAATTCTCTAAATGAAATCTGATATTATACGATTTCAACATAGTAACGAAACCCAGGTGATTAAATTTCATAATATGTAGTTTCATGGTATGAAACGAGTTAATATTAATTTATTTGTAAAATTATTTATATAAATAAAATACAATACAGACAATGGATATGCAATAGTGTGGTAGAAGCCTTCGGTCAAAATCTTCTAAATTCAAGAAGGTTGCAAGTTTGTGTCGGGAGAAAAGAAAAATTTTAAATCTTATTCATATAAACGGTTCCTAAATGGAGCAGTGTCAAAAACGGATCTTCAAAATATAAAACTAGAAAAGAACTGAACACTTGACCTTAAATATAACCGGATGGAGGGTTGTCATGAAGAAGTGCCTGCTGGTATTCCCTTGGACACCCTGCTCGGGAATAGCATTACCATAAATTTGAAAAATGTTACACGGAGCGTAGGTCCGTCCCCTTTGGGACCTCTCGGCAGGGGTGCATCTCAAGCCGGAGAGACTTAGGCCGACTCGCCCCGAAATACATTTATCTTAGCCCGGAATCAATCTGCCCTCCTGCTTATAATGCCCTGACCCATACATGACACATGAGAGCAAATGCGTCTCGACACCCGGCCAGCTTAACGGAGCCAGAGTTTTCACTCGGAAAGGGCTTTATACCTTACTTATGTTGCTTTTGAGCTTTGTAATTGTTTTTCTTCTTAAACGAATGATTATACGACAACAGATAGCTTTAAATTGTAAATTGTCTTGGTATATGTGAGTGAAATGAAAAATCGCGAATGCTACTTTTCTAGCTGAGCCACTCAGACGTTGTTCGAAAAGCGAGGTTTGAATAATTACTTGTTATCGACCGGGAAATAAGAAAGGGTTGCGGGAGGTCCGCTAATAAAGTGTAAGACGAGTTTTAGGGGTGAACACATCCCCAAGTAGGTTTATTATCCAATTTCAGGGCCGGAACCGTACTATAGCGAGAGGAAGAGAACCGTTTTAATTTATATTTAATTACCGAAGGAGAAGAGGTAAACAAGAAAGAGGGGTATCAGTTAGCAAAGGAAACAGGATAAGTGAAGGGGTGGAGGTGGGGCCGGGGAACCTCTTGATGGATGTTGATGTGAGGGGATATAAAGAGAGATTGAGGCTCTAAATCTGAGAGGGAGACAAACCTCTCACACTGGCTTTGCAATCACACGAACGGATTTCATCCAATTCGGGGATTAGGGCAAATGCTTTTTTTCCTCGTTCTCCAGATATTCCATAGGGCTGGGAACAAGTGGCATTTATGTCCAAATTGCTCCAGAGCAAAAACGAAGCATCAAATATGATAAAATTAATTTCTGTGTGGGTTAATGAGTCAATCAATAACAATTATTATGTTATTTTACAGCATGCAGTTTGTTTCAACTTGGAGACATAATCAGTAAGAAAAAAGTTTTTTTGTTGTTGTCTAATTTCTTTTTAAAATATGCTGGATGATGGACTCTAAGTTTCGTCGTTTACTACCAAAGTAGTCTGCCCTAATCGTTTCGGCTTTTCATCTTTGTCATCAAATAGACGTTTCCTAGGGAAAACACCTCTTTACACTAAAATCTCTTAAAAACTCTAAAATAATTCGGAAGTGTGTCTTTGTTTAGTCTTTGAGGTCAGTTTCCAGATTTTGCTGTTCTCAAGAAATTAAACGAGCAATCAGAAGCAAATCAGAATGTTCAGAAAGGAAAAACATACAAAACAACCTTTCTCAGACCAGAGAGAGAGAGAGAGAGAGAGAGAAAACAGTTTTTTAAAAACATATTTATAAGTCAGTTCTTGGAGACAAGCAAGCATGGCAAGCTTACGTTTATTTTTTTAAATAATTATTTTACATATTATTTATTACAAACATCATACAGATTAACTACAACTACTTTAATAGTTGTTTGCAGTATTTGCCTTTGTACGAATTGTAGTGCTATGCTAGATTATACTAATGCCATCCACTTTGTTTATCCGGATTCGGGAGATGTAAAAAAGTAGCATAAAATTAACAGAATGGGAATTAATCTGTTTGTTGAGAGTAATTCGGGATTTGGGCAAATAAAAAGGTCGGGACCACGGACCTCCCCTAATCTAATAGCAAGGCTTTAATTAAGGTGCCGTGACTTGGAAAACAATTATTGGAGAAGAGAGCCGGGGCAGGGGCACCCTTTCCAGGATTTTAATTGGAAAACTAAAGAAAACCAGGGAGTCGATTATTGTCTCAGAGTGAGCCATGATTTGCATCCGGAAGTATGAATAGATTGAGAGTGGCGTAGTTCATTAGTCTCACCCGAAACTTGGACTGACGTTTCTTTTGGTAGATGGTTTTTTTCCGTTAGGACGAAGATTTGGACGGAAGTGAATAGCCAAGATTTATATTAGAAATGTAATTCATTGTAAAATGAAACTTGTACAAAACTTATAATCAATTTCCTTTTCGTGCAAATGTTTACAGTTAGATCAAAAGCTTGTATCGATTCTTCTATTCTCCCTCCCTTATAACGTGTTTTTTTTGTTATATCAATGTTGGTCGGTCGCCATTTTCAATCAAGTTACACGTTTATATACAATTATTGCTGTTTTTACGTCATAGATAATTTCTGAAAATTAATTTGGATAATTTCACGAAGAATACTACATGCTTGACACATTTTTGTAATACACCAGATTATGTAATATGTTCAGAGATTAATTTACAAATTAACTAAAGTTTGTTTTATTGTATTGTTTTTCTATAATATTAAAACAAACTGGTACGTACTATTGAACAAATCAAACACTGGGATAGTAGTTGTTCCAACGTGCCTAAGCAAGTGCATAATTGATTGCTTTTAGTTAAACCGTATGTCCGACGGGCACCCTTAATCCTTTTCAAAACGAGGCGGAAATATTAAAGTATATCTGCTCAAATCCTCCATACGATTCCTAGCTACATAATCCTGCTGTATTAAGTTGTTAGCTAGTTGTTTATAATTAGGTATGCTCGACACAGAGGGGAAGTGGCTTCGAGGAAAGTTTGCGGAAGCCGGCCTTCATCGTCTTGCATCCTGAGTGCCCCTTCAGCCACCCTTCTCCCAGAATCACCCTTCTTTTCAACCTTTAAAAACTCCAATTCTAGTCTTAATTTCCACCAGTTTCATTTTCCTTTTGAGAATATCAAATTGTATTATTTACAAAGATGTTTTACTTGTCTTGTAAACAAATTCAACTTTCATAGATCATGAAGGAATGGTCGACTTCCTGTTCTTAAATTTGTTAAAACTCGGCCTTTTATTAACAATAAATTCAACGCCTTGTCCAGCAAACAGCTCGTTATCTTATTCGGGAGCGTGTGACCGCCCTAATCTTGAAGACAATATCTCGTCTATTTCAACATGAGTGACATCAAGGAACAATAGGCCCACCGTCCTTCACTTGCCGCCTTCATCCCTTGGACAATGGAAGGAAGGGTAACTAACCCCTTCCATACGCATTGTGTCCGCCAGAAGGAAGACAAGAAAATTAGCGACACTCTGGCAGTCTTCGGTGATTGCTCTCAGACCGTGTCCCCCCCCCTCAGCCACCTTACGTTCATTACAATGACAACAAAATGAAACAATGCCCGTTTCACTTGGATTTACAGAAAACGGATTTGACACTTCTCGACACCAATGTAGCAGAATGGATGCTAGAAAGAAACAATTTGTCCACATTTCTTTATCTAATGGAAGCCATTGAACATATGTTATACCCTAAAAACGTGCAATACATAACATGTTTCACTTGATCGTACAACCATCGGTGTCTTACATCTTGAACATGTTTTCCCCACTTTAAATGAATACCTGTAATAATAGCGCTTGTTATTTTATTGCCTATTTCAATTTCAAAATGTTTAAACCAAATTTTAAAAATTTCAACCAGAACAATCTCCATAATTTTTTATTTGTCTGGTTCAATAACCAAAGCATTGGTCGTTGAATCACATAAATTTGCGATTATTACTCAGCGATTAGCTGTTTTACGAAAAGAATTATTTAAATATTTCATGGAAGTTATCGGCAAAGTTGTTTATTTTACCATTGAGGTTATAATATGAGCACGTTATTGCTATACAAAAAAAGTTTATGGTCCAAAGCAGATCCTGGGCATTGTCAGCAATCCTATTAACACTTAAAGTAACTCTTATTGTAACACTCTGACTCGTTTTGTCACACAATATATGATCTATTTGAAGTGAACCCTTTTGATTACTGATTTATATGGAGGTAGGCTTTTTTTTTAAATAGCCGGAAGGGGGTTGAAGAATACAGCCAGTTATGAATGGACCTTTATAAAAAGAATTTCTGTTCGTTAAAGAAAGTGAAATTTCTTATTTCCGAGCTAGAGGTTAGTTGTATAAGCTGAGTATAGTAGAGGTTCACACACTACTAGCAGACCTACTTCGCCCATCCCATCCGTTTAAATGAAGGTAGTAAATAAGGAAAAAGGAGGAACAAAATCTTTGGGTGACAGTTCAGTAGCGACGGGAGAGATTTAAAGATAAGTAACGGGTTTGATGCAATTTAGATTACAAAGCAGACCCGGGAGGTGGGACCCAATAAAACCTATATATAGGAATACACCGGAGTAAACCTGCTTCAATCTAGCGTGGCAGCATTATTGTATACAGTGTATTGAGTTGAGCAGTCGACTGAGAACATAGGAAGCCAAACTCGTGTTCTTGTTCGGACAGAAGTGAAGAAGAAGATCATTGTGTGAAAGGAAATAGCGAGCGGAGAGATACGACAGACAGGTCATAGGTAGCGAGTAGGAAGCGCTTTAAGTTACAAAGCATCCCTGGGTGCCATACCTATTTAAAAGCTTTAATTCTCCCATGAATACACCGGGACAATACTGCTTCAGTTGTAGAAATGATGGCATCAAACATTCAAACAAAAAAAACTTCGGTAATGGTTACTATAGCTATTTTATTATTTTCGAGCTTGATTAACCGGAGCTTTTTCTAGGACTGTTTAAAAAATAGGATTAATCTGATTGTTTTGTAGGATTTATGTATGTAATAGACCGATGAGGTATAGAAATCATCTTTACAAACAAAAAAACTTATAACGGATGAGAAAGAGGACGAAGTAGTGAGCTGTAAAGATTGGTAATAAAAACTATTGCAGTTCTGCGAAATTGAAGAAGAATTTTTGAGGTCATTATGTTGTAGCCAGAACTTTTCCGTTTTGTAGATTATCACTTTTCAAAATTGACTTCCATTTGGAGTGAATGCTATAAGGATTGATAAGAAAGGTGAACAATGACTCCGACTGTACTGTTCTGTACAGTACAAAAAATTTTCTTTTTCACATTTGGTTGTTAAATCAATTTTAACATTTTCTAACACAACTTACAAAAGTAATAAACTATAATTTACTTTATAAATTAAACGAACTATGTAAAAAACGGTTGTAGCAATCCTAAAAGCAATTAACAAATTTGAAAAATTCCTTAAAACAAAACGACGGATGTAATAAACAAGATTAATTACATAGGGGGATCCCTCCGAGGATGGTAATTAGTGAGAAACTTGTCTTAATTTCTAAATTAAGGGTTTGAAAACAAGACGAAGGAAGCGAGGAGGGGTCAGAACTAAGCTAAGCGGACTCTCCTTCTGATGTCTATAAATCCATTTGTACAAGAGTGTAAACAAGTTAGAGGCAGAAGGCAATTAACTTAAAGTGGTGGTGTCCACATAAGAAAGGCGTCCAAGGCATAAATCTGATCCCAGCTCCCTCCTCAATAAACTATCGACTCGGCACTGCATCATCCTGATCCGGCTAAACAAATAAGCCAGGTCTGACGCAAGATTTTTTCTAATTTTCTGAGAATTTCCTCCGACCGGATGTACGCCGTGAGGCCGGGCGGATTTAACGTTTTGATATTTATTGGTGGACAATAAGAAATTCCGGGCATGATTTAATTGTCCAATACCAAAGCGGCAATAGATCGCCGGAATAGCCTTTCGGACGGAGGTGTGCAATAGAGAAACTATAAACGTGTCACCTATATATCAAACTCACGGCCGAGACAATAAAACTGGACCATCGGTTTTATTAGGGTCATACACCTCCCCCTCCAATCCTAATAAATACATTGCTTTTCAGCAGTCCATAACTCATCTTATACCGACTTTACTGCCGTCTATTCCCCGCCCAAACGGAAAATAAACTTGATTGGTTCGCTTTTAACTTTTTCGAGATATATTTACTTTTTTTTACATCGTCAGAGCTTCAAGTGAAAACTTTTTTATCCCTTCGCCCGTAACAATTTATCGTTCGATAGCCGACTCATCACAGGATGCTCTCTAAACCTCCCTTTATTTCCTGAAAAAAATTGGAACGAAATTGAATACAAATGAATTTACCAAATGTTGATGTCGCAACCATTATTGTCATGCAATTTTTCTTGCAAAATTAATTAATTAACTATTAATTAGTTAAATAATAGTCATTTTTATTATTAACTATAAATTCGTCTCCTATATAACTCCTATATAATTCGTTGTCTTATATTAAATTTTAAATAAAAGTAATTATTGCCTTATCGTCCGATTACGAGTGTACGAGGTGTCAGAACCACGTAACAATATTTCCATATTGATTAATTAAGTTAAGATATATTTTTCAATTAACAAGTCACGCGCTATTCTCTGATTCGAACCCGAGACCACTACCTAAGTAGGCCACCGAGGCAAACCTTTCCGTGACAAGGTATAAGTTAGCTATATGGGAGAACGGTTATTCCGTAGTCTGATTATCTATATTAATATCATTTGGAAATATGTCATGTTGATATTTCGGCACGTTTTAGAATATTGACGAAGATTAACCAATAAAATCGTACTCTTCCTGATCAAGTTTATAGACCCATATTCACTAGTTTTCGTGGTCCACCTGACCAATTAATATCTTTCAATTAATTGAGGCTTTTAGTTGATATAAAAAAGTCATTGTCATGAGAGGCATTCGAATCCACGACCTTCGGCTAGATACACCTCTACTCTACCATTTTAAAATCAATTTTAGTTGAAATAAAAAAGGCAGTGTCACGAGCGGAATGGAAAAATGGCAAAAAGCAGGGAAAATTCAAAGGGTGGGGTTGAGATGGGGGTTAGTGTCCGAGTGGATCGGGGTCATGATAACTCAAGTAGTAGAGTAGCGGCGTATCAAGCCGAAGGTCATGGGCTCGAATGCCACTCACGACACTGACTTTTTTATATCAACTAAAAATCTTAATTAATTTGTAGGTGTTTATCTACACAGTCACTATTTTTAAGTCTATGCCTCAGGTCTTAGTGTAGTCAATGGATGACTTCGGACTATCTTGCATAAACGTGCAATGAATAAATGGATACTGAATGAATTAACCAGGTGCAAAAAAATCAATGAAACTTCACAACATTTCAACTAGGAGACCAAAACCTGTTTATCAAAAAATGATAATGAAATGATAGCGTTTTGTTCTGGCCAAGTCTGTATGAAAAAGTTCATCGAAACAAGTCTCAATGTAATACGGTTATATGTATATGGCTAAAGGCTCTCATATTCTTTAAAAGGAAAATATTTGAACAACAGAAATACTAGCAGTGTCAACCAGAGAAGTATTATTCAAGTGGTGAAAAACGAGGGCAAATATATAAACGGGATGGTGTTTAGGGATGAAAGGGCTGCCAGGGACACTATTACCGGCGGCGGCCCAGAAGGGAGCATAGGAAGGACAGAGAAAGGAGTTAAGAAGTGATACGGAGGAAGGAGGCAAAACAAAGGTTCCTGTTTGCAACAATGGAGGCCGCAGACACGGCTTCCTTCCTCGGACGCCCCCGCTTTATGCACCGTTTCCCGTGCCGCTAATTTTCTTAACTCTTTATCCCTCGGCCTAGGTGATATAGGGCCACCCTTATCTCTCCTCTGGCACAAAGCTTCTCGAAATTAATGAAACTGTTCCACCTCCCCCCCACCCGCCGTACACCTAAATTGTTCTTTTATCTTTTCAACCCCAACGAATAATAATAATTCTCACCGGTAGCCTGGAAGGGGTTGTTATTATTATAGAAATTACTCTGGCGTCCAAAGCACCCCTCCTCTGATTCTACATTTAACGACAATAAACACTCTTCCTTATTGTTCCAGCCATTCATTTAAGATGTTAAGATCTTAATCCTTTTTTTTCATCAGCAAGGATTTCTAAACATTGCAATTTAAGCTTAAGCTCGCAAAAGTTTTTATGAAAAGCAAATGAAAATCATGAATTACTTATTGAATACGACTATAATTTTTCTAGGCTGATCTGTCTGACCAGTCGTCATTTCACCAACTTTTCTGTTAGATGTTTTTTTCAATTCACCTCCCCGTCGTAATGTAGACTCTATTCTGATGACCCACGGCTATTAAATTAGTTTCTACGGCAAATTTAGAATGGTACTCAACGACTTCCTACGGACTTGCTCTAAAAGACTAGACTCAAGGAAGGTTGGGAAATAGTTGTCTAATTATTAATTGACTTAATCTGAAAGATCTCCCCTGGCTGGTTAATCTTCTGTGTACATATCACACATTTATCAAACACCTACAAAAAAAACGATATATACCATATTTTATTAAATAACAAACAAATATGGGAAAAAGGAGTAACAAGCCCAGAATTAAATGTTCAGGGTAGCGCTTAATCAAGCCAACAAGTCGCTTAAATATAATTAAAACTCATATAACAGTCAGATATTTTAGTGAGTATTGCTTGGTTAACAGGCTTGAAGGCCTCAAAAATGCTTTAGTTTAACTAGTCCATACAGAAACGCGAGAAGAATGGTAAAATAAACATATTAAAAACGGATAATTTCAACTTTCAAAAAAAATTGTGCCTATTCACAAGTGACAGAAACGTGCTCGATATTTTGGAGGGCATTGTAGAAACACCAAGAAAATTGATCCCAATCCGTGACCCCTTGGTACATCAAATCTTGCCATATGTCAAAAGTATGAATTTTCTTTCATAACGCTAATTTTTAATTAACATTTAGTATATAACGATTTGCACATCTGACAGATACTGACATGTACGTTAAAATTCTTCTTATGCAATTAGAAATCTTCGTTCATAACTCACTGTTATTTGAGATGTTGTGAGTGTTCAATGCATTGCTGAAATATGGATTCCTGAGAAAGGAGAGTAATGTACTACATAAATATTATGCATGAAGTTGGCAAAAAACGAAAAATCCTAGTGAATAGATTTTTTATAAATAGAGCCGACTGTAATATTCGTAAATTCAACCTTACTCAACATAACTGGCGTACAAATTCTTGTAGAAATACTCGATTAAAACGTGCCATCAATTTTATCTTCTGAAGCCAACTTTTACCGATAATGGTAATATTTGTGAATATAAAGTTGCATTGACTCTAAAATAAATTGCCAATGTCGTTAAATTAAGGCTATTTGTTGTTAAAAATTGTAAAAATTGTAATTTCCGAAATAGCTGCTATTATCTATCATCAATGACGCTCATTTTCAGCACGCCTTAATAACTTGCCAGATATGAATTAACAAGCTTCTAATTGTTAATTGCTCAGGAAAGGGCAAGGTCCTATTTTATCCATCATGTTCGAATTTCACGTTGAAATATGCATTAGGGCCGAGGCGGGAGGTCGGCGGCGGGGGGGAGGTGAACGGTGACGACCTTGGAACAAAGTTATAAAGTCCAGATACCAAAGTCCTATAACTGGGAGACAATTAAAACTTTACTTAGTCAAGACTTTGCATCGAGCAATGACCCCACAGACAGATAAACACTGACGGCGAACCGCAAACCGCCAGTACAAAACCGCTTAATTCCGCGTCTCCAATCGGCAAACGATTTTTGCCATTTTGTAACGAAACTCGAATCACCTGTACTGTCGATAGCCGAACTAGAATCAATTTTCAAAACAACAAATTTTAAGGTAATTAATTTAGACAGAGTACACTCCAGGGAGAGTAGTCGTAAAAAAAATTGATGTAGTGATGATGGCGTTGGTATCAGGTGTGACAGGAGGGGTTGCTGTCGGGATATTGGCAAGCAATAACCATTAGGGCTGTGTAGCTAAGTGGGCCCATCAACAACTTACGCCGAGCCAATACAGAAGACATGTGACGCGACAATATTGCCCGTTCAATCCTCGTCATTGAGGTTTATATGAAAGGAATGAGTGTTCAAGTGGTAGGATATTGTATCCCTTCGTATGATTGGGACCAATTGGGAAATCAAACATTTGTTGGAATTTGTTTTACAAATAAGTAACCAACAGTTTCACTAATTTCTTAAGGAGAATCAACACTTACAAAAAATCAAATATATATTTTTGTTATATTTTCTTCAATCGTACTTTCTTCAATAGGTACTTGTTATAACTTTCTTTGTAAAGTAAAAAAGAAAAAGAAAATAGAATATATTAAATAATGTGTAGTATTTAGTGGCCGTTATTTAATCATTATTTAGAGATCGTAAGATTTGATCTTGTGTGATGTAGGGTTAGAAAAAAGATCATTTTCTTTTCAATTAATTAATCTTTAAGTAAGCTATTGGTTGAGATAAACAATTCAGTGGTACTAGCAAGATTCGAACCCACCCTCGAGGTTGAGATGGGAAATTGGTGTCCGAGGGGATGGAAGTCACCATAGGGAAAGTGGTAGAGCAGTGGTGTATTTAGCCGAACGTCGTGGGTTCGAATCCCGCTCATGACACTAACTTTTTTATCTGAAGGTTAATTAATTGAAAAGAATTTATTTTGCCAATCGGACTACAAAACTTAATCCATCATTTTATTTTTTGTACAAGTTTCGATCTTTTTTTTTAGATCAGTGTGGTGTTTTTGTATTTCATTATCAAATATTTTCTGTTGGACTGGGACATATGTGTGGTGTTTAGTGACTGTTAGTTCATCATTAGTTGGAGATAGTGAGATGCGCTGTGATGTGACGTAGGTTTAAGAAAAACATTTTCTTTATCGTGCCACGTTTCGTCACACAAAAATGACACGTTTACACAGAAAACAAGCACTTTGAGAGAGTACAAATTCTTTGACTCAATCTAACATTTTCAGCCTTGTATTAATTCATTCTTTCTACATCCTACATGTATTTGTAAAATTTAAATCATGTTTATGAACCCCAGTCCCTGAAGATGATCTCAATAAAGATCGAAACGTTGGCACGTTAACGAAAATGTTTTTCTAAACCGTGTCGGAAGCAGACCGCACCTCCCCATCTCCAAATAATAATTTGTTTATATCATTGTATAAATTCATTACTGCACATCTTTCATGTATTATATAATGTAAACAATGTGTGGTTATTAGTGTCCGTTAGTCGAAGATTATTAAAAACTCCGTGGGTCAACCTCGCATGGTCTATTCTTAATCGAGTGAGGATGACTCTTCTTATATAGGTAAGATCACCCATTGTTGTTTTTACAAAAAAAAAAAAAAAAAAAATAAGAACCAATAAAACATTTTTATTGGAAAATAGCCTATATGTTTGTAACCACAGGATAACGTTACATGCTATCAAGACAACAACTATAATTTGACTTTTTTGAGAAGAAAAGAATAAAGCTCACTTTCTAAGTCCTTAAATAGTTTCAATCAACTTTTTGTATATGGTGAAAATAAGATGAGTATTCACTTGAAGCCATCTTCACTGGTGAGGAAATGAGATGCCGAGAGGCGTTCGGACCTCCCTCGTGTATAGCTTTGACCTCTCCGACTATAAATAAGAGATGTAAGTCCAAGTGTGTGTGTAGGTATGTAGTGGTGGGCAGTCCTGGAATGCTTTGCGTTCGGGATGAAGGGAAGCATTCCTTGAGTGGACTATGCAATCTTAGTCGGCCCAGAGTCACAAAGGGATGAAAAATAATTAGGGGGGAATAGTCGGATTCCTTAACTTTACCCTTCCTTCGAATTCCAACCCTTTGGCCGTTGTACTCGGCAACGGCCGTACTCTTCTTAAAAATCTTGAGTATCCTCAAACGAAAAATACTTCGAGGAAAAAATGTCTGATTCCGTTTGTGTGTGGAGCTATTTATGGGGGGGTTGAGCAAGGGTAAACCGTAAGTATTTTTGTCGTTTGTCGATAAATCTTAAGAGTTTAATAAATTTTTAAAATTATGTATATATGTACAGCATTCAATCGTAATTCACATTTTGTAGTTGTAAGAATGTTTTTTTTTCGATTTATATTACTTCGTTTACAAAATATCACCAGGTAAAAATGCTACAAGAAATTACATCAGGTAAAATGTCTTGACTGAAGTACCTCTAGTGATACCATCCATTTGTAACCGTTGAAAACTCACCAACATTTATAACTACTCGACTTGGAGAATCAAACCGTAATTTATTGGTTTATGTCAATGATTATGACGTTTGAAATTTGATCAAATACAGCCCAAGTACTCGACTTATATTTTGTTTCTTTCAACAAACCAGATTTCAAGCTCATCTTCAAGTTTGTCGTAGACACCAGTGTTTATTTTGGTCGTCCTTGCCTCAACAACAGAACAGTGCCATCGAGTTGCGGAGGTCATTTCATCTCCCTTGAGCAGAGGCAGTCCGGGTGAGTTTCTTGACGTAGCTCAAGACTTTGACAGATTTTGTCAACCTCCTGTGAAAGCTGAAGGGCATCCAACTTACCCAATCCTACAATCGTAATTACCTGACCGTTATGTCGGAGTTAGACAGGGCACAGCGATATCCCCTATCTGCCTCAATCAAGCATTCCAATCCCCAACGCATACAATTATTCACAATAAAAAGCCCTGAGAAAAAATATTAACCTTTATTTTTATGTAAACTCTAATTCTACAGATTTAATATTCCCTTTGATCCATAAGCAGCAAAATAAAAACTCCATCTTTTTCACACATCCCAATGCCTTGGTCCGTTATATCCCCTACCATCTCAGATAATCCTTCCCGTCTACTTAAACCCCAATGGTCACACGATGTTTTACGAAATGATAAAAAAAATTGAAAATTGAAAAAGTTAAGCCAATATTTATATAACCCATAGGAAGTCTCACTACTGGATGAATTCACATGTTTGCTCTTACAGAATTTTTATTAATGTGATTGTTTTATAAATGTCTAAAGCTATAAAAAGAAAAAAGGTTGAAAAAAGATAATTTTTGTATACATATGAATTTACGCCATACCCTAATAATGAATCTTCTTTCACTGATGTTCAATTATGGATAAAAAAAACCGATGAATTTATAAAACGTAATAGTTTTATTGATTTGAAGCTCAGTTATTATGTAACATATCGCTTAAAAATTTGAACTGACTGATGAACATAAATTCAATCTAATTTGAACTATTCTAGATAAACAATGTTTTACATATTTGTCATTATGGATGAAGAACTTTCAACATGTTTTATTGGTGTAATCCAAATAACCTGTTTGCCAACCAAGTATCAGTCGTATAGTGTTAACCCTTCTAGAAGACAAGTGAACTACAAAACAAATAATTTTACCTTAACAGAGGTTACGGGTTAAATTAGTGGCAACTCTTGTGTCCGGCTGGCACTAACTCGTGCTCAATGGGGCTGACCCCCCTCTAATCAGGCCCCTGTGTTTTTAGTCCTATCTTAGGTTTGAGAGCACCCTCGGGACATCCCAAGCCGCCTCGTAAACAGGAGACCCCTTCCCCATCCTTTAACCCACCTACGGGCTTTTTATGACTCTAACAACACTCGTGAGCAGGGTGTTAGTTCCTCCCCGACCACCTTTTTGTTCTACGAGCTCACGGATTCATCGCCATTAAATACATAATTTCCCGCTAATCAGTTCATCAAGGGATTAACGATGGAAATGTTTTTTTGTTTGCAATTTGAATAACCAACTCTCCTTTGAGGGTGATATGAGGAAAAGTGCACTTGTAACAGTCTCTTGGCTATTTTAAACGTAAATTCTAAGTTACCTATTCATTGCACATGAATTATGGGATGGGAAGGGGCATGCATAAATAGATACTCGTTTTACTCCAAGTAGTTTTGAAGGTTTTTAAAAATTTGATTTTTTGAAATTATATAGAAAACTATTGAATGAATTACGAAGCGAATATTTAAAAATTGATAATATTAACAAATTAAAATGTTAAAAATGGGGGAAATTTAACGATTTTCCTTTAAAAACAATATAAGGAAAGCTTTTTTTACATAAAATGTAAATTATGAATATCAATGAATTTATATATTTTTTAAAATGAAATATGCTGATGTTTGGTGTAAATATCCTGTAAGGTATGTAAATATAATTGGTAATATTTATAAACTACCCACATTTCTTTGTTTTCGTTAAAAATAATTTTAAAACATAGGACTGGTTTTTTCGTAATTTGCAGAATCTGATTCTTAAGCCAAAAAGGTTTTTCAACGGTACGTCCCCAGGTCTCGGCAACTTCTTTTTCAAACGGGAAGGTATCTTTTGAACAAGGCATTAAATTCTACGATTTACTTTGGGCATTTTTCTTGTAAACTTTGTCGTTTAAGAGTTATTAAGGTTTGAAAAAAAAGATGTTCATCGTTACTTGAATCGTCACATCCGGAATAGGTGGTTAGGACTTCATAGCCGGATCTATTGGCCTCCTCCGTCACCAAATTATCTTCACTTGGGTATTTTCTGCGGGGTCATTTAAAAAAGTGTCTAAGTCATAACCCAGCAACCCCAGTCGAAGAACTGCGGCGAAAGTTAGAAAATGCTTGTGGCTCATTCTCCCCTTACTCCATCGCTCTGAGTACCGGTGAGGCAGTTCGACTGTGAAATGTGATTAACAAATAGCAAAGGAATGGCAGTTTATTTTCAAATCTTTCGCCATAACTTTGTCAGTTTTTGCCAATTTAAAATACGATTGCACCATTATTTCCAGCGTAATAAATCGTTTAAAACGATTTCTCAGGATGTATAGGGTTGTACTTGAAATTTTGAAGTTGACCTGGGATTGAAGCACTCTGTATAATCTTTCTCCAAAACAAGTAAAAATTGGACACAAAATATTAAATACATACTTTTTGTTTTTTTGGTAGAGTCTTTTGTTTAAGAGAAATACAGCCGGGTCATCTAAAACGGTATAAAATTCAGGATGACTGGCGACAAGTGTCGAAAATATCAGGTGTTCTACTTACCGTATTCAACAAAAAAACTTCTTTTAAACTCCTCTCCAAATCTCAACAATAAAGAACAAATTTCAAGTTTTGATTTTTTTGTGTGTTTTGAATTATAATTTTTCGACTTAGCTCCACTAAATTGCTTATGAACTTCAGAAATTCTGACTGTCAAAAAATCTGTTTTGTGCCACCTTAAAGAACGTCAATTCTGCAAGAAAACCTATTTGCATTGCAGAATTGATGAAAATTATCTGCACAGAAAATTCAGAAGAAAACAAAAATGTTGAAATTTGGAATTTTTGGAAAATGTTCGATTGGTAGCTGTTGATAAGTACGAACTCCTGAAGCTTTGTACATTCCCTCAAATGTTCTCCAAGGCCCAAATTATTTACGTTTTATTGGGAAAAAAAACTGGTTTCGATGAAGGAGGCGCACTCAATTTTTACAGGAAATCCGTCCGGCCTTTGTGATTCGTATCATTGCAATATATATATATATA
>CM077107.1:941810-968898 GCA_039619505.1 Cimex hemipterus | reverse complement strand
TATATATATATATATATAAACTAGATATGATAAAATAGATTAACTGATTCCTTACATTCAATTTATTAAAACTCATTTTCAACAAAGAAATGTGTAAAAAATTTGTATTCTACACGTTTAATTTTAGTAAGATAAATATGTAAAGGAAGTTTCTTTAACCCGTCGTTATCAGACGGGCGTGAGTTTGTTGGCAAGTCCGGGCTTAAATTAAATATAACCCAACAAAAACTCGGTCAAGCTATCTGATACCCTCTAATTGGACAAATCTGTCCTGTGAACAAGTTTTTTGTGGAGGCGGTCTGGGTTCGCCCTTCTGGGCCGGCCATTAGACTGCCCGAGGACGTACTGATAACTTCCAACTTTACCGCAGGGGGCTTCGCGGGGGTTAATTCAACGTTTAACTCTCCATCCTAGCCAACCCTTCTTTGAGCGACCCTCCCTTTCGCCTTATGATCCATTTAACGTAATTTTTCCTTTGTCGACCCTTTCCGTACGTGTCGCTAAGCGGGTAATAAAGGGAGTTTATTGGATTATATCTGGCCGGCCTTAACTACTTCCGGAAATTTTACTCCTGATAATAATTCCCCATGTCTCTCTCGGTAATGTAGTAATGATAAAGTTTAAAAAGTGTCATTTAGCGTGACTTTATATTTTTTTAAAGTGAGATTGCAATAAGAAAAATGCAAAAAATTAAGAAAAAATATTTTTACCAACTTGATTAATATATTTTTCTCAAGTTTGAGAAAAAAATTCTAAAAATCAAGTTTGCCGGAGGTTGGACAATAAGTTTTAAAAGCTAACAGAACATAAAATTTGTTATTAAAAAACAAAATTAAAAAAATACTTTTTTTTAATATAAAGAAATGATAGCGTTATAAAAATTATATAGTTCTAGGGTTTTCCCCCACGTAATTTGACAAATCTGTGGAGTTCAATCAACGGATAAATTCTAATTAACCAGAAAATTTAGCAAAATAGCATGTAGATGAAGATTTAAATGTACATTGAGGATGGTTGCAATACTCCACTCTTTGAGAGGTATACTGCATGTATGTATATGTTCTGTACCTACAATTTGCTTGTGACTCCTGATCATCTGGAAAATTTATTATTAGGTCAGCTAATTGTGGTTATATTTTTTTCATAATAGCATTGTACGTCGTAAAGCACTTTCTCCTATGAAAAGCGTGGGACCACAATCTGCTCTTAGCCCGGTGGGATATCTTCTGCCTCCTTGGTTGCACCGTGGTTGATATCGATCCAAAATTTCGTTGATTTTTTCGTATTTTGCACTTGATAAATCTCTTCATGATAAATTTTGTACCGACTGGTGGTCATTTTCAGTTTGTTTAGCTTAGTTCGGCAATTGTGTGCCATTCACCAATCAACGATATTTGAGTTTAATGATGGCTGGCTAATCTATTTGTATTTTATGTTGATATTGAATTGAGTACATCTCTAAATTGCTTGAATTTCAGATTGAAAGGTACTAGCGAATGTTAAACAGTAAACATGATTCCATGGGCCGTGAGGATCGTTATTTGTTTCACTAACCTATTCTATTGATGTTCCTTGAGATTGAAGTCTGTGTGTTTTTTCGGATGTTTCATATTGTAATAAATAGGTTCAAAACATTGACGTGTCATTGACTTTAATTAGTTTGTAGTTTTGTCACATGTTTTCAAGTCTGGGATAAGAATAAGAAAAAGAAGGTGGCGTCGGTGGTCGCAACGGTTTAGGCGTTGACACGGTGATGTAAGGTGAAGGTTCCGGATTCTAATAGTCCGATTTCACTGTTAAACATGACACATTGATTTCTTCTATCCCATACAAACTGTCGTCCCACAAGGAGTATTCCTTTCTTTCACGCGATATCAACTGCTGACATTCCTATCCATTCAGAAACAATTCTATCCACTTTTTATTAAAATACAGTAAACGTTTTCTCGTCACCGCATTCAAAAATCGATATATGGTCCAAAAAAGGAAAAATAAAATGAATAGAAGAGACAATCATTACGTTCTTACTTAGGCGGTTTATACTTCTACCTGTTAAATTTTAACGAAATTTTGCTACTTCTAATCGAAATCGATCAAAACAAGGTTGCTTTCAGACATATGTGCACTTAAAGTTTCGAACTTTGGGAATCAAACAGACATTCAATTCCCAATACACCCAAAATGTCAATCGAAAGTCTTAATAAATATTGCTAACCATCCTTTTTACGCATCAAGCCTACCCTATCTATTAAATCTATTACTAACACATTTATCAACAATTATTCAGATATTGTGAGATGCGGTCTGGTTTATTTACCAACCGTTCCACACACCCCAATGCCTTGATTCTGTACACGTTGGTGACTAATACGACTGAACGTTGAAATAAAAATGTCTTTGGTAAAATTAGCACTTTTTCCTTTCAGTGCTGAGCTGATTGACCATATATTTATGGGAGTACTGTGTTAGGTTTAGGACTCCTCCAGAACCCCAAAAAGTCCCAAGACGGCAGCAGGCATTCCGATTCCTCTATTCCCAATTTATTCAGATTTGGCCTATGCAGTATAACTAGGGGTGTAGCACTTCATGAAGTCAGAAACCCTTTCCCAGAATGTGCATGTGTGCCTTGCAGTTCACACTCTGTAAGACCTGAGAATTATGTTAGCCAGGGTGACCGTGGACGGGCCAGCAACTCGAGGACCTCCGGGACATACACCCAGGCCCCACCTCTCCTCAATAACCCTTATTAATTTTGCTTTAAGTTAAGGATAGATATTTTATGAAATGGTTATAGGTTTATTTTGCAGTTGTTTAAGGATAAGTTTAATTCATTATGTATAGTTTTTCATTCATCAATATGCTAATATAATTGAAAGGTGAGTCTTTTATTTTAAAAATTTTATTAAAGAATATATGTCTTTCAGATTTGTATTTAGTACAGTGCATAATTATGTGTTCTGGATCCTCAATATTTTCAAATTACTCGCATTTTCTTGAATGTTTTTGTTGCATTGTACACAGATATTTAGCACAGACAACGGCTGCAATATTAGTGTCTTGTTTTATTTTATTAACAATAATATAATATTAGTTTGGATGTTAGGGCGTGAAATGAGACTTTAGCCGTTAAAACGCCCTTAAAAATTAATAATAATAATAATAACAATAATATAAAAAAATGATAAGGATGAGCCTATACTCATGCTGGCACTGTTGCTAGTCTGACACCATTATTATTATTAGCCATACAAGTAGGGGAGTAAGGGCAATTTTTAAATTATGGAACACATTCACAATTCTAATTAAAAAAAGAAACAAATAAATTTTATAATTTTATTAAATTTTGTGTAATTTAAAATGGGAATTTTGCATACGTTTGGCCTTCCAAAATAAGAATTTTATAAAGAAAAATTAAAGCTTGAAGGGCAATAGGATAAATTAGTTTATGAATGAATGTTTGAGGTCAGATCTTTATAGCACTTAAAATGGATATAGCTGACATAATAATAATAATATAATCCATTTATGTTTAGCGATCTAATTGATCAAATCACTTATTTCAGTTAATTATACTTTTAATGTAAGGTCTTGATTGAGATGAAAAAGCTAGTATCAAGAGCAATATTCGAACCCACGACCTTCGGCTCAGTACGCCGCTGCTCAAACCACTTGACCTATCGTGACTTCGATTCACTTAGATTCCAACTCTCCATCTCAGCCTCAGTTTCAAATTTTCCCTCTTTTTGCTATTTTTTCATATGTCGTGTAATCAGGATTCGATTTCCAACTTATGAAGTGGCCACGGGGAGTGTTACATGAATGACATGTATCTTGGATCTGTTTGCAAGAATAAAGTAAGAAAATAACAATAGCCTAGGAAATAAATGGAAAGAATAGAGAAATATCAACAGTTAAAACGAGAAAGAAATAAGAGAAAAAATGAGGGTAAACAATACAAATCAAACATTAAACCCCTTAATTAACTCACATATGTAATTCCATGCATGCCTTGCGTAACGAATTAAGGGCCGGGAGTTTGGGCCGATCAAAAACCGTAACAGGTCAATCTGGGGAGAGTGAAACATCCGAGATGCAAAAACCGCACTGCACCAAGAAATGCAATTGGACGCGCATTCCACAAAGAACAGGTTCCCAATTCCCCTCTGATCCAAACAGACGAGTTTAAGTGATCAACTTCTTAGCTTAAATAGCCATCGCAACTCATTAAGACAAAGACCTTCAAAATTATCTTCATGTAAATCGAAAAAATGCAGGATAAATTTGTACTTGTTTGTAAAGGGATGACTAAATACTTGAAGCGTGACCGTCATTCTTCGTTACGTTGATTTTTAATTTGATTAATAAGAACTGAAAAATAATTGTGACCGTCACAGAGGTTGTCCATGGCTAGAGGAAGGACAAGTTGTACTTTTCAAACAAATATTTCCAGTATGCAAAGCATGGAATAGTAGACTTTATAACCGCCCCCCTCCCAAAAAAAGTTGTAATATTTGAGTATTTAGTATCGTGAGACATGAGATCCTCCACAATATAGAAGTAGAATCTTAAATGTGTACCCATCTTACGGGCCGTCACAATTTTATATTGCTAGACTGCAGTTTGGATTGGTGATGTACATGCGGGGCGATAAAGAAGAGGTCCTAAGAAAAGGAGGGGCCGAGTAAAGGCCGTGAATAAGTAAACATTGGGGAGCATAGGTGGTCTGCTCGCTGGTGAAGACGCTACCATCCTTGTTACTTGTAAAATAGTAATTAGAAAAAAAATATTTAAAAAAACGTTCCAGTCTACGTGGGTAAGTTTCTTTCCTAAATCTTAGCTGTTTATAAATATTAGTTTGGAAAGAAAAAATTTTATTTAAAAAAGGTTTAATTTCATTTTGACATGGATATGTCTTACGGCTGGGGGTCAGTCCTAAAGTTTAACACGGTAATTGTTACCACGCCCGTGTGTCGGTGCACTGCTTACCAAGGGTACGCGAGGACGAACTGGTGAGCAGGTGTTTTTTAGGTCGCGATGCGATTGATTCTTATGACGCGGCGTGATTAACGCTTAGGGGTAAATATGACTCTTAAATATTCATTTACAATCCCGATAAAATCCTCCTAAAAAGATAACAATCGCGTATTTATTTATTCTATAAGAGGATCACCACTGAGTTCTGCTCACATCTTCATCAAGTTTAATTGTTGATTCGCTTTTTTACCGATGTAATTTCTTTATAGATCCCAAAGTCAATTTTAAAAACTAATTGGCAGGTAGATTTATATAATGCAAAGTATAGATTAATGGGATATATTCAAGTTTTGAATTTTATTTTGAAACGTCTTCTTGTCTTAAAGCGAAACAAATAACAATGGGATTTTTCATGAGGCTAGGAAAAACAAATTCCGATATAAAGCAAGATTGGAATTTAGGTCGACAGGCTTTGGGCTGGTTGAGATCTGTTTTGTGTGATTCGTCCAATCTGTGTCACGTTCGTCGAATAGCCCTCATATTAGCTGACAATCGTAGAAATATTTATCTTAGTTCGGTTTAGTCTATTATGTGTGTTGATGTTTTAAATTAATTGTGGTGATTAGTGACAGTTAGACAATGTATAGAAATGTATTTGAGTGGGTAGATATACTTTAATTGATAAAAAATATTTTTGCATTGTATAAATTCACTTTTTTCCACATTCTACATGGAATTTAAACAATGTTTTCAAACCCCAGGCCCTGAAAATGCTCTCAATAAAGAATGAAACGTTGGCAGAGTAATATGTTTTTCTGAAGCCTACGTCACACCAGACCGCATCTCACGATCTCCGAATAATTAACTTCTTTATTTTTCTTGAAACGTCGACATAGTATGGGAGTTTTATATACTACAAATTTTTCAGTTATCATTTTGAGATTTATCCGTACAAGTTTAGCGGTCATAATTAACCATATTAATTCATTTTTTAAAATCTAAGGTCTTAGTTATTAACAATAGATAGTTTAAAAAGATAACGACTGTAATATCAATCCTATAGATAATATTTCAAAAAATTGTGTTTTGCTTTCTTGGCATCACTTTCTCTCTCTCTCTCTCACTCTCTTTCGCTCTCTCTATCTATCTATCTCTTTGTATCTATGTCCCTCCCTCTCTCAATCTTAAAATACAATTTTTCGGCAGGAAACTTAATGTTTTATTGTATATGAGTTTATATTAAAAAAATAACAATGTTTATTAAGTTTGTTTTTGCAAACGTTATTCAATATTTTGTATATTATTAATTTGTATTTGTATATTTGCATTCAATATATTGTAATCATATAAATTGATTAATTTATTCACTTTTTTTATTTAGTAGGAAATAAATTGAGGTCATTTTTCCAACAGGTCTTTACAATGCAACCCTCATTCATTGTATTTTTTTTTGGGGGGGGGGTCTTAAACATTCATCCCTGTATTAGTTTTTCTATATATTGTTTTCGTTTTAAATTCGATGAAATTTTTAGATGTGCTCTAATAAAAAATTAAGACGGTATATCGGATGTGTCTTGTACAGAAAGCGACTCAAATTTAGTACTTTTCCTTTTAAATCTCTGTCCTCCTTCAGAGTGGCTTAATTCGCGACCCACATTACGAACTCGGTTTTGCAAAGTTGCAGTTTGCGAGAGGAGAGACAGAACACATAATATCAAAGTTGGTAGTGCTGGGACTGGCGGAGTAAAGACGGGGTAAAGGGGGCGCTGTTGCGGTTTTTGTCCCCTACTCGCCTCCTCGCCATCCCCGGGTGTCTTGTAGAGGACGGCCCCCGGCTAATGCGCTATCATACCAAGTAATTAGCCACCCCAACCCCGGCTACAAGATAATGTACTTCGCCTGTATAAATCTTCAAGGGGGTCCGGAGAGAGTGAGCCGGCTTCCCTCTAAATATTTAGAACCCCCACATATAGCTCAAGGCGACCTTAAAGGGCTTTTTAAATATAAATCTCACTTCAGCCCGCAAGGGTTGAGAGACTTTGCCATGGGAAAATCCGCACAGTGTCTCATCAGAGCGTCACTCTTTTCACTTAACGGAGCTCTCAACCTCAACCTCTTTTATAAAATAATTAAATCCTAAATACTACCTTATTTATAATGATCCGACCAAAAATGCTTTCTTAGAAATAAAATCCAATATCTTTTATAGTGAAAACAAATTATCCTGGAAATATAGTCCATGGAACTAAACGACCTGTTGGCGATAAAACTTTTTCAATAAATGAAAGAAATTATTCACTAAAAACCATTATTTTTCACCAAACTCAACCTTGTACAGTCAAGAGAATTTTTATCTACCTTTCCGCATACACTGGCAGACTGCTTCAAACAAATCACTCGGCATACAATAAGAGATAAAATCCCCCCCCCCAACTACGCTTTCCTCAGGCCTTATAGTTGCTTTCCTCAAGAAAGGTAAGGTAAAATAATTTTTCTTCTATTGCGGGAAAAAAAGGACGAAATTATATCTCTACTTCACCTCGCTGAAATAGTCTTCGGAATTGACATCTTAATTCATATATTTAGTTTTTTAACATTTTACTTACCTGGACTTACTGTCGTACTACCCCGTTGCAGTAATGGCTGAATACTACGTTGATTATGTAAAGCTATGCCTTCGAGTTGCCGGATCACGTACGTTTTGTATATTATTCTCTATTATCCTCCTTAGAGGAAAACCATAGTCGTTCTTGAAAATTATCTGCTTTATTTAAATATTTCCGGCTTTATTCAAGGCAAACAATGGCAAAGCTACCCTACCAAAAGGTCACCTCCCATTCCATTCTTTCATTTATAACTTATGAATAACCGATTTGTTGGGTTTTACCATACTTCAAGCATTTTTGTGGGAAATATAATTTATCACGTTTATTATTTATATTAAATTCATTATATTACGTGGACCGATTGACCAAATAACTGCTTTCATTTAATTAATTTTTATGTACGGTATTGGTTGAAATGAAACAATTAGTGTCACGAGCGGGAGTTGGAACCCACGACACCGCTGCTCTACCACTATCGTGACTTCGATCCACTCGATCGTGGGTTCGAATCCCGCTCCTGACACTGACTTTTTATCTCAACCAATACCTTACATAAAGATTAATTATTTATATTGTCGAATGACATTTTTCCGTATACTTATACTACACACACCAATATGTTTAAATACCCTGGTTTCGTCTATGATCAGTGAACGGATTTGCATTTGTATTTTGGCATGTGTTTTTAACTTCGGTGTTCAGAATTGCTTCTTTTTTATAACTTAGAAATTTAAAAAAAAATGAGAGGTAGTTGTGTTGTGAAAGAACCCTCCCTGGGCATTTTTATAAATTTTGGCTTGTGTACCTCGAGACCGAAACGACAAAAAGTTAATTTTCTTTTCTTATTTCATCTCGTGCAATGAATTAATATAAAATTGGTAAAAATCACGTTCAAGTATGTGCATAAAAACAGTAAAAATATCCTAAAGCTTAACAACGGACAAATAGATTTTCAATATCAATGGAAATAGGATCGGGTAAGTTTTTAGAAGGAGGAGAAACGGATTCGCCATATAATTCCATAAAGGGCTTCACAGTGAAACTGTTACTTTGTGTAATACAGTCATGTCTTGAGGGAAATCGAGTTTATTGTCTTATGTAGATATATGTGAGGCACCTTAGAGGGAGAGTTTGAAATTTATAAGACTTTGCCCGGGGCTGGGATGGGGGGAGGTGTTCAAGGAATACTTAATGCCACTGGGTTGGATCCATTGAAATTCAGAGGGTCCAGCCAGCAAGTTTACCTCGGAACTTGGGAAGGCCCTCATCACCGCCTCCGCCCGGGCCCTTATGTCAACACAATCCACTTGTTTTTATTTCATCACGATGTCATGCACAAACATATTTCGTTACCTTCTTAACTTAAGATGAAATGTCCGCCGGAACAAATTTAATTTCGTCTAAGTAAAAGCACTTTACAGCCAAGTAAGCAGTCTTATTCTTGATGTTACAAAAAATAACTTAGAAAAATTCATAGAATACAAAAACTAGCATGTAGAGGAAAGAAAGTCCTTTGTTTGTACGTAATAAAGCAAAGACATTCGTTTATCTATCCCATATAACGAAAATCTATAATATGAATATAAATACATAACGAACAGTGTATGCAAAATTAATTTATTTACGCCTAAATATCATTTCTGTAAAAAACTATTAATATTAACCTAGAATGGTATTTGTGTTACTTTATAACAGTTTTGTTATTAATTTATAACTTGCATTCTGTGAGGAACATGACCTAGATCTCTGCAGATTGAAGCCCACGTAGACAAGGCGGACGGCCAACTCCCGACTGGCACAGCTAGTTTTATAAAATAGTCGACAGTCCTCCTTGAGATGTATTTTCTTCTTTGCGATTTTGAAATAATTATTTTTCAAGATGAACTGAATAATCGACCTGCTGTTGAACAACTTGGAAAAAGGTACGGTGAGGTCACAACAGAACGACAATTTTTTAAGTTTATGCCGACATTTCAACGATCTGGTCGCCATCCTCAAGACTTATTTATTTCTATAATTTCCTATAATAAATAGACCCCGATGATGGTGATATAATCCTGAAAGCCCGGCCAAAACTTAAATTGTCGTTCTGTTCTGACCTCATCGAAAATCTTTTTTCCAAATTATTTTTCATTATTATTATTTGGATTTTATTTGAACCTGTCACTTCTCTCAGTAAACCGGGAATACCTTTTCTTGTAATTTACTACAAATTATTGAATATATTTATATCGGAATTTGTAAAATTTGTTAATGACCGAGAGCAATAAGGGTGCAACTTGATAATATTGTATGTATTGTGTGCTTATTCTTTTCTGATTATGTCGAACTTAAGAGGACTGAGGAATGAAGCACTTATAACATGCTCCATAAACATACTGTTATGTATCTTTAAAAACGTACTAGTCTTTGGGAATTCTCCTAAGTGTAAAAACTTAAAAATCTTGTATTTTAACAATCAACTAGTGTAAATAGGCAAATGGTATAAATACGAATACAGATTTGGAAATTACATCTAGCTGTGGCAATCCCATTAAAAAATGGTTCCAAGTTTTGGGGCAAGCGATCAAATTAGCTCATCTAGTATGTAATTTAATAATTTTCCTTTGGAGTGCAATCAAGTTAAAAGAAAAAAATTTAAGTTATGAAATTCCAAAAAGATTTCAAGAGCTTAAACGGTAAATATTTAAATATGTGAAATAATTTTTCCTTCAACTGTAAATTTTTATTCTAAATTACTTTTATAATATGTACTTGATTCTTGATTTGTTTTTCCTTGATAAATTCTTGATAAATTAAATCTGTGTCTGCCGGTTGTTCTCAAAATCAACACTGTTCCAACACTCTTTGTCTCGATTCTTTTTGAGCTATCCGTTTGTTTTTAAAAAGATCTGCTTAAATTCTGTTCAGGGAGCCGTCAAGAAGTGAGGCAGGCGATAAGAGGTTGACCACAAGAGAGAAAGAGGCGACCGTACGTGAGATGCCTGACGAAGGGGCCCGGGGGCGGAGATGAAAGGTCGATGTGACCTGACTGACCAACCCTATCAACAGGTGAGTTCTGCACAAATAGAATTATTTAACACGAGTCCCGCGGGGCTACCGGTTAGCGTTAAGTAAGGACGAGGGCACTTCACGTTAAGACGTGATTGGAATTGCCAGCAAACAAACACTAAGGAAACGTTAAGTAATAAGTCAATAAACAGACACTGTTATTGTCGTTCTTTTTGGCAAAGAAAATTGTTTATGGGAAACGGCTTTTCGGAAACGGTACAAGAATATGTCCGTTCTGGGGTACGATATGTTGGAGTACATCTAGCTGTTCACCTTTAACAACCTATAAAAGTCAATAAAAGGGAGGTCAATGATTATTTGTATCTGATTTAAATACTACTTTGTAAAGCTGTAAATTGAGGGTTAACTAATACACATCCTTATTAAGTCCAATGAATCTTTAGATGTCTCATAACTAAGACCACTGAAACAAATTTGAACTTACTTATAATCTCTTTTATTAATTTTTGAGGTCACATATGCAGCAGATTTAATTGCTTTTACGCTGCACTTAAACGTCAACGGCTTCTTTAATGACTGATAGGGAACCTAATTGGTTGAAAAATTCCCTTCCGACGAGTTGATAATTGCAAGTAGGGAATCAATCATCATCAGCCGCGTGTCTCATCGATTAGCGCCACCCTTCTTATATCCTTCGCGTATACCTGAATATTACCCACAAACACTATCGTCCAGCTCTTCACAGAAATGCTTACTCGAAAATAATAAAAAATATTGTAAATCTTCTGTGCTTTCATATTTCATGCAGGTAACTTCCGATGTAAAGGTCAGTTGATCAGGAAAGAAGAGAAACTTTATGTCATAAAGTTGGATAATTTATGTACATTATTGTTATTATTTATATACAAACATAATTCTACAAACACGTTCACTTTCAGCAAAATATCCACCATATTGAACAACATTGAATATTAAGTTCTTTGACTTCATAAAACCTATTAAAAACCATATAAAAGCCCATTAATAAAAAGTCTGTAACATCATAAATCAATCGCAAGGTGTTATTTTGCATAATAATTATTGAAAATCTAAAAGATAAAAAATGTAAACTGTTTAGTCTGGTTTTAGATTATTAAGCATGTAATCAATAATCCCACTATAATATTAAAAATTGTCAACTTTTCGACTTTTGACGACCATTTCGCCTTCCTTAGGGAAACGTATGGAGTCATAAATAATAATTAAAATGTAATTATGAGTAATCTAATCATAACAACTTTATTTAAAATTAACTACCATCTCAAAGATTGTTAATCATAAAAGAGAGCAGAGTATAACCAAAGTTGGTCGTTAGAATAGACTTTTTGTAGTCCAACGTTCCATTGATATGCCATCGCAAGAACAGAGATCAATATCGATTAAGCCAAATTTTTAAAGATAAGCACTGTTTCCCGAGTAATTGGTAGTGTTCTGATTGCCTATTGACGATGCAAGAAAGCACTGCTTTGTTCTAGATAACTATTGTCCTTATCAGTTTGCGTATTTTCACCTTACTTTAAGGAGAAATGCAGAAATACTAGAAGGGCAAAAGTACTTTTCTGCAGCTTTCTTCGTTCAACTGTCTATACATTCATTTTTCTTATTTCCCGGTGGGCTGTGACCTTGGAAACGACCTTTCTAGCCGTGTACGAGTACACATTTTTATATTCTTCCACAACCGCTTTTGATTGTCTGAAAGCACGATTGAACACTAAATTAGTACAGTGTCTCTTTCTGCCACTCTAAACTAATCAGCATCAATTAAGCTTGGATGATGCTTCATTTTTTGTTTATTTTGAAGAAAATGGTCGAAATTTCATACCATTCGGCTATTCACGGAAGCATAGCAGGAACGGGATTCTTCACCACAACAGCTAACAAAGATAAGTCCTCCTTATGAAGCAAGAAACACTTCCTTCAAACCTTCGTAAATCGCCAACATATTTTAGTCCAAGTAAACAGAAAGCATTATGAAACATGCTACATCATAAAAATGGTATTTTAATTTTTTTTCTTCCGCTATTATTCTTCCCGCAATACCAATCGCCAGTGCTTGTTTTTCTGTTATGTTCGGTACGCTGCCATTTTATCTGAACTGAAATAAACTTACAGATTGATTTTGAAATACAACGTTTTTATCCTTGTTAAATCAGAAGGGAAGAACTGAACTGCCTATGAGCTATGCGCTTAATATTTCTTCCAATTTTATCAAACCACGCTTTTCAATCCACCTCTTGAAGTTGTTAGAGGTGACTGGCATACTGCTATCTGTTGCTGCTTCCTTTCCGAGCATATCGGCGAGTAAAATACCCCCAACACCGATTCTAAAACGTTGCTGAATCCTTTTTCTTCTCTGTGAACTATGAACATTTCGATATCAAATGACATGTTCGTCAGTAATTATGGCAAGAAAATTAAATGAAAGCTGCCAATTTTTATAATGTGTCGGCCTGCCAGGTTTTAGACTGTTTAGCATTTTTCCTCCTTGTGCGTTCTTTTTGAGAAGACTAACATGCGGACGATAATGAAAAAAAGTTCTAAATATGTGCCTACAGTGCTAATTTAAAAGACGAATTAGAAAACGTGATGAAATTCACATTTATTATTTATTACAAATTTGAAATAGCGGGCCTAAACAGGATATTATTGTCCAACGTAGAATCAATGCCCGTTCATAATAGAAGATATGCAATAAAAAACTAATTTCCTGCCAAAAAAGGAGAGTATCTAATGCCTTAAAAGTTACCCGTAAAGCTATTATAAAGCCAGTTAACGAACAAAATAGGTTTGAAAACAAGGCAAAATAAAATAATTAATAAATTCTTGTTAATTGAAAATAAAAGTTCAAATCATGAAAGAACTCTCCAACAAAATTATAGAATTATCGAACGAGTTAAAAAATAATACAAATTATGTGCACGTGTGTGTGTGTGTGTGTGTGTGTTTATTTTATGACCAAAGTAACCTGACAGGGATTAACGAGATAAGAATTTCATTTATTCTTGTTCCCATTACAGCAGTAATTGCAGTATAACAAATAACCTTTTATTAATTACATGGATTTTATTTTTTCCTGTTATTCTAGTCCGTAAATAGATTGAAGTTCATTGTATTAATAAAGTTTTCAAAAATAGTTTCACTGTTGTTGGCTTCATATTTTCGCTTATGTGCACTGGCCAGCTCGAAGAGTGATGTCTCAAATGATACTCCTTACCGCAGTGAAAAGACGGCCTTTCAGCTAAGCGGAAACGATGGAGGAATTTAAGTGTTTCCCACGCCCGCTGAGCACCTGTATCATTTTAGCTGTTATTTTGAAGTTGGAGTCGAGCCTTCTTTGGATATCTGGGAAAAATGCCTTCGTGTATATTCCGTTTTCCGCCTCGTCCAAGAGGGCTTCCCTTTAGCGAACGATCCTTAATTTATACATTCTATAGACATGTGTCCTCGGGTTCGTAGCAAAGGTCCAACATCACCGGGACAATCTGGGTGAGCTTTCCCCCACACGAAGAATACTGTCCAGCCCATGTTTTTAAGATAGTCGACTCTCTTATTTTTTAGCATTTTTATTGTTGCGTACCGATAGTAGTGCCACTAGGCTTTCTGTGTGATTGTTATCTTTCCGTTGGGAACCACGGTTTGAGTCCGCATGTACTATTGCCCCACATGAATAGCGGAAGCACAGGATAGTTGTTAGATCACAATTCAGCCAATCTCAGCCTCAGTATATTAAGCGCTTTCTTTCCCTTCATGTATGTTACGACACTGCTGCTTAAGGAATTATACATTTTAATTGTTTCATTTTCCATCGGTGAAGAGGGTGTAATTGGCTGACTTCTGAAATGTGTGTGTGTGTATTTCTGTATTTTATATTTTCCCATTCTAGAACAATAAAATATTTAATTATCAGTGTAAAATAACTTGATACTTGATTCACTCCGTTAAATATTATATTATTATTTAGCCATTTTTAGTAGACAAGTAAGCATATGATAAGTTCAGTAATTTCGTCAAAAACGACCATTAGAAGGAAAAAATATAAGAATATTTCAACTGACATATCTAGAAACGTGTAAATGTGTCTTGTACAATATATATAATTATTATTATTAATTGTTTACCTATTCTGGTAACAATTTCAAACGACAAACCAAAGGGTGAATAGGAAAGACACTTAACAAATTAGGATGTATGATCAATACAGGTCATAAATCTGCCGATAGCAGCGCAACGTCGGCGCTGTAGATCATTCAGAAAGTGATCGTTTAAGACGAGGGAATGAAGGAAAGTCGAGGGTGGGCTGTCATCGGGAAATAATTGTGTATAATTGTTGTCTGTTCGTGCTCACTGGGGATGGCACGTAGTCCCCCGACATCTGCTAGCCACTGACAATTACCAGAAACTTGCTACCCGCCTCCCCAACCCTAATCTACATCCTCGGCCACGTCCCGGACCGCCTTCCGGGAAAAAGAGCGAGTCCCTGCCACCCACTCTACTGTCCATTAGCATATATTTACCTTTCAAAGTTCAGAACGCCTCATGTAAAGGAACTCGCGCCTCCGTTTTGATGAGGGCGGCCCTTGAAATTCAAACATTGTACCTTTTTCCATACCGCTCTGCTTGAATATCAAATTAAAGAAAATCACTCCACAAAAAAGTATTAATCATTCGACAAAAAATATATATGACATATCACAAAAAAGAAGTTGACAATATGAAAAATTTATAAATTAATATGTCCGGAATAAGTCCCACAGCAATTTGGTCGGCAAATAGAGGACTTCGGTATTGTACCAAGGGGTGGTCTCAGATTGGTTTGGTCTTGAATATTCGATCCTGGTCCGGGGACAATATCTGCTCGCCCGAGTAGCAACAAAAGCTCAGCCGTGCTGTCGACAGCAAGAAACCCCTCAGTCTAGCACAATAAAGCACTTGTCCGATCTCCTGGATTCAACTAAATTCTATTAAGTCAGGTCAAAAAGGTAAAACTGGACTTTCTACATTCAAGTAAACGACTTTTACAACTATTACTCACATAACTCCTTCTAAAATTAGAAACGTTACTTGATAAAATCAAACATTTAGCTTAGCAAATTCTTGTTTAAAATGAATTGATTTCAAGCTTTTCCATAGCAATTGAACTAAAGACAAAGTAAATTGCGCAATAAAAATCTCTATTCCTTAATTACTGATTATATCTTTATCTCACATATTTTCTATTTTAGAAAGTAGATCACCAGATTTATTGGTCAATAAAACAGCCATTAAATAAAGTAACTATCTTCAAGGCCTGTTGACCTTGTAATAACAAAGTTTATTATGGACACTAACGAGGGTATGTTAAATACATACTAGAATAGAGATGTGAAACCGCTCTTTTTAAGGATCAATCAAAACCTCTCGCTTGGTGAAAGTATTCAGGCTTTTTGTATATCGCACGTTCACCAAATTTACCTTAATCGTAATCCCATGCTTAAAATTTGCCGGGTTTTTCGAATTTTGGTGCGTGGTATTCTAATAAATGTTAATGCATTCTTAAAATCTAAATAAAATAGATATGCTAGGGAAAGTAAATACTGCAATATTGGCAATACCCCCGTTCATTTTTGAGCGGTTTATAATGGAAATAGTTTTTTTTTTTTTTTTTTTTTTTTTTTTTTTTTTTTTTTTTTTTTTTATTCATTATTTTTATTATTTTTTTTTTTTATTAAACCTAAAATACGGGTATAGCCCATAAATAAATAAGAGCTGACCTTTGAAAATTGAGAACCCCGCGTAATGGCACAGCTGTTTCATCGCTGGTTGTTAAGGCGTGTTTTCTTTATATTTATATTTTATCGTAATTTACAAAATCTCCTTCCTCTTTTTTTTCTTAATTATATATTTTAATATTTGATTTTCTATTTGCATTCACTAAGTTGCGGGATATACGTGATCCATGACGGATTAAGCAGACCAAACAAGGAAGGATTAGCCGTTATCGCAGACCCTCGATCCATTCAGACATCAACAGTTGTCAGACAGTTTGAAAATGGCAAAAAGGAGGGAAAACTGAAAAGGTGGGGTTGGGATGGGAAGTTGCTGTCCGAGTGACTCGAGGTCACGATAGTTCAAGTGGTAGAGCAGTGGCGTATCTAGCGGAAGATTGTGGGTTCGAATCCCGCTCTTGCCATTGACTTTTCTATCTCAACTAAAAACCATAATTAATTGTAATTTATTGATTAAGTTAATTTGATTCATAGTTAACGTGCGCGTCAATCCATAAGTAATTTATTGGTGATATATTCGGTATATAGGGGTAATGGTATATTTTTTAACCGAGTTTAATATTGTGATTATGTACGATCAGAAAATAAAGACAGGATTTGATCATTGTGCCAAGCGCAAGTTTGAATAACAAGCCAATCAGCTAAACTTTATGAAAGTTCTTCTGAGTCGATTAAGTGCCCCACGCACGTAGGGGTTATCCTAAGCATGTGCCCAATATCTTGTTGGTGCAATCGTGTAGGCAACAGTAGACGATCCAATTCTACCAAATTGGAACGAAAGGTTCCAGGTGTGCAAGTTGCATGAAACAGCGCATACGTCGGCTCTAGACGAGGAAGTTTAACTATTGAAATATCACAGCAGATTTTTGTTGCTTGTTTAAAATTGGTAAAATTGTTTTGCCATTCATACTTGTCGATTTATAGTGTTGTAAACATTGCTTTTTCAAACATAATTTCTAAGGCTCAAAGAGGCTGGCGTATAATGCATAACCATCAAATATTTGCTTTATATAAACGATGGATCAAAGTACAGAGATTTAGTGTAAATATCCTTTCTATCCACCATATACGTGAATACTTACCATTAATTTCTTTTGTGAGATCTCTTTCCTCGAAAAAGACATGTTATTCATTTTATTCAGATATCGTGAGATGCGGTCTGGTGATATATCCATCTGAAAAATTATCGATGACGGTCACTAATGACGGAATAGGAGTTTTATACATGGGAATCCTTAATATTTCGTCTTCCAAAAGACTCCGCTATGACACAATTTGGATGCTATGCTTTTAAAGAACCAGGCAAGTCCATGTTAGTTTTTTTCTGGTTCTATCACACTTTTTGTTTGAGATTATCTCATACGTTCTTCTGGATGATGAATCACTAGCTTGTTCCCTCCTGATTAATTCAGTGAAGGACAAAACCTCGGAAAACCACCGAACTTCAATATTTTTGTGCCCAATTTGATTCTTAAAACGTTTTCGTCTCCAATGTTTAAACCAAATGGGAACATAACATTATCTCTCCGCAAGGAAATGGAATCAGAAACGAATTTAAGGAAAATCCTTAGGGTCATTAATATTGGGTGGGGATCAGATACTTTGGTTTTTCAAGACTAAGTGAGGTATTCTGATTTAAGTGGATCATCCCCAAGATGACAGGCCGGTCCATAATGAGAATTGATGATGATAGAATCGAGGGGGTTTCTGGCTAATCCCCGCACCCTCTTTCTGCAAGTTTTTCACGTAGGTCACCCAAGAGTGGCGATCGGAGAATCTAACTTTTATATAAGACAGTATTTAGTCAATTGTCAATTTTTATTGGGAGGAAATTCTCCAGGGTTTCCATTAAACATTATTGCATTTAGTTCTAGTTTGTTGTTATATTTTTTTTTTTTTTTGTTAGAAAGTAAACGAAGTGATTTACGAAAAAATCGCATAAAACAGAGCCCCTTTTCAAATTTAGTTAATCCATTCTAAGTGTAAAACTCTTCTTTCCTTTTCCTTAAAGCATTTCCTTCAAGTCTTGAAGGCACTCAACTCGCACTGACGGTTAGAACTAAGGCTAATGAGGACGGGCGCCCCAGGGCCCTTCCACCGGCCTAGAAATGAAACACAAGTAGCTCCAAGTTCCTCTCTCTCTCTCGCTCTCACAAGGCACATCATTTGTCTACAAAGTTTTGCGCGAAGTTGGAAGCTCTCGTACACACCCACACAACTTCCTTCACACGAGCCGGCTCCTTCTCATTACCGGGAACTGAATCCAGGAATCCCGCAAATATCGCCGCCCAGCTTTGGCAAAGAAAGCTTCTGACGGGTTTTTATATATCAGGAGCAACACTTATCGCTACATTGCAAATGAAAGACAGAAATAAATTTCTTACAAGTATTTTATAAGTTTCATTCACTAAAAGTTTATAGCTTTTTTCCTATTGACTCTATCCCGTTATTTTAAATTAGTCCTTTGTAATTTGAACATGAACTAAAAATAACTCTTTTTAATTATTTTAAATTAAAACTATTTTTGCCTTCAAATTAACTTTCTTAAATTTCCAATTAACCTTTTTTTAAATATTTGAAAAATAGGAGATAGTAAGGCATGTAAAGATGTAATGTTTAATTTCTACAATTTTTTAAAAAGTATTTTTCTTTTATAAAATTCGAAATGTATTTATATATTTCGGTTGGTGAGAATTTTTGTTTTTTAATGTATACAGTAAAAATCCTTTATTCTATTCTATTAAATTTTACAAAATTTAAAATTATAATTGTAATTAATTTTATGTGGTTTTCAGCATCTTATTTCATACACAAAACCCCAGAAACAAGATAAAACATTATCATCTGGTTAGCATTTACACTGTCCCGAGAGAGTATTCCCCGGGTTAATCAGGGATATGCCCCTTTATTCGCGCTAATAAATTAAATTCACACATCATATGTCCTTCACACCACCCAGAATACTCGACATTCAGTGGGGTAATTGGAGTTAAACCCTTTTTATTTTGTTCTCTCTCTTTCATCATCGGCCACGCTTCGCAGCGACGAAGCATCATGATTTCCAGGATTATCTCCATATTCCTGTATTTATGTGCTCCATAAAAACAATTTTATTGTTTAAGCAGGCTTTCTTAATTCTTAGCCTTATTCAGTTTATATTCCATTTATGACGAATCCTAGAACCGTTAAAAAAAACATCTTTTTTGTCAAGGACATATGGTATAAGCTCTTTGAAACTTTCAGCACTTCCCTATTCTGCCTCTATTTTTATTTGCTTATTTCGAAGCTTTTCTTATTTTAAGCGTTACATCTTTAAAACTTTATAAACTCCTTACATTGTGCATTTTAGTTGTTTCCTAGCTTATTTCTTCATATAGATAGATACATAAGTGTAGGTGCGCAGAACAAAGTAAGCCTCTGCTGGGTCCCAGGACACATGGGAGTAGAAGGCAATGAGAAAGCGGACACCCTCGCAAGAGAAGGGGCAGCCACACCGTTAACAGGACCCGAACCCTTCTCTGGAATAGGAATCCACACTATTAACGATTATCTCAGACAGAAGGACAAAAAGAAAATAAGGGAACTCTGGAATTCACTTATTGGACATAAACAATCCAAGAATTTTCTAACCAATTTTGGAAAGAAAGAAGTCACGGAATGCGTCAAAGGAAGCAGGAATAGACTGCGAATCCTAACAGGACACTGTAGACTAAATGGACATCTAAAGAAAATGGGAATAATCCAGGATGGCACATGCAGATTCTGCAAAGAAGCAGAGGAAACACCAACACATCTGCTAACAAATTGCGGAGCGACACTAGCCCGTAGAAGGAAGTGTTTTGGGATGTACAATGTGACCATAGAAGAGCTTCAACCAATAAAACCGGGCCTACTAATCAAGTTCCTTGACGAAGTAGGACTCACCGATGTGCTTTAAGCAGAGAACGGGGGATACAATAGCTCTTGAAGGGCGCAGTATACACACCCTGAAAACTTTCAATCAATCAATCAGATACATAAGTATGCATAATTTTTCTAATAAATAAGTACATAATTAATTAAGCAATAAATTGACAAAAGCATTGATAGAAAATCCAACTGTCATAAGTTTTGCCAAAATGAAATACTTGTGCTTTTATTGATAAGTGATTTGTTTTAATCATATGGAGTAAAGATCAAATAAAACATATATGAAATAAAATAGGCTTGATCACGTACTGACTGAAATCCAGAGGAATCTTAAGTAAATGAGGACCCATTAGCCCAAATATTAAACTAAAAATAAAAGTGAAAATTAACTGAAAATGAACTTAATCATACTGATTCTTTTTAGTACACCGAGAATACCGCATCATATTGATATCTGAACCAATATGTTGAGATATTTTTCGATTTCCAGCACAAATAAAAATTTGAAAAGCGATCGGCCACGAAGTGAAAATACGTCGCCACCAGCACTCTTTTCCCCCATATCCATTATAGTTACTTCAAATGTAACATCTCACAGCGGATTTTAAAAAACAAGAGGAACTCATTTCGTTACATTTCTGTAAGTCAATAAATACTGTGTCGTGGCTGAAGCCGTTGTTAAATTAAAGTGTTTAGTAGAATGGGCAGTGTCTAAACTCAACGGTGCGCATTTTAATTAACAGACAAATAAATAAGTTTATCTAGATGGTATGTTATTTAAAGTCATGGACAATATTCAAGGTGGTGTTTTCCAAATAACACATGCCAGTTGCTAAACCATGAGATTTTGTTGTTAACTTCTTTAACCGCTATAATCTTCAAAAGTTTTCCTCCTTGGCTTTCCATTGATTTTATTACATATTCAAAATGGAGTCTTAATGCATAAATGAAAAGTCGTCTTACAGCAGTTTCTAGACATTGTTCGTAATTTGGATTCAAAGTGGACAATGCAAACAGCTTTCTAATAAAATATCATTGCACTAAAAGATCTTTTTCCGATGTGTCGAAAAGTTAAAAGCCAGCACCTGCAATGTACGGCAGCCGTACAAACCGCATTAAAAGTGGCAAATTTTGTTTTACCGTGTAAATAATTGAATAATCGGGTGTTACCAGGTAACAGTTTAACACTATTTCAGCATTAGTTTTCACGTGTGGGGCCAATGATAAACTATGAATTATTATAATACCCACACGTCTATGGATATCACGTTATTATCTCTATCCTTTTTCCTTTAAAAATAATTATTTAAACAATGTGTTTTACCTCTTTTTTTATACATAATTTCAATGGAATCTGTATCCAGTGAGTTGTTCCAAGTTTCATAGTACTCTTCCAGAAGTTGTGTGTTTCTCTGTTATTCCCATACACTGCCTGCCAATATCATTTTATGGTCCGCGTACATCAAAAATTTTATTTTCATGTCTCGGATATATATTTTACTTTCTTAGACAGAGGAAGTCATCTAAAAAGAGAGAAAATAACATGGGGCTAAGCAGACATTTTTATCTATATTTACTTCAATCTATGTCTATTACGGATCCTGAAGGAATTAAACTTTGAATATTTTAAATCCTAGAACAGTCTTACAAAATTGAATCCCTAGATTCTCCCACTATGCATTTTCATTGTTTTGATTGATTGATTGATCAAGCACCAGATTGTACATTCTTTTCTGACCATTACCTTAACATTTTCTTGCTTTACAATAACTTGATCATTTTGGGTAACTATGCCTTTTATTGGAATACACTTGTCAGTAACTAATCCATTTAATTTGCCCTATACGGCAATTAAAAACGCAGTGGATCTTCCACCATTACATATTTATATAAAAAAAAACGGTGGCTTTTGAGAATGTAGACACGTGAAATACAAGAACAAAATGAAAGAAAAACTTTTCGTTCACAGACCCTTCCATGTTTCCTAGACAATAGAGACCTTACGTTACGGAAAACTTAATGGCTATTCAGTCGGTGTGCCCAGTTCTTAATGAAACTGCCCCTGTGCTGAGATGCTCCATCAGGTACGAGTTGATGATGAGAATGATGATCCATTCGTCAATTGCCCTTTTTATTATGGCAGTTCGGTATTTGACAGAAGGGTTTCGTATTGGATCTGGGGAAACCATAACTTTATAGTAAATAGCCTAATACATTATTCGTCCTCTATTGCTATATTGACAAATCTAACGACCTTTTTCCTTACATTTCGGACATACAGACGGGCTTTAGACGAAACGTATGTATGTATTAATCTCCCTTCTTCGATTCAGAGCGCCGAGGTATACCTACCGACCTGGGGAAGAAAGGTAACCCCAGATTTCGTGAAGAGACGAAACTGTTATGGCACAAACAAGAATAGGTGTACAGGTAAAAGAGCCAAAATTATAGAGCGCTAATAAAACCCCTTCTAATCGCACCAATTTTCAATTCAAATTGCGCTCAAGAGTTAATAAGGAAAAATATGAAAAATGCAGAGTTGCAAAGCCATCTTTAAAGGCACTAAATACGTGTGGTATCAATTGAACTTGTCTGGGAGTGCCTAAATTTTCAAATGGGTCTAAATTACCTTAGGTAAAAAAATTGGTATCTAGAAGGAAATAAATAGTTAATTAAATTAGCAAAATTAACTATTTAAGCAAAAAGTTAAAGAAATTAGCTTATAACCTAATTAACAAAAAAGGGACAGCCCTCTCATCCAAAGGCTAGAACCACAATTAGTTGCATCAGGAAAAATGACTTGAGAAAGAAAAATTCGAGACTTAGACCAATTCACCAAGTATGAAGCAAGCTAACAGAATCTCTCAAAAAGGAACGCTAAGAAATTCTTGATTTGAGGAAAATTACAGGTTTCTACACCAGTCACTGCTCTCTTAACTACCATCTAAAGAAAATAGGTAAAACAGAGACAGAATTCTCTCAGGAAGAGCCATAGGCCAGGAGGAACCAAATAGCGGGAAATCTTTGGAATGTGAAGCATTAGCCTGGTTACGGGCTACGGTACAGTTACTTCGTTAAGGCAATTCGCACACCAAAGACAGGCTACGAAAGTGTACAATATAGCTGCATAGGTCGCATTGGTGCGAAGAATTTTCACAAATCCTCCCAAAAACTTTAAAATTTAGTTTTTGTGGATGTTCCAAAGTTTGTGCTTCATAATTGTTAATATTTAGTTTTATTTTAATTATATTGATAGTTTTTCTGATTTATTAATTTTGAGTTTGTTAATTTTCTCGTCACTAACACATAAAATATCAATTTTACAATAATATCCCCTGTAGATGGAATATTTTAAAAGTTCGGCAAGACGAAACGGCCTTTGTTCTTTATTTGATCGATCACCTCATTTTCATGAATTAGCTATCCTTGTTTTCTTGTCCTGAATAGACTCCGATGAACTGTTACCTTGGTTATTTTGCTTCAGTGGGTTGTAGACTTCTTGACACCACATTTTCTTGTCTCTACCAGACACATCTGAGATGCTTTTTCGATATTTATAAATGATTTTTATATTTCAAGCATACATTGTAGGTGTAAAATTTTCTCGTAGTGTCTACAGAGTGATAAACATAGAGATTGGCGTTTTCTACCGTTTGAGACTTCCTGCTCTCGTTGGTTTGATCTATCAGACGCATTTATGTTTTTGCATTCTGACTCAACGCTGAGAAAACAAAACTAATTTCTGCAAGTGTATGTTATTTAGTAACAAACAGAACCATGCCGTTTCAAAACGTTCTACACCAACCTCTCAAACAGGCTTCGAACTGTCTAAACCTTCTGCATCCAATATAAGACCGAAATCTGTTTTTTACTTCAAAACACAACGTTGTAGTAAATTAAATGAACTCCGAATAAAAATTACTTTTTAAAAAGAATTTTATTATAATAGCTACAACTATTCAGACGGGGCTTACAGCAGAGAGTGATTAAAAATTATAATAATAAACCTATAGGAAGAGAAGGGGGTTTTAGATTAATTATGAGCAGACATAATGTCAGCAGTGTCGGATTACGGTTTTCTTTTCCGTAACCGTAGACATTACCGCGACCATTCTAGTAATACGAAGTGGATGGAACTGTGTGAACTGTGTTATACTGTATATCGTCGGTACTGCTGAATGCTGATCTACTTATACACCCCAATACCATCATCAACACATACAAGGACGATACCTCTAACATCTTAAAATAAGACTTAAACAATGACCTAAGACTTGCAGGTAGGACTGACTTGACGTCAAAAATAAAATAAACTTATACGAGACTTTACGGAGACGACTTAGAACATACAGAGTGGAACTGTAAGGTTTTGCCAAGCCATCCAATATCCATGAGCGTCTGATTCATCCTAATTTTCCTGCTCCATCCTTCACACTTTGACAACCCTCTGTGTTGGCCTAGGTGACCAGGATAAATATAAAAAAATATTCCACTCTTCTTTGTATTGTAATATGTATCACAATTACAGGCTATGATAAAATTATTTAAAATCAAACTACATAGGTTTTGTAAAACTTACAAGGCTAAGGGAAAATACGTTAAAGATACAAATAAGTAGAATATGCGTATTATGGCATAGATTAACATGTAAATTTAGTACATTCTTAATAAAGAAGATTGAATTGTAATGCAAAGGAGATTTATCGTGTAATTGTAACAAAGAAGGGAATATTCAGCATTATAAACAAGAAGGTTTGTTTCATGTTATATTAGCAGATTAGAAACCGTTGAGAGGAAACTCAAAGCGTCTAGAGAATCTGGTCTGGCTGCAGCCAGGGAAAGCGGTCTACTGTAAGCCCCAGCCGCGGGCTGCTCATTGTCCCGTTGTAATGGATCTGGAGCAGGTAAGCGGCGGATGATGAGTGCAGTCCATTTCAGGCTTCAGAGAACACCAAAGTACAACTTGGCCCACCGCATTAATTAGACGCAAGAGGTAGGCAGACTGAAAACTGGATCATTGTGATACGCTAACGACGAGTTCCCTTCCTAATTGGTGATTACCTGACGGTGCTATTGTCGCAGTAACAACCTCGCACCAGTTTTGTTACGCGTTAGACAATGTGGACGCTTGTTTCATCACCATATTGTGTTTTAGAATCAATCCATAACTGAGCAAATCCATTATAATCGTATCGTTTATATTCGCCAACCGGCCATTATTTATAACAATCCACAACGTTGTTCCAACCACATTAGGTTATACGAATTTTAAGAAAAAAATTCAATTATGTGCGTATTAGTTAATAAATATCAGAAATAATAACAATAATATTTAAATTATAACTGTTTAACTAGGCTAAATATAATTTCACTCTTTTCAACCTTGACTTTTATTAAGCAAAATTTTATAACTGAAATTTTATTATATATGTGATAGTTGCTAGTTTTCCATATAGAAGTGTCATGCTTGTCTGTCGTGTTGGGAATACCGACAGACAAGAATGTCACATCTACACGGAAAACAAACACTTTGAGCCCTGAAGTTGATCTCAATAAAAATAGGAAACCTTGGTACGATAAAGAAAATGTTTTTCTAAAACGTACGTCACATCGCACCGCAACTGGCGATCTTCCATTAATCAATGACTAACGATTACACCACACATTTTTATGCTGTTTGTTCTAATAGCTGACCCTTTGTATTTAATTTTTTTCTGTAAACATGGAGAAAGTTCGATTTACCATATTTTTATCCAAACATCGGTTTTAGCGTTGATAATTTTTGTAAATATTGATTATACACTACAGACTGATACTAGTGGATGTCTTGAGATCGATGAAGTTTCTCCCCCAACCCCCCAGTCAACAACAATTAGCTTGCAACCCCCTTTTCTTCGGGGTGCCCTTCCCTCCACTCCTCCTCGCTCTCAGTTGCTCCCCGTCCACACCCCCCCCCCTGTTTTAATTATTCCCCAGTGGGTTTTCCAGCCCATAATCACCGTAGGGTGTGTGATTGGAAAAGGGAAGGACGAAGCGGGGTCAGCCTTTATGCCTAGCCCGAACTAATTATACTGTGTCGTAAATTATTCAACTTACGCCACCGGCGACTTCAGAAGACGACGCCTCGTGTTGTGTTCGTCGGGTCGCACTTTCACGATTAATCTCTTGTCCAAAGGCAGAAAAATGTACTATTTTTGTTCCGACCTCCTTTACTATCCATCGTCTTCTTGGGGGACATTCAATTACTGCTTAAACTATGTGGAACATCCTTTCTATAGAGCCAGACTAGACATTTAGCAAATTGACTTTTGTCTCCAATCGGAATAGCTTTTTGCTCGAAAAGCTGGGAAAACACAAACAATTCTATCGACATTTTCTGTTTTATATCTTACACATCATACACTGAAATTAAAACTGAAAAATCTAGTATTTTTACGATTATCAAAAAGTTTTATATGAATAATATGAAGACGTCTCTTAAGGGAATCCTAACTTTCACTGTTTTAATTTTCCTTTTACTATAAATTGTGCTTTTTATTAAAAGACTAAGATGTTAAAATATAATATGTTTTTGACTAGTTCAATTATATATTATTCAATTACTAAGAATCAAAAATCAGTTCGTTTTTAGGAAAAACACACCAAACCCCCATCCATATATATATACGATCTTTGTATATAAATATATATACATATATATATATATATATATATATATATATATATATATGTATGTATATATATATATATATATGTATATATATGTGTGTGTGTGTATATATA
>CM077107.1:908498-936810 GCA_039619505.1 Cimex hemipterus | reverse complement strand
CTCTCTCTCTCTCTCTCTCTCTCTCTCTCTCTCTCTCTCTCTCTTCCAACTTACCGCCTCTCTCTTCCACTGACGCACGTTTTTCTATCTCTTTATTTTTTGTTAATCCTTACCATTTTCTATAACAACCTCTTTCAAATTTTGTTGATTCTTACAAGGGAAAAACACACCCCATTTATTTCAGTCAGTTGCATGTAAAAGCGTAAAAGCCATAAAATATTTATTTTTTTGTTTAATGCTCTCTCTTATATTTTTTTGCGCGTGGCGTTTCAAAAACTAAGGAACAAGATAAAGTAAACCGAGCCGTTGCTCTGCTTTAAAGTTTGTTTCGTATTGTTGCGGGAGGTTAGTGCTTGCCTGTTTGGACACGGCGAACAAGTCTAAAACAAAGTTTTTCAGAAACAGCACAAGTTGCGAACACGATTTTTTTAACGACTTCCTCATATATTTTCTTACACCGAGATGAACGTCAACACGTCTTTATTAACAAATATATGAACTGATATATATAAATGATAATTATTTGAAAGATAGAACAACATATTGTTAAAAGAGTTGTTTGAGTAATTGATCAACACATTTAAGTCATCTCAATTATTCTAATTTATTTATTTAATAATAAGAATGGCTTTTATCGCCGCATATATTTACGCAAATCAATAACATGCAAACACAATCACTATATACAATATTGGAAAGCCTGCAAAAAATATTTGTGATATATTTTTCTCTTTTATTTTCTTGTTTGTATGTCCAGTGGGACGAAGTCTAGTATCTGTAGTTTGACAATTCATAGAGACTTGCAGAGATGTAAGAATTTGAGTCAATATCATCTGGCGAGATAAACAAAAGGTTCACTCCTAGTTTATGAATTGAATAGCCAACATACACAAATTAAAACTGAAAGTTTTAATCCAAATCAAATATCATTTTGTTGAATTAATTTTTTTGGACAAGATCGCTTTTGACCAACTTTATCTGGTTTATTTCTTAATCATCTAAAACGCCGCATCTACGGCGAGATTAGAGTGGGAAAAGTCTGCCCTGTCGAAACTAACTCCAGAACCAAGTTTGCCCGGGAGCTCATTTAGATAAGAGCTATCAGGCGGTCAGACGGCAGATCCTCAATACTTCCGTTTATTTACACAGCGGCTCACCCTGAAATCAGCTTCCGGTATTATTAAGACTGTCCGCTCGCTCGGCAATATCCGAGATTTGAGACTCTAATAATGTTTGCCGAGGGCAGACTAATTGCTCTCTGACCACAATACAGCAAGCCCCCCAATACCCCGAATACTTTGCATCTCTCCCTTTGCCCCGCGCTAATAGGACTTTCCGTTTTGAACGAAGAGTTTACCTTGGCGTGCTCGCCCTTTCAAACTACAACAGAATTGCCTATCTTACTCGGCTGTTTTGTATTTGAAAAAAAAAGTGCAATTGATCTGGACTTATCTGATTGATCTGCATATATCATACTAGAGTTCTTCTACAATACTTATACTGCTGATGGTTCATGAGCAAAGGTTCAAAATATCACGGTATAAACGTTGAAATCAAATTTTATTAAAGAATGGAACAGCATACAAGTAAAAAAGCAATTATTGGGTTGTAAAATAGGAATGAATCGTTTTTTGCATAATTTTATTTCATCCAATTTGAGTTTGCAAACAATTTTTTAGTTATTAGTTAACTTTTTTATTCGTTTGATTCATCCAATTGCAGGTAAAATTATGCATTATTATGCATTTTCTTCGTTTATTTTTTTTATTACCATAAAAGAAGGAACAAATATTAGATTGCTAATAACATTGGGATGTATGTGGTGTTGTCCCTTTAAGGGAAAGCACCTCACGTTAGTGGTTTGCTCGGTTCAAAAAAGAAAATTTTAATTTTTCTAAAACGCTCTGATCGTCCTTAAATCTTAATTAATTTTATTTTTACCAAAATTTATCGTTCGTTAATGGATTTATTAAATTGAAAAATAAGACCGAAGCGTTTTTCAATGAATCTGTTTTATCCTGCCTAAGTTTTCAACCAATTTTATAGTTATTTTTACACGGTCTGAAAAATGTTACATTCAAGTTTTTTGTTCGTTAATTTCGTTCGATTGTAAACAAAATAGTGCATTTTCGTCGTGTAGTGATTGTTATTTTACCACAAAGAAATGACCAAAGTTCAGATTGCTTAAAAAAACTGTGATGACGCTTTAAGGGAAACTACCAAACGGTAGTAGTTTGCTGGGTTCAAAACAAAAATTTTGATTTGGAAGTAGCAATGTGTCCTGGTTGTTCTTGAAACATGATTAATTTTACTACGACGATACTCATATTCTAAGTTTTTACTTTTTGGCAGCGGCCCTGCATTCGAACCCTACATACTTATAAATGGTATTTCAAAACACCAGCACCCTGAAAATTCATATAACCTCTGCTTTTGCAAACCCTCGTAAACAAAAAAAAATGGGCATCAGTAATGGAACAGTTGGATATACAAAACCTCACGGTGTGGGAGTGTTGCAAAGTTATTTGAAGTATATATTTTGTAATTATTATTTTAAAAGAAATAAATGCAGGGAAATAATTTCCCGCTCTAGTAATCCGATTAGTAAGGCAAGCTTGTATTATTGGGCGTTTCAAACACATCAGCCGGGTAAACTAAACCCGCGAGACATGCAAGTGTTGCAAAAGTGTTGATGTTGCGCGATGTTTACCGTCTCCAAGGAACCTTAAAATAAATAAATTGAAGTCTACAGACATGACACTAACTATAATCCGTCTTTACATATTGGATAACTCATAGAAAAATGTTTTGCCCTTCAGAGTAACAATTAAATTTTATTAACCTTTTCTAACAACATGCATGACCAGATGACAATAAAAACATTCAATTAATATTACCTATACCTCTCGTTTATATTCAGAAATCTGTGACGAGAGTAGAGGAACATCTCCAGGAAGATCTTTAGGAAGAAGTTCATTTTATAACACATCACATCAAGTATTAATTTTTAGCTTATAAATGGTACGAGGTTTTACCTTGAACATATATGAAAAGCAAAATGTGTTGTAGTTATTTTTGTTTTTGTATAAATGTTTTTGAAAGCTTCTTAATCACAATAAGAGTAAGCATACTCAAAGCACAGCTACATTACAAAAGCACTAAGCACTTTAAAATGAGATATGATTATTATAATGACTTTATTTGCAAACCCAAATTGCGTAAAGCCAACGAGTTTTCTCTGGGGGTTGAAAGTCGTTTTGAGAACAGACGAGAAATTGTGTGTGGTTACAGATGCATCACCTGAAGTGAGAACGATGGGACGTTCAAAGTACGGGACTTACCAAGCGAGTCGCGAATCTAACTCTCTCATGAATCGTGCTGGTAAGACTTAAAACCTAAACCTGCAAGCGGTGATGGTTCGGATCTACCCTATAATCAAATAAAAATGACCACTAAATATTCAAATAACTTTGTAAAAGCACATATTTATTTAAAAATGAAAGGCTGAACTTTTCAAATAAATAATTTTGGGGGAATAAATTTCTTTTTTTAATGAAAAATATATCAAAATAGGAAAAGATATTTTGTTTATTTCCAAAACTTGGAAAACAAAGAGGTCATTGGTTCTTTGACATATTTTGGACGTAGCGTGTATTTATTGTATTTAAAATAATTCTACTTTTATTTAATGAAAATAATAATAGCAATATTAGCTTATTAATTACAAACTTTATAACTAAATAAGGTTTAAAAAGTATCGAAATACTGCCATCGTTTGTTTGAAAAGTACTATTGCTTATGGTCAATACAATTTTTCTCTAAAAGACCTACTTGAACTTGTGCACAAGCAAAAGGATTTTGTTCAGCAATTTTCGCATAGTATAACAACCGAAAATGGCCTACTGGCTATACACGGCTGTAATAAGACCCAGAATAACCTATGGATCATTAATCTGGTGGAACAAAGCTCAACAAAAAGTAGCTACCCGTACACTAGGTAGCTTACAAAGACTAGCAAACCTATGTATCACAGGGGCAATGAAAACAACCCCTACAAATGCACTAGATACCCTGCTAAACCTACCTCCACTAGCAATATTCATACAGGGAGAGGCTAGGAAAAGCTCATTCAGGCTCCAAAAACAATTAAATTGGAAAGGAACCAAACAATTCGGGCACACAACCATAATTAACAAAATCAGACACCCATTACTAGAGATGGGGACTGACTATATGGTCCCGGAAACAATCTTCACGACCTCCTACACAATCTCAACAGACTACAAAGGAGAGGAAGAACACAGGAGACCATCGGACACAATGATATGGTATACGGATGGCTCCAAAACAACTGAAGGAACCGAATCAGGAGTTTTCTGTACAAGCCCAAAATATGAGCAATCAAACTCACTAGGGAAGTACACCTCGGTCTTCCAAGCAGAAATACATGCTATCAATGCTTGTGCTCTGGAAAATCTTAAAAGAGGTTACACTGATAAAAAAAATCCTCATAAGATCAGACAGCCAAGCAGCTATCAAAGCATTGACATGTACAAGAATCACATCAAAATTAGTCAGTGAATGCATCCAAAATCTCCAAAACCTGGGAAAACACAACAAGGTAACGGTATCCTGGGTGCCAGGGCACAGGGGAATTTTGGGTAATGAAGAAGCAGACAGACTGGCCAGAGGAGGATCCGCAAGACCATACATAGGCCCCGAGCCTATCCTTGGGATATCCAAAACAAACGTAGAATCCTCCATCGCAGAATGGATCCAAATAAAACAAAGAGAAAATGGATAAACTCTAGCAGTGCTAGACACAGTAAACTCATGATAAAAACAACCCTCACCAAAACTGGCAAAAACACTGCTACAACTGGAGAGGGCAAATCTCAGAGGAGTGGTGGGAATACTAACCGGCCACTGGCACCTGAGAAAACATCTACAAAACATGGGCATATATAATAGTGATCCAATTTGCAGACTATGTAATGAGGAGGAGGAAACAGCCACTCAGATTCAATCTGACGCACAGAAATGACTCAGAGAACCACATTGAAGCAATAACAGTCAATGACTTGATAATCCTGAGAAAAAGGATCGAGTCTATTGACTAAACTAAAGAACTAGGAAGGTACAATAAGCCAGAAGGCTGCAGTGCCTGGGGCACACAAACCCCACCTCCTAGTACCTTTGCCACCTAACCTAACCTAACCTAACCTATAACAATGTTTTTGAGCACATTTAATGTTAATTTGTTTTTCGTTTTCTTGTTTTGAGATGAGATGGTAAGCAGCAATTATTTATTTATTTTAAATTAATAAATATTTTCAAGTACGAATCGGAACATTCTTCTATCCGTCTACTATGCTGAAGTGGATGTCTGCATTTGTACCCGATATAATTGATCGTGATAATTTAATAAATGTAAATAGAAATTCGTCTCAAAATTAACAAATGGGTCTAAATAGTTAGTCAGCAGCCTATGCGGTTCGACCGGCCACTCGTCTCCCCTCAGTGAACCTCTCTGAGCGTCTGCGGTTTCTGCTGTGGACACGAGCGTAATGGGTTTTACTTTATCTTAAATCTGTAGAGGTAATCGGTATTTAGTCCACTAAGAATCATCGTCATTTTTTGGGTTATTTAAAGGTAGTTTCAATTCTATGTAATGTTGGTAACAATTTTTTTATGTGTGTTCTTTAGTCGAATCTTGCCATTTTCGTCCCAAAAATTCCATGGCAGACATGAAGAGTACATAGCTCCTTGGCTCTGCTATAATACAGCATATAATAGAATAGTGCCTTTATCTGCAGTATCTTCTCCATCGTTTCCTATTATGACGATGTGATCTTGAACACTTTTATGTGGCTTTTTACCTTGCAATATTAGCACACGAATGAAACTCGAAAATCACACAATTTTTTTGTACGTGACTTGCCTTAATTCGTGTCCATGTTCATTATTGTTGTCTCATTGTGTTTTAAAGGCTATACGGATCTAGTAAAGAGATCAGTGTCGATTAGTTTTTTGTAAAATTGATAGTTTGCTCAGCTAGAAATCGCAAAAAACAGCTCTTTAGTGTTATATTTTGTTTAATGTAAAAAAAAGAGCGTTCTGTTGGAGATTTGATTAAATGTTTGAGCTGTTCTATGTGTATAGGTGGGCAGCAATCGATCAGTGTAAGAGAGAGAAAGAGCGATAGGGAGGGTGGAGGGACCGTTGAGAAAAACCAGGTCAAACTTTCTTCACGGGGTTGATGGTGGCTCGGCGGTAGCGAGGGGGCCGCGGGGTCGGCGAAGGGGGTGGTCGTGTAAAAAGTTTCGGGGGTGTCATGCGCGGGGCGGCCACGCCACACCCACCTGGGCCCCATTGGACGCCGGGCCGGGCACGCGAGCACACACGTTCACCCCGGGCCCCACACGAACCGGGCATATTAACAGCGGAAATCAAATCCTTCCGTTCTGCACGGACGGCGATAAAATTCATTTTCATAAGGCGGTTTTTCAAGGGCGAAGGACCACCAACCCCGTTTAGATAACTCCTCAACTTTTGTTTTACAACTCATTAAAAAAACAAAAAGACTGCCTGCCCAGAGGAAAAAGGGGCACAACTCGATAATCCTATTAAAAACAGTTAGTGGAAAAGGTTTTTGAAAGACGTTCCCACTCACGCATTTGTTTTTCACCGCCGAATGGAGATTTAATAAACGTTTCCCTGGGAAATTAATCCTCTTTGTAAATGTTAAATACCATGCGTTTGCCAACAAAACATGTAATTTTATTGTTTAAGATAAGGAAAAATTAATCCATTTAAGTTTAGCGGTTTAATTGACCAAATTTCATTTTTCAATTAATTATTATTTTTGTGTAAAGTCTTCGTTGAGATGAAAAAATGAGTGCCACAAAAGGGGATTCGAACCCACGACCTTCGGCGCAGTACAACGTTGCTCAAACCACCACGATATCTCAAGGAGTTAGGGCAGCGGTGTATTGAGCTGAAAGTCCTGGGTTCGAATCCAGCTTGTGACACTAACTTTTTCATTTCAATCAAGACCTTAGATAAAAAGGATAACTTTTATTGTAGATTGTATTACATAAATTATCCTTAAACAGTTCTATGAAAAGAAAACCAATCATATTTTTAATTAATCTAAATATGACTTTTTCCAAATTTGAAAACTGAAGATGTAGATGTGAAAGTAAATTTCTAGCAATTTGGTATACGGCGCTTTAGAGGTCTATTTTATCAACTGTTCTGTATATATTATTCCGGTGAGTCCTACTCCTAAATAATTAATAATCTAGTTGCACCGCACATTTTCATTTTTAATTTTGAAGTTTTAAATATAAATAAAGAACTAAAGAGGCAGTTTTGGTTTTAAAAAATCCGTCTTAAAAGTTTTATGCTCTGCTATGTTATAAATTATACATTGTTAACCAGCTTGGATCGTTCTTGGTCTGTCAGTCTTATTTAAGCTCTTCGCCAAATTCACTGATGGAATCAATTTATTTTTTCCACATAAAATTTTTTAGGAAGGTTTGCAACAGTAGAGGTTATATCAACCCTCGGAGTGCCGGTGTTTTTGAACATAGAATCGAATAAAAGATGGTAATAGATCGGATGCTGATCAACTGAATAAAACGATAGCCACTTTGCCGAGCTTTCCGAGAAATATTTTCTTCTTCCTCAGGGCATATATATATGTACATAATTACTTCAGGTTAATATAAGGTATTGCAATATCTCATCATGTACTTACTACTCATAATCCATGAAAAATTAGCATTTATGTTTGTGCTTTAACAATTGAGTCAACAGTATCTAGAAATTTGTAAAAATTTAAAATGATACTAATACAATTGTTAATATTACCAACAATACGAATAACATTAACAATAATAAGTCGGTTGTACGTTCTAATCACAAAGACTAGGAAAAATATTCTATAGAATCTAATAAAATTGTTTGTTAAGGAAAAACAATTCAGAGTTTAAAACTGATGAATCAATCAGATGAGCATTTATGGGGCTGCCATTCTTTTTATCAAGTGATATTCATCTGACCTTGATAATGCATTCAATGTTAAAAGCTGTTTAATAATAAAACAACAAACAAACAAAAATTTTACCTTACCAGAATGGACATTAAAAACTACCTGAAATGAAAAAACTCTTTCCAGGATTATATCTCATCGTGACTTTAAAAATTGTCTTGAGTTGGATAAAGTGCGACTAGGATTTTTTTGTCACATACGTCTGATCCTATCATTTCACTGATTGATTGTCAAGGTTAAGAATTTTTACGAGGGTTACGAATGCAGGGCCGGTGGATTCGAACCCGGGACTTTTACCTTAACGTGATGAGCGCCGTGTCAAAGACGAAACCTTGCGGCCACCGACGCCCCCAAGAAATAATATTATTTATGAATATCGTATAAAAATGTTCTAACAGAGCATCCCTAATAAGAACTGCAAGTGGACTGCTTAAAACTATCTTCTGAAAAGGTAGTTGCCATTCAAAAACTATTCAAATTCAGTAGAACTTAATAATGCCATATATGTTTTTTTTTCTTCTTCAAAATTGTATCTGCTTCCCTTAAACGCGTTTTATAGTTCAGTCGTCTATACTGAAAGATTATTACTCGATATCATTCGCTATTCTGGGCATGAAAAATTTGACATATGGCTCACCAAAGTCAACAATAATTTTGTGAAGTCGAAAGGAGCAATCAACAGTGAGGTAGTTTAGAAAAGCACCTTTTTCATTTCACACCATCTTCTAAACTACCTCTTTCCTGACCGCTCCTCACGACTTCAACAAATTGTGAAACAACATATCACTAAGAAAACCAAAAGTCAAAAATGTTTTTTCCTTCGTTAAGGGAGACTTTTATTGGAAATCCCGTCTTACTTTCAATTCAAAAGTGCACAAGGAATTTTTGGTCTTGAGACCAAACTTTAGTATTTTCTAATGGATTTTCGAAAAATACAAGACAGATGCCAAGAACATACATAAAGGTGTAGGGACAAAGACGGAAATCAAACTAAGCTACTTGGTTCAAAGAAAACTATCACTCTGAACAATACAGCCAAACATAACACTGAGTACAAAAGAACGAAAAATACTCTAAGACTTTGAAACATAAAACCACAACACATTTAAAACTAAGAACTCACACATAAAAATGAACAACAGTTCACATCTTTTACTATTTAAAACACTACCATTTAAAAAAAATCACACTTAAACCTCCATAGAAAAGGGCAAACAATGATAACGCCTATACTTAACCCACAAATGACAGGGGGAAACCTTAGAATATTTAACATGTTCCGCTAGCCACTTCAGTTTTAACTTCAATTTTAGATTAAAACCACACGTCTGGGACTTTAAAGTTTGACTCTAGGAAAACAAAGTTTACACTATAAATTTAACACACAGTTCCTGATTTGAGCTCTAGGGTACTATCGAACCATCCATCCTGAAACAAATCCTACAATCCCAAGTTTTTAGCACTATGATCAAAATCTCTTTTTATAACTCTCTAATCAAACGATAAACATGTTAATACTCTAGGGTAAAAGAAGTCAAAGATCTCTCCTTTTCTATCCATCTCTCTACATCCCTCAACTAAAATCCCCTAAATTTTCCACGAAGACAAAGACAACAATGAAGAAAATTCTGCTAAATAGGATGTTTAATTACATAACAAATTTAAATAAAAGTCAAACGTCGGTGTAACAAAAGTAAATGGAAATTCAGTTACCAACTCATCTCAAAACAAAAAATCGAAAATAACAAGAAATTAACATTAATTTACTAAAAACCATTGTTATAGGTAATATTAAATAATGTTTTTATTATTATTTCAACTTGACTGTCGTTCGAAAGGTTTAATAAAAATTAATTGTTACTCTGAACGGGCAAAACATTTTTCTCCTAAGAGTTATCGAATGTGTAAAGACGGATTAGTGTCATGTCTGTAGCCTTCAATTGAATTGGGTGGATTCGATCCGGAGACTTTTTCATTACACTTATGAGCGCCGTGTCAATGCTTAAACCGTTGCGCCCACCGACGCCTCCAGGCTTGCCTTAAGATACGCAGATTTGCAAGAGCTGTAAATTATTTTCCAGTATTTATTTATTTTAAAATAAAAATTACAATATTTATAATATACTATATTAAATATATATACTATATATTAAATTATTGTTTAAAATTTAATTCTTTTAACGTTGCCTGCAGGCTACAAACGGCGCGCAATGTCAACACTATTGCAATACAGAAATGCCATGCGGGTTTAGTATATCCGGCTGTTCCATTTCAGACACTAAAATCAAAAATGTGTATCTAAAAAATGTCCTAAACAAAATATTTTTCTTTCAATTGAGCTATAAGGGTTTCGTGTGTTGGAAGCTCTAATCCCAACAGTACCAGCTAAAAAAATATAATTTCAATTATAAAGTTAGTTTTATCACTTACTGACGAACAACCACAAGCAAGTAGAGACGCTCTTAAAATAGTGATCCTTTTTTTCTAAACAATTAAAATTTGTTAGAAATGCCCAGGAAGTGTACCTTCTATTACAAATAATGTACGATTATGTTATTCCTTAATTATCAGACTGTGGAAACTTCATTCAAAGTATCAATTACGCTCTGAAATAAAAAATTGGTTAATTTTCAAGTATAATATAAAGTCTGAGGGTGGATATCTCTGGTGGATACCAGGGATTGGAGGAGTTCCCTCCTGAACACTGCATCTGTTCAGCTTATTGTACTATACCCTGGCTCCATATTTTTTGGGGAGGGCTCGCAACACAAAGTGAACTTGAGCCCCCGTTGTACCGGTGTTCTTCCATCGAAGAAGCTCATTTTTGAAGGGGGTTGGGACCAGATTCAGGGTCGCTGAGATCCGGTCCCGCCTCTTACATTGATGAGTGCCGTGTCAATTTCTTTTAATTGCGGCCACCGGTCCCCTTAGGCGACAGAAAAATTCCAGAGGCGACGGTGGGGATCGAACCCACGACCGCGGGGTCTACTAGCCGAGAGTACGCCTTAACCACTCGGCTACGGCGGCCCCCCAACCTATCTATATCTACCCTAATCCTCGCTGATCACCCTTTGCTCAAGCAAATAAGACTGTTTATTGTTCAAATTATCCTAGAAAATAATACATTTTCACAGTGGAGATTTTTATGTATGCCGAAGTGAAATATTTCAATCGTCGTTACTTCTTCTGAAAAATATGAAGTTGAAAAGTGATGTAGGAACGTTGGACAATGTTCTAAACTATTTGTTGTAAAATTCATACTAAGTTTTGAATAGCTATCAGTTAGAATAGATTCACGATCCGAAACAATGTGTGTTTATAACGGGGAAAGTTCATACAACAAATACATCGGGTCCAGCTTATTTTCAAATCCTTCCTTTAATATTAATTGAGATTTCCAAAGGGTTTTGCATGCTGACCGGCGCTGGCGGTCGTGCCATAGTTAATAGAGCTGTCGACCTTCTCTCCGTAACTAGATTTCTGTCATTTTCCATTCGAAGCCGTTTCAAAGGCCAGAGGTGTTATCACAACGTCAGGCAAGAACCAGATAGAATGGAGATGCCCTCCCGGTCACAAATCCTACTATCGGATGGGCCGACACAACTCAAAAGCTAGACTATTCAACGGGCGCAGGCCAAAATAATCGATTATGGTAGTACGGGCATTGCGACCAAAAGTGAACCAAAACGGTTTCTTAATTTTTCTTAACAAAAATATACCGCATTGTGTTGTTGCACAATTGCATAAAAACATTGTTAGGATTAGGAGCTTCTTCAATATGTTTTATGATGTTGATATATTCAAATTTTTTTCGGCATTAAATATATTTTTCAATGTAATATTTATTTGTCAGACTCCCATCGAAAAAATAAAGCACTAAATAAATAAATTGGTTCTTGGTTGAAAAATTTCTGAAAAGCAATGTTTAGAGATAGTTTTTTTTCCGAAATCAATGGAAAATGGGCGCTTCGAATTAAAAACCGTTTGCATCGTTGAATTTACTGTCAACAATTCTTTCAAAAAAATGTACATTATTGATATTTCATATTATATTATTCAATGTGAACTGTAAACTACTTAAGCTCCTATTGGAATCCGGCTATCCTGGCTGGATTTTTCAAACATTTTTTTTTGGACGTTTCAAGATTGAATATTAATTTCAATTATTTGTTTATTAATAAATTTATTTATATTTAATTTTTTATGGTTGTGATAAATTATACTTAAATTCTTTCTTCTAGCTAGCATTTCATCATTAAAATGTGAATTGCTTAAATTTTGAAAAAAATGTGGGGGTTATTTGTTATTTTCTATTATTAGTTTATCATTCCATTTTGGCTTCTGTACATTTATAAAATTCGAAATCTTATTTTGGGTGGTTTACTGTTGTTACAACAATTTCCCAACTATATCGTGTACTTTATTACAGAAATTGACACCCCATGGGCGTAGTTTATTTGATAATATAATAGTAATGAGTAACATGTGGCGTCTCAAATTTTCCATAGCTCAATTCCATTTTTTTAATTTCACCCTTGGCTTTTTTTACTCATATAACTTTTTCTAATACTCTACTGACAACTTTGGGTCAACCAGAGATATAAGCCGGCTCGTTTAACCTGCATAAATAATATATGGATGTACCTTAACTGGTTGGCTATTCAAAAACTAACGATTTTTGTATGTACGTTGAACTTTTTTGGTGAAACTCTATCATAAATGGCTTCATTGATATCCTGGAGACGTAGATCAATACTTTAGCATTAATACTAGGCAATACATTAAAGTTTACATGTCTTGGCATTTTTCCCAAAAACGCTCTAATAAAAAAATTGATAGAACGTAAAATCTTCCAGTGTAAAAAATAGGTGATAAATATAATTTGAAAGAAAGAAAGCAAATTAGTAATTCATAAAATTTTCAAGGAACACATGCTCTTCATCAGGCTTTGAAATTATTACTAATGATAATAAAATAACTAATAAAAACTAGCAAACCCGATCTTCTACTGGACATGCACCTTTTTAATGCAAAGCACTCATAATAGAATAGAGGATAATGTCAGAACGTGAAAAATCGTATGAATCATTCACTGGATACAATCAACCCAAAATCTTAAAGAAAGAAAACGCATTGTGCATCTGAAGATGCTAGAAGAGACTCCTTAACAAAAAATTGTAGTTGATTTCTTACGCAGCGCTACAGGCTCAAATGGCATCTTTTACAAGATTGTCAACTCAATTCTGAGGAAACCACCATTCACTTCATTGTGCTCAGAGTTATGTTGACGTGTTGAAGGTAAAAGACTATTGTGATGGAAAAACAACCATTACCAGTCAAATAATCAAATACCTTGATGAGTTTAGGATTCGGCGTTGTACAATTGGTGTTAATTTTAAAAGAAGGTTGTATGACCAATCAGTCAATTAAAACATTGATATGTAAACCTCAAAACTACTTGGAGTCTAATAAATGGATTTATCTAGTTGAAAATGGATGAATAAAAAACAGCTTCTTCGCAGTGTTCTAAACAACGAAGCGCTAATTGTTTGCAGAGTATCGAAACAAATGTTGGAACCTGTTCTTAGCCGGCTGACTCGTGTGTTTAATTAAAGTGGGTCCTGGCCTGCAACTGACGGGCTAAATAACTTTATACAAGCCCAGAGACTTGGCCGTCCGCTGAGAAATATCAACAGAGTTGCTTGGGTTAGCTCCGCCAACGCTGTCTGAATTTCCAAAGGGAAAACCTTCAACTCTCTAACCCTTAGAGGGAGAGAGCCACCCCGCTACCCTCCGATCCGGTAAGTATAATCCCCGCTCTTCTAAATCCGGCTACCTTTGAAAATGTAAGAGAGATTCGCTTTAATTTCCCTACTGAGCTAATAGAAAGTGTTGACCGGGCTTTTCACTTTAATTTAGACATTTCTACCATTCTTTTATTTTCATTAGGGGAAATCCATTTGGTATTCGTTCTAAAGGGTTTTAAGTATAAAAAGGGTTGGTTTACAAATATTTTCATGTGTTTTTTTGTGACTGGTTGTTTAATGATTTTCGATTCGTGAGGAGCTGCTAAAAATTAGATAATTTAGAAAAACACATTTTTTATTTGCCGGCGTTTTGACTTTTATTTGGGTCATCATCAAGATCTGGGTGAACGACAAAACATGTTGATTGATAAAATTACAATAGAGATGTAAATTTAAAATTTCCATAATCACATAGATAGTGATGCTACTATTGCGGCTTCATATAGGTACTGTGTAAAATTGAACGGGAATTTGTATTCTGCTGTTTTTTGTTTTTTTGCGACAAGGTGGGGAAACGGTCCTTTTAAATCTTTCATATAAAGAATGTACAAACATACAAACAAATCTTATGAAGATTACCTTAAAAATATAATCAAAAGGATGAATGCCCAGCATACACAAAACAACATCATCCACAGTACACCACAAATCATTAACCTAATTTCATATAGACAAACCAATGTACCTGCCCATTCCACACGTAGTCACATAAATGATGTGAATTTCTCTCATAAGAACATTTAAATCGCCTTGGAAAACCGCAAAGCCTTTCACACAATTTTTCCAATGATACAACACCAATAGCCAATAAATTGTGCAATGTAATATTTATTATTAATTATATGAACTGTCGAACTGCCTACTACATTGGACTCAATTAGATCGCAATATCTGTAAAAACGGAAAAACACATTTTGACTGTAAGAAACCAAAAATCAATCCCACAGTATTAGCCAAAAACCAATAAACCACTCAACCTTGATTTCGACAAAATACAAATACTAAATACTGAAAAAAAAAAGAAAATACAAACTCAACCTTTTAGAAACATGATTTACATGAACAAAGTTAACAGGGTTAATTACAAAACAGATACATGCAAATTCAGCCGTAGCTATGTGAACATCATAAAACAAATAAATATTAAACTTTATAAATTTTTACATTTCCTTTTCCTTTCTTGTGGTCCGATACAATTAATTCCCATTATAATACTGAATATTCTCGAATCACAAATCCAATCAGGAAAATCCCCATTCTCGACTTCCTTCGAGTAAAATAAAACCGCTTATGACCCCAAAAAAATTTCCCACATCTACCCCGTCTCTCACCCTGTAATAATCGTATAAAAAAAGCAGAATACATACTCACGTTTTACAACAATTCCACACCACACCAATATGATAACAAAAACCTACAAGAATAGCACCATATTTTACGTGAGTAAAAAATACTTGGTACAAAGTTTTTTTTTTTTTTTTTTTTTTTTGTATCGCAATTTCACCAATCAGCATATATTTTGCAATTCACCCAGGCCGTGAAGCTGACCCAAATAAAGATGGAAACATCAGAAAAAAATATGAAAAAATTGTTTTTAAAAATTACTCATTCCTGACCGCTCTTCACGAATCGAACTAATATCAATGTTTATATTGAACCATATATTTTTATTTGGTCATAGTTACCAACGTATTTATTTAATTGAGTTGTAATTTTTGTAAAGTGTGATTGAGATGAAAAATAGGGCATCAGCAAGATTCGAACCCAGACGTTCGCGTCTCAATTCGCCCCTCTGCTAACTATTTGAGCTATCCTGACTTCACTCGTTCGACGCACGAGCTCATCATCCCAACCTAAAACTTTTCAACTCAACCGCACGTTAAAAAAATATAAATAATTTCTCTCTCTCTCTCTCTCCCTCTCTCCCTCCCTCTTCATCTCAAAGAAGAAAGAGTAATTCGAATTCGAAACAGACAGGGAAAATATAGGCAGATATTATAGTCTAATAAAATCCGTCCCGAAAAGGTGAATAAGTTAATAAAATCGAATAATTGTATATTTTTATATTTTATATTCATTAAGCTTTATAAATTTGCACGCAGTTCAACAAAAATCTTGAAATGAGAAAAGACTGAATATATCAAACGTAAGTTCAAGTCTTTTAAATTAGCCTGTAACCCCCATTTACACCTTTTCCAAAAGTGGTTTGTATAGTTTCGTATCAATAGATTCATACCGTCTATAAAGATTTTTAATAACTTCATAAACCCCGGTAATCGGCTTTTGCACGGTTTATCGTCGCAGAATTTAATTTTACGGCACTCATGAGACCATAGTTAGCGAAGTTTTTATGCCTTTGAAGAAAATAGGATTTTATACCTTAAATAATGTTAAAACTACGGATTTCATCGAATAAGTTTGCCTTTATCGTTGCCTGTTGTTAATACAATAGAAAATTTAATTTCACAATTTAATATATTTCAACGTTAGTTTTATAAATAGTTCATTTTAATTATTAATGAAAAATTAACTGCATTTGTATGTGTGCAACTTTGGTCTTTGTTTATAGGATTATAAAAATTTGGCACTCTCAACACGTCACTCAAGAATGGCACAATAACACAGAAGACAAAAACTTGGAGCCCTGAACATGATTTCAATAGAAACGTTTGCACGATAAAGAAAATGTTTTTCTGATACCTACTTCACACCAGACTGCATCTGACTATATCTGAATAAATAAAATTTTAAATTGGTTATACCTCCAATTTTTCTATAGCTCCCATTATTGGAGACCAGATTTATATGAGAAATTAAATATAAAATATGAAAATATGAAAGTATATATATTGTAAGAAATATGCAAATAAAATAAAAATATGTAAAACAAAAATCATTTAGTTATGAATTTTTTAAATTAATTTTCCTATTTACACATGTTAAATTGATTATTAGTTAGGTAGAATATAACTAGGTGATAAAATAAAAAAGATCTAGATTTTCATCTCTCTAGAACTGAAACAAATCAATAAAAATAAAAACTTTTTTATTTATTTAATAATTATATTGAAATACATTAAGTTATTGTACTACTTTATTTATATTAGGAATTTCAACTATTTGAAAAACTATTCAAATAAAACTTTACAACTTTAATCCCAACAATTATATGAAATGAGTTATATTTTAAATTTTCGAAGGTAAGATTAAGTCAATTTTGTGTCAGAATAGTTCTGTACATTCTAAAAGGATGATCCACGGGACGCAACGGGGGCCCAATTAAAAGCAGAAATCACATTTGAAGAGAGAGACTTTTTTGTTGGTATTTTTCACGATGAGAATCAAAGGAATTCCTCTCTTCAACAAAAAAGATATCTGATTGATAGCCGATGCTGGGGTTGAAATCTGTTCGAATAATCCCATGTTCTTCGTTCTTTGTAGAAATGCAGACCACACAAGGCTTTGAAGGTGATCTCAATAAAGGTCGAAACGTTAGCACGATAAAGAAAATGATTTTCTAAAACCTTCGTCCCACCAGACCGCATTTCACGATCTCCAAATAATCATTAACTAACGCTCACTAAAGACTGTAACATTTTTGTTAACCTATCATACCAAAATTTAGGATGATGTGATGTCTATTTAAGTGATTTAATAAGGAATACACTTAGATCCAGGTTCACATAGTGCCTGCAAATCAAAAAATAATTAATGCAATAATTCATCCAGAATGTGCCACGAGCCAATGTGGTAAAGTGTTACATTTCTGTAAACCAATTATCGAATTTGTATCCATGCTTCTTTTAATTTCTTCTTTGCATGTTGTTTTAATGTTGATTTAGTCTGAAGTACATAATTTATATTTAATTTCATTGATAGCCTGGTCAGGATAAACAAAAACGACAGAAATGTATTTCTGCTAAGGCCCCTTCTTCTCCGAAAACAGTTTCAATTTGTCCGAATTCTCTTTATTTTATTATTTCTTTAACCGATTGGGGACCTTGGAAAGGGGAAAAAATAACGTTAACCTTTCGGAAACGCAGAATCTATGGAGAGGGGGCTTGAAAGTTAAGGTATAAACGTGGGCAGGGTGCCAAGCGAAGCATGCAAGACAGAAGACTGTGTTTGTGCTCTCTTATTTCCTGATTTACACTACTGTTGACTTCGGCACCTAATTGCGAATCTTCAACCGCCCAAGAATACAAAACAATCACATTACGAAAGATAACTCGCTGGTACAAGCAGCCAAAGCCTTCGAACCGAATAGCTATTTAAATTTATAACTTTTTTAGGATAATTTAACTATCCTATAATTTGCTTTAGCAATGTTATGCATTATATTAATATATTTACTGAATTATCTTGAGATACATTCTAGCCGTCGGTCTTAACCACCGCGTTCCAGCCACTGACGGTAAAAATGCAATAAAATATATGATTAAAAGATAATGTTAGCGTCGCTGGCCAGATCGGCAAAGAGGCTCTCTCGCGTTTGAGCTTTGTTGATAAGTGGCCTTCACAGGACATGGCTCGTAGAAGAAGGGCCATCCTCACACGATTAAGATTAGGCCATGAAAGGTTCACACACGGAAACCTACGTTTAGGCCAAAGCGCGCATAGCTAACCGTCATGTATAGGAATGTTGCCAGTTGGCAATCTCAACACGACATGCAAGAATGGCACAATTACGCAGAAAACAAACACTTCCAACATTGAAAATGATCTCAATAAAGATCGAAACGTTGGCGCGATAAAGAAAATGTTTTTTCTGAAACCTACATCACACCAGACCGCATCTCACGATTTCTGAATAATACTTGGCTTATGTTGAGAATAAATGTATATATTAGCGTGAATGCGTAATCTGAGAAACCTGTTTACGGAATATTAAGTACCCCATTGACATTAGGTGTAAAGAGTAAATACGTTGATTTATTGTATGTAGTGCTGATATAGCACTGATATGTTGAGAGTAAATGTATTTATTAACGTGAATGTATAGTGTGAAAAGAAAGAATATTGAGTATCCTATTGACCCTAAATTAGTTATACACAATAGGTATAACGATTGACGGACAAATGTGGAGTACCAGCCACCTTAACTGAGTGGAAAGTATGTAAATAAGAACAATGTGGGTTGTGAGCTGAAATGGCCTAGCTGTTGATAGCCCCTGGAGCTCAGCCTCGGCGGATGAGCGATCAAGACCTAGAACTGGCCGCGGGCTGCCAATACCCGAGATGGGATATTCCAGGTCTGTCGGTAATTTATTTTAAAAAATAAACAAATGATGAAATTGCAGGCGGAAAATGGCAGACACAACTCTATACGTGTATAAGTATATATGTAGGTAAATATATCTCAGTTGACATAAATCAGTAATCAGTTCTTGAAATATATTGTAATATTTCATTGTACATATTAAATAACTTTTCAATTAATTAATCTTTAATTAAGGTTTTGGTTGAGATAAAAAAGTCAGTGTCCCTAGGGGGTTCAAACCCATGACCTTTGGCTAAATACGCAGCTGCGGTATCGGTATCAGCTATCGTTAGATCCACTCGAACTCTAACTTCCTATCTCAACCGTACCTTTTGAATTCTGCATTTTTATCTCAACCAAAACCTTAATTAAAGATTAATTAAGTGAAATGAATTTATTTGGTCAAACGGACCGAAACCTAATAAATATAATCATTAACTTGGTATCATCAAATGTCTTGTTCATATTAATCTCTCTTTATGTAAGGCTTGAACTGATCTGCTTCTGCCATCTTAAACAAGATTTTTACTAATTTTTTGGTTTTATATTTGAAACTTTTCATATGGTTTTGATGATAATCCCTAAAAAAATAAACAGAGAACTTTAAATAATAGTTCTCTTTTATGATAAACGCATTATAACAAAACAAAAAACTTTTATTTTGCACAACTTGCCAATATAACACTATAAATTGTTCAATTCTTAATAAAATCTTCTTCCTAGCCATTGTCGAAGGAATACCAATTTCTCTCCCAGAGGGGAACCGGCCACGGTGTCCGAATTCGTAGCGGGCGACAGTTGTCACGTCCACGCTTCCCAACCCTTCGAGACACCCCCGAAAAGGGCCGAGGGTGGGAGTGAAGTGTGGTTGGAACGGCTAAAAGGAACACGTCAGGCCAAGGGCTCTGACTTTTGATCAGACCTCTCGGCCCTTTTATGAGATTTGACGCTATTCATAATAGAAGAGTGATAAATTGCCTTTGCCATACTTGGACCCGTTTTCAGTCCATTTCTTGATCTAGGTAAATCAACTAAAAATATGTAATATTGTTCAATTATGTAAAATTCATCTCATTTTACTGTACAATTTTTATGACAACACATTTTCAGAACAAAAAAATTGTACAACTTCTGAATATGCCATTAAATTATTGTTAATTATTTTTGGGAGGGCACATTTGAAAATAAAATATATTATACCATGTTCAATACCTGAAAAAACATAAGTCTGAACAGTTTCGTGATGGAATATCAAAGTTTTGACCTTTTCTCTTACCCGTAACTTTCATTACCTTGCCATGACTTTCACTCGATTTAATTAAACGTATCAAATCCATCAAAAGCTGAGCATTATCTTCCATAGCTGCCAACCAGCCTTTACCTTAGCCAATGGTATCAAGCTAAAGCCCCATGATTTTCTTCTAGCAAAATTGTCATAGAGATACGATTTCCCGACCACAGCAACAATACGCTTCAAATAAGCACACCTACATTTTTCAATAAAGAGCTCAACAGGAAATGCGAATCATAAACGCACTGAGATATCTTAATTTTATAATAATCAGATTGGCAAATTGTAATAAATAGATCCTGGGTAAGCCGGGGCAAAAATATTAAAACTATTTCCTAACTATTTACACTCTTTATTACTTCTTTCGTCAACATCAAGTTTTAAATGAGTAATGCATAACCTTGGTATACCATTTCCTCTTTATCTTACAATCAGACCTTTTCATCCTTCGATCGTTACGTACTACATGCCCAAATCTCCAGGCAGAAAATCCAATGTAAATGACGTAATGACATTTATTAAACTTCGAAACCTTCCTCAGAAGGCACATATTCTCCATATCAATAAGCGTCCTTCCGATGTCCATATCCTCCAAAGACTCATTTTTAAACGTTTCATATCTACCCTAGATTTACACCAAAACGTCCTTTCTCAACATTGTCACAAGCCAGCAAGGTTCATATCGGTGACACGTTTTCCTACGCTGGAAAAAATAAAAAGTATTCCTTGAGGGTATTCCTTTTGATAGGCTTAGGAACCCAAAGCATTATAAAACTAAATGCTTTCCAACCACCTCGTACTTAACCTTAACTTCATTGTGAGGTACGGCAACGAATACTCAGATATCAGACCAATTCAAGCCGACGTCTCACAAGGTTCTTGGTTTTATCCTGTCCTATTTGTGCTACTGACTCCTATGCATCCAAACACCTTCATTACTGCCTATGCGGATGAAATCGCAATTCTGCCTTCTAACCTAAATCATATCCATATAATATCCAAGAACACTTAGCTAATTTAGCAGTAGGGTTAGGAAAAAGCAAACAAAGTCATTAAGAAACAAATAAAAACAAACTTAATGGAGACGAGAGGGTTGTAAGGATGTCAAAATGAGTAGGTAATGTTGATTTAAAATCAATCGGATAATATTTTGCGACCATATAACTAACTATATTCGCTTGTCAAATTGAACTTTCTGCCTCCTCCCCATAAAAACAATTAATTTTAAATTTTCAAAAAAAGAAAGAAAATAAGCTTTTTGAAAAATCAAAAAGTGAGGGGTATAAAACAAAATTCCAGGCCAAAATTTCAATACATATTTCTATTTATAACCAACCGTAAGAGCATACTACATTCACGATTTAAACCACCGATCCGGAGTATAAACAAAGACGACATCCGTTGTGGTGGGGGCTGAGTGGGCCAAACTAGCGTACTCCACTCCAGTTAAGGAACTCTTAAAGAGAAAACTTGTAAAGAAGTTATTAGTCTGGTAGGAGGGGGGGGAAGAAGTTATTTTGTATGTCGGCCTTGACTTTGGAAACATGCAAGTTCAAACAACAACAACTTTTCGGGGGCAGTTTGAAAAGTTGTACTAGTTGTAACAAGTTGCGAGACGGTTTCATTGAGCCCCCTGAGACTTTCGGTCTGGATGATGCAGTCAGATAAAGCCGTTCGATGACGTCTGTCCTGAAAACTCGAAATTCTATTTTTTATTTTCAAAATAAGCTCAAATAAACCTAATAAAACGTTTAAAAATGTAAAAACTCAAACAATTTATGAACATTGAAATTGTGCGCGTAGATAAAAGTATAATTCGGGAATTAACTGTACTGTTCGTAAATCAAATGATATTATTTACTTTTTTACTGATATTTATTTTTTAATAATACACGATTACTAACTAGTATCGATAAATTAATGACAGAACAACAAAGCCATATCAGTTGGCCCAAATTTACAGTTATGGAATTTCTCGATCTGAACCGAAAAATTGAAACGCTTCTCTTCAAAGTACGAAAATTGGAATGAGTTTTTCAATGAATGGAAATGGCTCGAATGTACAAAATTAAAGATCATAATACTGTTTTATCTTCTCAATCTTATAAAAAATATAAAATCTTAAAAATACAATTTTTTACTCATTCTTTTCATTTTTAAAATTGTATTTTTACGACGTAATAGTGAGTTAGATTTTTTGTTATATTTCTCAATATTTTTTTAGCCACTTCAGCCTCAATGAGCTCCATTCCGGAATGGTTACATTCATGAAGCTGCTTTTATTTTTTGCCCCCTCCCTGATTTTTCTATGTAATCTATTAAATTCTTTGTCCCTTCTAGAAATGTACTTGGGGACATTTTCTGATTGGATGTAAAATGACCCTCTGAAGAAGAATAAGAAGATTATTTGTTTCAACCCTTTACAAAAAGCTAAAGCCATTCTGTTAGGTTAGTTTTTATTTTTCTTGATGTTTGTTTTACCAATTTACAAATTAAATATGTTCTTGGATGTTTCAAGTTACGTACATAAGCATCGGGCAATTGCGGATTTGGAAAATCAGCTGTATAAATGGTAGAAAGAATATAACCAAGAATACTCCATGGTGGGACGCTGGCTTGCAATGGACTGATTCTATTCATACCATTAAATGGTTATATTCACTTATGAATCATTTATAATTGGATGATGAGTCAAGGTAGAATAATGTTGGAAAATATGGAAAAGTAAAATAGGTTACAAATAATATTATATGTCTCTTGTGCCTAGGACAAATACGGTGCCCATAAAAAATTGGACCTCCTGGGTTTTACAAGAAAATGGCTTATTTTAAAAATTCACATTTTCTCAACGTTTTCAGTCATAGAACTGCGCTAGGTCTCATTTTTTAGAAAGTTTTACGCTGAACAACATGCTTTTGTCATGTATTTTCTTACCTTCAGTCATTCACCAGTAAATTTAAAAAATCGGATACCTTTTATCTTTTTTTTATAAAAACTTCAAATTGAGCTTTGAAAATTGTCTTAAAAATCATTAGAAAACTTTAATAACCTCTTCTACTTTGCCCGATTTCTCAACCGGTTTTTAGTTATTCGCGATTTTTGGGCAAAAACTTGGATTTTTTACTTATTCATGCAAAAAGCCAATCACTCTCTCTCTCTCTCTCTCCAGATTTTACCATTGAACTAAAAAAAGCTGTTTAAAATCAAAAATATATTCAATTTAATGTATCCCATCACTAAATAAAGTATTTATTGTTTATTATTTTTTTATTTATTAGTATAAGTAAATAATACTTCTTTTTTGCAATTATTTTGTTAGTAACGCGATTCGTGCCAACTTATAGATTTTATTTTAAGTATTAATCAATTAAGTAATACAATTTATTTTATATGGTGATGGGACGGGACTGGGGGTCTACCGTATTTTCCTTCAACTTTTGAATATTTATTGTAGAAAAAAAATTGTCAAATAGACTGAACCCTAATCCATATTAAACAAATGGATAGTTGGGCACTGTAAGCCTGACAAGAATTACTCTTACAACTCATGTTTATCATGAATGTATATGAAGAAAGTCCGGCTACTTCCATGATCGTTTCAAATTGGAAAATGCAAACTTAGCCCAAAAACGCCAGCGTAACAATTTGATTTACAAAAATAATCATGAATAGAATTTGATAATTGATTTATAGCAAAAACGTAACCACAAAAACAAACCTGTTTCAATCTCCAGCTATTTTACTTTACTTTCCAAAATTATATAATCAAGTGTAGATTCGTTTGTAGCAAAGTAAAAATTTACTTAGAAGTTAGCAAATTTGAAATTTGCATTTGATCGAATTTTTATTTTTATCGTATCATGTCTGAATATAAAGTTTTGGCGTCTTTTTACAAATAGCACGTTTCCTCATTCCACGATTATTTACCATTATTTTGGACAATACTACCATATATAATCAAACAGAAATAAGCGCTTCTATATTTACCCTCCATGACCTCCTCTTGCATAACTTGAAAGCTGATACTTTACATAAGCGTCTATTTTTATCTTATTTTTTGGTCTACAAATAAATTCAAGCTATATTTAACATTGCTTCGATTGAATTGTATACGACATTTTTGAGAATAACTACGTTATTGTTTGTTCTTAGTAATTAAAATATTAATCCATTTATGTTTTCGTCGTCAATTGACCAAGTCTCTTCTTTCAAATAATTATTCTTTTTGTATAGGGCCTTGGTTGCGTCATTGGCCACAAAAACTCAAATGGATTAATATTTAATATGAAAAAGAAGTATCACTTCACTAACAGCTTCCCGTGGCCACTTCATTGGCCCGTGGCTAAGAATCGAATCCTTATTACACGATATTTGAAAAATAGCAAAAAGAAAGAAAATTCGAACGGTTGTAGGTTGCGATGGAAAGTTGGTGTCTGAGAGGATTGAAGTCGCGATAGCTCAAGTGGTAGATCAGTGGCGTATTTCACCGAAGTCATGGGTTCAAATCTCCCGATGGTTACACTAACTTTTTCTTCTCACCCAAAACTTTACATAAAAATAATTATTAACTTCATCACGTTTTCCTACTTCAAATGTTGGGCTGTTCACCAACATTTAAATAGATCAACATTTCTCCAAAAGTTGTGGGTTTGAATCCCGGTTGTGACACTGTCGTTTTTACCTCAACCAAGACTTTACATTAAAAAAAAAGAATAATTAATTGGAAGTAATTACAATATTTCAAGCAATTTGGAGTTATGGAAAAAGCTATTGTATTTCTCGAAAAATCTAAGAAGGAACTTTTTTAGGGGGGTCTGTCAAATTGGCCCTGTTTAAATTTTTTAAATGAAGTTGTTTAAAAAAAACGATAAACTAAATAACCATATACATAAACAAACCGGTAGTTTTTGGACATAGGAATACATAGTTGGAAGTATATATTACCTAACATCACTAACTGGCACTGTAGACATTTCAATGTCATTTCTAAAAATTAAAAATTTTAGAATGTGAAAATGTCAGCTTGTTTATCAAAAGTTACGCATATGTAAGATTTTTGAGGTATGCTGTGGCTGAAGTATGTGATTCAGCTTGGTTTTAAGAATTTAAATTTTTAGAATATTTTGTGGTAGAATTATATTTTTCGTAGATAGTGGGTTCAATAGTAAATGCTCAGCCTTGAATAGGTGTTTCGCAAGGTGTTCCGTGATGCGAAATGCATTTTCAAAGGGTTTTTTGTTGAGAAGCGGCCCTGAATGAGATTGAGTCGTGTTTATCTCATCGGTATTTTTTTATTGTCCTCCTGTCCCGTTCTGCGTTTATTTGTGCCGGATCGCGCAAATTCCACACGCGGGACTGCCTGGGTGAGTGACATGTGAGGGCACATGTGCATGATAAGACGCCTGGGTCATCCGTTAGCCGAACGCATCTGCCTCCGCTGTCAATATGTCAGCCTCACTTTAGAATATTACACCTCGGACATTACCCAAATGGACCCACCCTGTCCTTTCTAACAAGACAGCCTTCGGACACGTCTGAAATATTCACCCAGCCGAATGAGAATAAATGTAGCTCCGTGAAGAGGGGAGAAAAAAATCGCTTGCATGTGAACATTTGGGAAAACATGGTATGAAATAACCCCAAAAATATGGATGATAAAATATATATTTCTTAAACTTTTTAATATATGTTCAATTCAATATAAAATTTAATTCAATTAATTATTCTTTTTATGCAAAGTCTTGGTTAAAAAAGCGTACGAATGGGATTCAAACCAGGACCAGGAGGCTCAGTCCACCACAGATGTACCACTTGAACTACGTGACTTCGATCCCCTCGGACACCAACCCTTCATCTCAGCCTACTATTTAATTTTCCCACCTTTTTGCCATTTTTCAAATGATGTGCAATCAGGAATAGGTTTTTCGACGATAAATGGCCACGGTGCGCTTTAGTGAAGATGCATTTCATATTTACTTTACCATTAAATTTAGTGGTCTGAGTGTACGTAAGATGCGGAGTTGTCCGAGAGGACCGAAGTCACGATAGCGCATGTGGTTAGAGCAGCGGCAGACATTTTGAGGCGAAGATCGTGGGGTCGAATCCCACTCGTGACTTTTTCATTTCAACCAAGAACTACGTAAAATGTTTAATCAATTGAAATCATCTTCAGGACTTTCGTTTTCTGCGTAATTATTCGGAAATCGTGAGATGCATTCTGGTATGATGTACGTTTCAAAAAAACAAAGGTGAATTAGGTCGAGGTCAGAACTACCGCTCTTTTCTTTTTTACTTCTTTTTTGTTAAGAGCAGTCCATCGATGGCTCACTGAAGTGAGTTAACTCGTTTGATGATCTCGCGAGCGGAGCCCCATCGAATGTATAGAGGTCTGATTGGATTGTCCAAAGCGTCTAATAAAGAGACCTCTCGGGAGTCCCCCAGGGGCCAATATTCCAGTCCTGGGGCCCTCTTCCAACTTCTATACTTCCTTTAAACCATCTGCACGGCGTCGGCAACAAGAATCTCTTACCGCTACACATACAACAAGAAACTTAATTTCCTCAGCCCCGTTTTCCTCGGGATTGAACATTGTACGGAAGCCTTAATACAATTGAGACCTCAACCTAGCCAGGATATAAGGAAAGAAAAAAGCAAATTTAGTATAACGTAAGTTATTTCATTTAGCAACAAATTGTATAATTTCTCGGATTTCATAAGAATAATGAATACGTAAATATTATGGGCCTAGCATAACTCCTTAAAACTCCGAAGGTCACTCTGGATGTAGCTCATTAAAGTGCGGCGATTCAGAGCTTGTGAAAATTTGGTTGTAGGCTTAATCGGTAATTCGTTATTTAAGGAAATTTTTCTTTTTTACCATAAGCAAGTAATATTCCATCAATTGACATGATAAATAGAAAGATTGAAGATTGTTGAAGAAAATCTCGATAATCCCACAAATAGTGTTCTTTAAAAATTTCTTTTGCAAATGTTTGAGAACGGATGCTTCAAATTAAAAGCTAATCGTGCCCTCCAATTCCGCGTCAAAACCACAAATCAAAATTTTTTGTTTAGTGAGAAAAGGCAAATAATAAAAGTTTACATGTGTTGCGGTTTGGCTAAAAAGCCCCTAATAAAAAAGTATAGTAGTAAAAATGTTAATTTCGAATGTAGTATATTTTATCTTTCACTTACACTCTCACTCAGACCCTCTCCTCTCTCCTCTCTCTCTCTCTCTCTCTCTCTCTCTCTCTCTCTCTCTCACACACACACACACACACACAGAGTCACTCTCTTTATCCTCTCTATCTGTTTCTATTTCAGTTTAATTTTGTCCCCATCTTAAAAACGGTGGATGCCGAATTTGACCATTTTATTGTATTTCTCTTTTTCAAAAACGAAGATTGCCCGAAAATGATAATACCCAAGGAACGACCGGACATACTTACGCTCGATAATTAATTACCGTTGCTCCAGACCGTATCTCATTTCTCCTCGGGCGAGTTGATGATTGTTTTGGCGCGAGTTTTTGCCCAGGGAGCCCGGCACCCCCGCCGTCTGCCCCGGCCCCTCTGCGATCTCACCATGATTTAATTATTCGAGGAATTCTATTGTAATTAAGTTTGATTGGCAAACAGTGGAGCGGGTCGAGGGCTGTTATTGCTCGGCCTTGCTGTTATTGCAAGAATAACCGAGGGTGAGAGCAGTAGGAAGACTCGTCTATTTTGGAAAGCGTCTTGGCGCAAATATTCCAGCAATTATTTTAAGTTTCAAACTCGTTCAAATTCAAATTTGCATTAAGAGAAGAAGGACTGGCATCATTTTGAAAAATGTTGATTGCAACGTAAAATCGGTTGTGTGGATCTCTCTCTCTCTCTCTCTCTCTCTCTCTCTCTCTC
>CM077107.1:881605-897888 GCA_039619505.1 Cimex hemipterus | reverse complement strand
ATATATATAGTTAATTAACAGAAACCGCCGGCTGATCAATTTGAAGAGGCTACTCGGGGGTAAACAAGTAGCATCGACTCGCTGAGCCGATTCTCGGTTTTTCAATTACTCGGAACCCTGGTCTCTGTTTTATTAAGCCAGTTAGAGAGGTAACCAAGTTAGGGCCTTTCCCACTTATCAATATTTCCAACGACCCTCTACCTCAGGCCCACTCATCGGCCATCCATAACCGGATTTCTACCACGTGCCGATGATTTACCTGGCCAAGGTTTCTATGAATTAGATTCACACATTCCACGCCGTTGTCTGCTCGAAAATTAAGGCTGCATATCATAATTCCGCCCTCGCGTAGATCATAATTGCCCTTTTGATATACGAACTGAAGACCTCCGCTTTTACTTGAAAGGCGAATAATAAATAGACTTTAACTTGGCAGGGGTTATTGCTACAACAGGGCAATCCGTTAGGCCTCTTCAGGAATTAATTTTTATTAAAATCCTTACAGTGAAACATTGAGGTGAAGTCTGCCAGGGGATGGACCGACGTGTAGCTGTTCACATCTTACATATTCGGTTCTACTTGATGATGATTCTTGGACCTTTGAGTTTGATCCTTTCAGATTAGTTTGGTCTGACTATCTTTGTTCTTTTGGTCAATCAGGCGTGTGCTGAAAAATTTATAGAAATTTCGTTGTTGATTTTACGTTTCCATCAGCCATATTTGAACACATCTCTGCAACCTTTGCGAATTTTTGTGGACAAGCCAACACTGTTGATAGAAAAAATGCAAAGCAAATTCCGAAGGCTAAATGAGGATAGATGGTCGTCATTATATCAATGTGAAGTTAAATCACAAAGATCCATTGAATCTCCATTCTTCCAAAACGGGTAAAAACACTCAAGATTTAGGTTAAATAATCCTATATCCCCAGGAGCCAAAAAGTTTTTTTTTTTTTTCAACCGACAAAAACAAGGAGAGTTGCCCTACATCATGATGAGGGTATGTGCTGTATATAATCAGGTAATGTGTTGGTGAGCGATGGTCTAATCACGGCTACTTTCCACTTAGACTTATCAAAAAGTTTACCGCACCCGGGGGACGGCCAACTCCAACTTGACTGCATCCCATAGTGCTCTCCAAGCAAACTGTGCTACCTCCTTTTATCATTCTGTCCTTCCAAAATCCTTCTCCTGGAAAGAGAGATTATATCATTGAGGGAGAACATTTTTCCCGATTTGTACTTCATCAAAAAACCATAGCAAAACTCCTGTTGAAACCGAAAGGGCCTAAAAACGAATTAATCAAACTCATTTCAAATCAAAAATATCCCAAAAACATACAGTGTTCATTCTTTGATCAAGAACGTCATAATAGTTTAGAGTATTTTCAACTTCAAAATAAAAATTTGAAATTATCTGTATTCCTGTTCTCGTAGTAATGAACTTTTTATGGCTTATTATATTAGCCTGTTTGGTGACCTAGGGCACAAAGCTTTTATTAAAATCAGGTCCGGCAATAAACCCGACTCGGTAATGAAATCTTTCTTAGATATTTATCGCGAAATTTAATTATATAATTGGCGCACAGCTTGCCCCTAGGGGGACCAGTTGGCTTGTGAACTCCCCTGGCGAAAAAAAATTAAGGGAGAAAAGCCCTTAGAATCCGGTGGGGACAAATTAAAATCGAAGTTTTACGACCTGGCAGTAGTGATGAATTTTGATTGTCCCTGGTTTTAGAACATGTTATATTGTAAAGAACACCGCACTAAGTGTGCATTGCCCAAATCAAATAAGGTCGAATGTAAAACAAAAATTACGACATTGAGAAAATTAGTTCATTTCTTTATATTTTCATTTTGTAGCCTCATAATTATGTGGTTTTTAAATAGCTAATTCTTAAAGTTTATGAAGATAATTTTTAAAAAATATTTTCTAGGACGACAAGCTTCATTATGAACCTAAATAATTATTGGAATTAATTAATCTTTATGGAAGGTGTTGGTTGAAGAGAAAAGACAGTGTCACGAGGAGGATTCGAACCTCACCTCTTGTAAATACGCCTCTGCTCTACCACTTGGCTATCGTTACTTCGATCCACTCGAACACCAACTTCCCATCTCAACCCAACCTTTCGAATTTTCCCTTTTTGCCATTTTTCAAATGCCGTGTAATCAGGATTCGATTATCGGCGGCAAATGAAACGGCCACGGAGAGCTTTAGTGAAGTTATACTTCGTTTTACTTTTTAAAGCCATTATAATTCGTGGTCTAATGGACCAAATAACTTCTTTCAATTAATTACTCTATATGTAAGGTATTGGCTGAAATGAAAAATGGCAAAAGGGAGAGAAAATTCGAAAGGCAGGTTGAGATGGGCAGTTGTTGTCGTAGAGGATCCAAGTCACGATTGCTCAAGTGGTTAGAGCAGCGGCGTATTGAGCGAGCAGAAGATCGTGGGTTCGAATCCCGCTCGCGTCACTAGCTCTTTTATTTGAACTTACTCTTACATAAAACTTAATCAATAATAACTTACTTACATAAAAGTTAATCAATTGAAAGAAGTTGTTTGGTCACTTACACCAAGAAATATAATGGACTCAACAATTAGATTAAATTGATAGTTCATTAGTTGAAATAATCCTCTAAAGAATATTTGGCTTATCTTACGAATACAAATGTGATCTATTTTGAAGATATATTAGAAACATGTTTATCTCGCAGAACGCACGTTGCCATAACTCAGCGCTATTTTTCTGAGTTATGTTCAATCGAGGTTCGTGACGACGCGCTAAAACCGGAATCCCTCCGCAGTTCCGAATTCTTCTCCCTTTCATAAAACCCCCTTTGCAAATAATGCAAGGATCCAGTCTAAATGATATATAAGTGGACTGGGAGTGATTTGTCTGGTGTAGAGAGGTGTGTAGGACAAGTAGTTTGATTTGTGGAACGAGCACAATACGGGGGCATCACCTCCCCCCGAGGGCAAATAAAAACCTGTTCAGCCCTCCGATAACCCTTACAACACCCCTCTCGAGGCGATTCGGGAATTAAGAAACGAAATCACCACTTTGCTTTTTTTCCTTTTCAGGCCTGTCAAACTGAAAAGGTTTTATCTACAATTTTGTCATATCTTTTTTTTATTGAAACTTTCTTTAGATAGAACAATGAAACGAAATAGTTTGAAATATAATTACAAATGACTTGAATTGTGCGTTTCACTCTACGACGTGAAACAATGAAGTCACGGAGGATCACTCGAAAACCATCAGATAAGAGAATGTGCTAAGCCCCAGATGAGAGGAACTCAGCCGAGACTCAAAATACAGTGAAAATCCATCAAAGGTCTGGGCGAGTGTAGACAAAAGGGGCCCCCTTATATAAGGATAGATTTTAACCTTAGGGTGGCTCTAACCCTTTGGGGTATTGTCTTTAGCCTTGTGCTGATTACATTGCAGCCGTACAAGTAAGAGGTCTATTGTGCCTTCGGAGAAGCATAGTTCCGCCCAACTTGACCCAAGAGAAATGTGACCTAAGAAACCCCCTTACGGTCCTTAACCTCCTTCTTCATTAATTATAACCCTACGAACAATAGCGGCGGTCTTGTTCCTCGTACACAATACCCATCACACGCATTTTTTATAAGGGTTTTAAAGAAACATTATGGCTTAAGGTAAACACGGTTGATATTACTTAACACCCTTCACTTCCTTCCCAGGCGCAAAGAGACTTTTTTGATCCCGTATGAAAAATTAAAAAATAAATTTTAACACGATGAAATCCTTGATTATAACATACTTCACATAATCTCTACAGACTGTTAATGAAATAAACGTATAAAATCTCTCTTTTCCAAAATCAATAAAGTAGAACTTTTTTCAAATTCAACCGGACGAAATTCAACCGATTTTAAATTTTAGTTTATAAACCTTTTTCATGAGCACTGGACACTTTGGACATACAACTACACTAAATAAAACCAGACAATCACTTCCGGAACTAGACTACAAAGCAAACAAAAAGTATGATATTAGGAGTATATTAGGCTTTTGTTGGATAAATTTAATTAACTCTGCAATATTTTATTGGGAATTATATTGGTCAGTATATAACTGGGCTAGAAGATGATGTAAATTCAACATATATTTTTCTGCATTGGTTTTCCTAGTATTTATTAAATTATTGCGCTAGTAGCTGGGCTAGGAAATAGCACTTTTAACACGATGTGCTGTTTGATCCGTCCTGCGACAAGGAATACGCCCAGGTACCAGTCATTGGTATTCAAAATGAAAGAAATACTGGCACAAATTTGTAGAAATGAGGGAAGAGGAAAAGGAACAGTAGATCCTTCCTTCATTCTGTACAGGTACGAAATGAATGCTAAATGAACAAACAAGAACCCCCCCCTTCCTCATATGTGTATAAAACATCGATTCCTGGCCCTCAAGAAGAATATGGCAATGCAACATTTATATATACAGATGCTTCGAGGGTCAGCAGCGAGGTATATTGGGAGGGACGCACCAAGTACACCTGAGTTGATCGTCTATGCTGATCTGCTTCTAGGTGCACACTGACACATTTTTTGGACTGACACATTCAGAATGGATCTTGGCCAGATATCACTCTCTTCTCCCCGGATCAACTCATTTAGGAAATACAGGACAAAATTGGTGGAATAAATAAACAATGAAAAGAAGTTGTTATTGTCTGGATTCCGGGCCATGAAGGTAGACAGGCATGAGAATGCCGACCAAGCAGCAACAAGGCCACATGACCCAGAGGCAAATATTTATGCTGGGATAATTGACTCAGTGGCCGACAAATTAAAAGAAATGAAACTGACGGTCAAACCGTTTCATGGAGAGAATGGTTAAAAAACAGAAGTGTTGACATAAATGTAAATAGGTTACACCATACTGACGCATGGGTGGATTGTGACCGATTATCGAGTACCCCACAGATCCACCAAATTAGGTTAGTCTTTTTCTATGAGTGTTTAATATTCTTGAATGAGCGTATTTATGAGCATGAGTTCTGTATCTGTAAAGAAGAAATTAAGAGAAAATGAAATATCATTAAAAGATTGTTCCAGAACAGGGTCAGATGTAGTAATAATAATTATTATTAAATCCATTACAGTTCGTGGTCCGATTGACCAATTTACTTTTTTCAATTAATTATAATTTATGAAAGGTATTGGTTGAAATAAAAAAGTCATTGTCACGAGCGGGATTCGAACCCACAACCTTCGTCTAAATATGCCGCTGCTCTACCACTTGAGATATCGTGACTTCTATCCGCTGGGACACTAACTTTATATCTCAACCAATGCCTTTCGTGAATATTAATTCATTGAAAAAAGTTAATTGGTCAATCGGACCACGAACTGTAATGGGCTTATAATTAAACTGAAGGATATCTTTCTCGCCCAACAGACATTCTTTGGCTGTATAGTAACTACTCTTAATGAAAGAAAAGTAATTGTCAAAAGAAACATTGTATTTACTGTAAAGAACAGTTAAAATGATGTTACATACTAATCAAAGCATCTCGTGTATACTTCAGACGGTGGTGAATTTTACCTTCAGGAGCTGGGGAGCAAGGTTGAGTTGTATCCACGCCCGGTGAATGTGGACTCCCTCCGTGGGAAGAACCGACCGGGGGTGGGGATGGGTAGTGATGAGGCCCTGGATAGGGCTGTCTGTGGCGGTTCCTCTGGGTCACCACAGGACGCACAGAAATTCCCTCTAAAGGAAAGCTCAAAAATGTAAAATGATGAAGCCGAAGGGTGGTAGTAGCTACCAAGGGGGAAGAAAACCCTCGTAGAGCCCTCTGGGGAGGTATTCAAAAGGTGGGTACTACGAAGAGGGTAGTCGCAGGGTATTCAGTGGTTGACACGATTGGGGCGTAGTTGAGTGGTGTTGAGTGACAACCATGACTCAGTTGCTGTTAGAGTTGAGTTGGCCAATGGTTAGTGGCCAGTGATAAGTTAGAATTATGAAAGTGACAGTTGCTGGTTGCAAACATGGAAAAAACGAGGGTTAGGTTTAGGTTTTAGGTTTTGTATGGTGCTTAGCTTTTACGGATTTTAAACTGGTAATATATGTTATTTTGAAATAAGAAAAACTGGATTACATTTTGATTTCTTCAATGATGGAATCGGAAGAAAAGCCAATCCAGAAGAATTATCGACTCTCCGAGATATCCGTCTCTTCCCCCGTTCCATTTTATTGTTCAGATTAAATTCATTGGCAGAGTTATTCCCGTTACAGATTCTAAAAGATGCACCTATAAATAACTAAAACAACTAAAAATTGCTTCTTTATATATAACTTCCTTCTTAATATTCAAATCATCATTATCAAAACATTTCCAAACAAAAATGTGACTTTTTTACTACTAAACTATCCGTTTGCCAAACAAAATTCCGTTTATCCCAATTAAATCGATTAATGTTACTAGTTAAAACTGAAGCCAACTTATTCTGAACTACTTGGTCTAAATAAAATGAAATATTTTCCAAAATGCACTTTTCAATTCATTCATCAAATTTTGTAAATTGGAAGGTTTTGTCATTAGAATAGTATAAATTTCAATCAGCTCTCTTAAAAAAAACTGTAACTTTTAAATTTTACAGCGATATTTTTATGAATTATATAGAAGCATATTTTCGATTTCACATCTTAATGAAGCTACTTAAATATAATTTTTTTTTCGAGTTGGTTTAAGAAGTAAAAGGGGGATTTTTTTATAACTCGAATGTCATTTTTTTGAACATGTTTCAGTTATATTAATCACATAAGCCCAAGTGTGGAATTAATGAGTCGGAATGGATAGCCCCCTGTTCCATTAGTGTTATATATCACCTTAGGTGACAAGTAAAAAAAAAAAATGCCTGATATATATTTGAGAAGTTGCTTCGTCACTCTAGCACCTGCCTCCACAATGGTAATGGTTCGCCGACCGGCGACCCCTTGTCGCCATGCAAAACCGTCGATATGATTTTATTACACATGAGCCCTCGTGGGGTTTTGATGTGTTTTAGATGCGTCTGTCCCCCCCCCACAGTCCACCGCGAAGCAAGGAGGGCAATAAAAATTCTAGGAAGATCGTCGTCAAAAAGTCCCGAGCTAAGACAAATATCCAAGGGGCGATTCCCCGAGGGGAAGCACACAATTTCAAGTACTGTTTTACTTTGTCCCAAACCATCGCTTTTACTAATAGCCACTAGAAGAAAGCAAACGAAAGACAAAACATCCCGCAAAAAAGCTGGGTTATTTTTTTCGAATGAAATAACATTAAAATAAACAAATTTTACAGCTTTAAAAAAATTATATAAAATAACTTATAATAATTTATTTTAAAATTAACAAGTTCTACTTCTTGCATTTGAATTGTACAAAGCTAGTGCAGACAGAAAAGTACAGCTTCTATACTAAATCTGTACCAATAGTAAACATAAACATATAAATAAGTATTTATGAATATAAATAAACAGAGTGGAGCACAATAGCAAAAACACAACCTGCGTCAATGATAGTCACCAAGTCACTTTTTTATAGCCATGGCGATAGTTCAACTAATTTCTGGTTTATGCAGGGTGTTATTTGGGGGGGGGGGAGGATTTCCATTCAAAATGGAAGAACACTAATTAATTAAGGTCTGAATCTCAACAATTTTGGCCTTGCTTCACATTTACTGATTTTTTAAGATTTCAAAACCTCGCTTCAAACAAACAATTATTGTATAATTCCAAAACAAAAAAGTTTTGGACAAATCCGTTGATGGATCTGAAATACGTAATTTCCAATAATATGTGATTAATACAAAACTTGTAAATATTCGTGAAATGGGCGTTTTAGTAGCCAGAACTTTGAAAAACGATTTTTTTTTTTTCAAAGTTGAAATGCTTACTATGGTGATTTTAAACTAGTATTTCCAAACCTACAAACAAGCAAATTTTTAGCAAAACTCGATTTAACATCCTTTATAGTGGTGTAATTGCTTTTTTAATTACTTTGAATAAAGATGAAGAAATCGATGAAGGAAAAGAAAAACCCTGTTGATGGATCGGTAAGGTGGAAAGATAAATAATAAAAAATAAAAAACTTAAGGAAATTTTGTATGAATTTATTTAACTTCTTTAATTTTGACTCGAAATGCTCTCCTGCTTCTCATGTTTGCTGGTCTCTTGGTTTGGAAATAGTAGTTTAAAAACACCATAGTAAGTTTTCCAACTTAAAAAAATAAATATATTTTTCAAAGTTGTCTTAACTAAAACGCTTATTTCACCGGCGTTACAAGTTTAGAATTGATCAACCAATCAGACAGACTTAAGCCAGACTTTTTCATTGTGACAACTGTGTAGACGGAGAAAATTAATATTATGTGTTACATTTTCAAGTATAAAATTTAAATTTTTTTTTAAACAGTAATTCTTGAGAATGCCTCTTGTTGGCACGCCGTGTTCCTTTTTTTGCCAGCTATTCCAACCATCCCTTCTCCAAGAAGTTTTTTGTTCCAGGGAGATGTGGCCAAGCTGATAGAAAGCGGACTACCTGGCACCGCCACACTTCCGTGCTAATGAAGTTTCTGCTTGAATAAGACACGGCTTATCACCCGGGGCAAGCCACACTTAATTACAAGCTTTCTTAACAATCTACATTCAGCCCTGACCCGGGGTGGGCGCTGTCAGCCCCTCCCTCCCCCGTTTCAGAATTAAACCCGCCCCCGGGCCTAGCTCCTTCCACTGCATCGAGACCTGTCAATCTGACACATTTTATCCTCGCTAAGAATTCAAAATTAATTTAGTTTTAAAAAAGTGAAATTTGAGAGTTTTAGTGATAATCTTTGTTCAAAAATATGCATACTAAATAAATTTTTACGTAGGTAGCAAAGGTTTTTTTTTAGTTTTCAAATTTTATTTTTTATGATATAACCTCATTAATGTAAATACTAACCTTAAAATACCATTCACTCAATTCATTTCTACCATATTCCACATTTATAAACCAGTTACTTCGTAATTTCAAATTCAACGTTAAAGAACGTGAAACTTTGATTAATTCACAAACAAATCAAGTTATATTACAAGTTGGCGGAATTTTTTGTATTTGTGTGTTTTCCTCATACCAACATCCCTGGAATGAGAAAGTTTGTTGTTATTGTTCCCATGTATTTCTTATAGAAAACTATGTATATTTATATATTTTTTATTAGCTATGTACAGAGATTTATTTCTCTGACTCAAGATGGTGAATTTATAGTAGATTTAAGGCTATATTGTTGATAAATTTGCACGAATACTTCAGATATATTTCTTCAACCAGTTGATACTTTTTCAGAGGCCAAGATCCGTCTGATTCAAGAATGATTCTTCTCTCGACTTCATAGATTGGGCAGGAGAAAACGTTGTGATCCCAGTCCTGGATCGGCTCCACATGGACAATTGGGTGACTCGTCGGTGTTACAATAAATCGAGCATAATATTCTCAATGTTTCCCGTGACCACTTGGCATTATTGTTATTTTATAATTGAGTGCATTTCGGGTGGCTTAAAGAAGGAAAATAATCCTTAGACCGAAGAGCTTTGGATGTAGTTTCCCACATTTTTTCCCAATTATGGCAGTCTTTTACCTTCACTTTCGTTTTATATAGATAATGCGAAGTTTTGTAAAAGAAATTTTCAAGTCCTGGCTTTCAGCAGCTTCTTTAGTTCATTTGAAGCTACATTTTAACTTGACACTGCCCTTTTTTTATCTCAACTAAAAACCTTAATTAATTGAAAGATATTAATTTTTCAAGCGGACCACGAAAAGTAGTGAATTTAATTAGTTAAAATGAAATATATCTTCGCTAAAGATCTCCGTGGCCATTTCATTTGTCACTGAGAAGAAAAGTTGAAAAGTTGGTGTCCAAATGGATCGAGGTCGCGGTAGCTCAAGTGGTAGAGTAGCGGCTAATCTAGCCGATTGTCGTGCGTTCTAATCCCGCTCGTGGCACTGACTTTTCATCTCAATTAACAACCTTAATTGCTAGTATATAATATAAAAACATGGGTAGAGGTCCATTCAGGGTAGAGTGCCATGAAAAGACTGGCAATTTGGCTAAGGGAAATACGACCTGAGTCTTTTTATCGCATTCAAATTACCAAAAAGAATAGCCAACAAACAATGGGCTAAGAATGGAAGAACAATTGGATTGAATTGCAGGCTAGAGGCGCGAAGAAAGTCCATCAAATCAACTCGTAAACTCGTAAACCTAAGACACTTCAGAATAGTAAAACTACTAAATGTACACTGATGGCAGATATGTGTAGACTCGGATTAGCACAAACAAATGTGTACTACTATTTACAAGAAAAAAAATTAAACATGTCATCTTTCGGTGTGAAGACGGAGAGAGGAAAAGCCTAAGCCTAAAAGGTAGACACGAGAGCACTTAACAAAGTATTTGGACTTGATATATGTGCCTTTAACCTTAACGAAAGGGTCTAAATAATAATGGATATTGCGCAATAGACTTTCATTGGTCGCGTTGTAAAAATAAAGAATCTTAAATTTCATTTAGAATATCATGAAAACAATTGTTTTTAAATATTTGAAAGACTTACACAGCAGTTTTGGTCTTTAAGTTATAAGACACAAAAACCCGTATGAAAAAGGACTTATCGTTAGTAATTGAATGTGATGAAGGCGGAGTTTAATACTCTTGCATCAAAGCCCCGACTCGGTTATCCCGCAAACCAGACAGCAAACTATCCGGACCACATCTTTCGCAAATACAGTTCATCCGAAATTAGATGTAGATTTCCACCCCTCCTTTGAAAGGAAGTAGATTCGTCGGCGGTCTGAGGTTAATATAAGAGGGACCGTAGGAGAGCGGATGCTAATTAGTGCGCTCCTCTGAGCCAGCAATACAGACGGTGCTTGCCTCCCTGTGTAACTTTTGCAACTCTCAGTTATTGGCCACCTCAGCAGCAGAGCCCGCGATATTTGTCCTCGGCCGCCTTATAATTACGCCCCGGTCTCGAGAAATCCTCTGCATTTACATCTTGTTACGCATAACGCTCTTCGCCCACCCCTTCTACATAACGGGTCTAATATTTCACTCCTATATCAAACATATCCAACCCCAACCTATAAACCCCGTGATTTGTTCAAATTTCCTTCATAATTAAAAAATATATAACAGTATAAAAGTTGTTCGAAACTTTGGAGTATATATACTAATAATTATACTTGTTAAGAGAGCAAAATCTAAGCTTAATGGTAGCGGTGGTTGACTGTACGAATTCGTGAACCGATATTGTGCACTGTTCGTGAGTTAATAACGTCTTGGACTACAATCAAACGCGTTTCGGCAACACGCAATCTTCAGAAGAGGACTGTTTCGTTGTCCGCGTAGTGGTTCACCTTTGTTCAATTGTTGCTACCAAAAAAAAAAAAAAAAAAAAGAGAGAGAGAGAGAGAGAAATAATAATATAACAGGACATTTCTTACAAAATTATTGTACAGCCAAACAGGTGTAAAAGTTTGATCGGTCATAAAAACTTTATTGTCATGAATAGACATAATTAGAAAAGAACACTGATATATGCTAAAGCAGCTCACGGTTATTTAAACTGAAAGCAAAGAAACAGGAAATATTAAACAGTGGAGATACGTCGTTTCGAAAAAAAAAGAATGGGTCAGGACCTGTTTTACAAAATTATCCACATGCCAAGACATTATTTAACAAATAACAGACGCTGCAGCTCATGGATCAATTAAAACTGAGAGTTAAAAAGGATTTAGCGTTGGTTTGAAATTTTAATTAGTTGAGAAACATCCTTAAAAAATCGATTCTATGTAACTATTTGACAGACGCTGAAACACTCATGATTATCAAAACTGAAAATAGTTTACCGTTAAGAATTGTGAATTCGAAATACGACTTTAGAAAAAAGAAGAAACGGTCAGTACAACTATCGAGGATCCTCCAAAATATCATGGAAGGTCGAAAGATAAAAATTTTACATGCATTTTATTACCGATTAACAGGCAATATGACACTTGGGATTGGTTGGGAACTAGATTAAAGAGCAGCACTAGCTTATTCAAGTTGTCTTGTGCCGTGCTAATCAAATGTATTGTTTTGTTCTCAATGAATGCATACAATTAAAGTTCATTTAGCACTTTACCCTAATCATGTAACAGTAAAATATTCGCGCATAAAACTTTGTTCAAACAGGGAGAGTATACCCGTTAGGACATCTTACAAAATACATGTATGAAAAGGGATTTTGCCAATGTTATAAAAAGTTGCCTTGTTGACAAACTTTGATGCGGAGAGTAGCTATTGACTACTGGCTTTCGACTAAAACTGTATCCTGATGATGTCCACTCTTATCAATATGTTTCCCTAAAATATAAACCGAAGTACATCTTATTGATAAAGCCCAATTGTTATAGTGAAGTTGGAAGCTCAGTTTAGAAATGCATAGCTTGAAATAAAAAGTTTAATAGTGGAGAGGTTCAATAAAACATGTAACTAAACTCAATAAAATAACTAAGGAAAGGAAAAGCTGGAGATTAATATCACGATGGTTACATTTTTGTATTTCTTAATACATTTTTACCTTTTACAATCCATTGAGAAAGGATCAATAACATTATCCCAAAAATAACATTATTCCGATAACCCCCAATTAAATGACGGCAGTAGGAGATAAAAAAGGGTCTCCCAGCTTAAAGAAGATTGCGATAGGAAGCCATAAATTAGTTCACCTCTATTGAGTGCAAGAAGAGGCCATTGTTTAGGGAGAGGCGAAGTCCTTAAGAGCCGTTAAGGACTAGATTGACTTGAAACAGGTCGAACCGACTGTTGATTGCCCCTGATAAATGAAAAGACCCGGAAACTGCATGAACGTCATGTTTCCTTTATGCTTCCGCAACGTGACCCGACTGGAAAGTACCATGCGAATGCTTTTCCCCTTTTGCGCGTATCTGTATTAATGCTCATAGATTCGGATTTCGTTTCTCATTAATTGTTTGCACTTTCTCCAGGAAATTAAATGAAAATCTTTTCCTATTTAAAAAAATTACTAAGTGAATATGCGTCTTATTGTAGTGTGTTATTGCTATTTGAAAATTAAGTCTGGCAAAATGCCCGATTTGTTCCTAATGGGAAAAAGCACAAGGCGAAACATGCCCGCATCGAAGAGGTAGGCATCACAAATAAATAAAATAAACACCATATCCATTTCAAGTGATCTCCGACGACGAAGAATCACGAGAAGAGGTGCCAGAACCTGCACAACACTCAGAAGCTGTAAAAACACAAATTTAATATGCCACCGATCGTTACGTTCAATCAGTACAAAACGCTCGGTTATGATTAATAAAATCAAATCACAATTGTCTGGAAATATTGAGCTTAAGTTAAAATGAGACTGCGTACTATTTTTAACCTAAAAGTGAGAAAATTTTGAATCACTTTTTTATGTGCACAAGTACACTTATGTGTTACGCAATGTGACTATCATTTCCAAACATCCTGATGGTGAACCAGCAACGGTTGTTGCTCCCCAGCTTTCTGAATATTTATTTACAAAATATCATTCATAGCGAGGTCCCGGGGTCATGTCCGCATAAATCGCCTCACTGGGTGTACGCATGGACAATGTTGGACATTGATAGGTCTAATTTGTAGAATGCGAGAATAGTTTTTCGTCGAGTGTGAAAAATTTGCTAGGGATTAATTATTTGGACTGTGTATTTTAAGGTATTATACTACTATTGAACTCTGAGCACATTGGATTGGAAGGACTGAATTCGTTGGATATTGGTGGGTCCAGCCCACAGTTCTAGCCCGTTTATCCAAAATGGTTTCAGTAATGTTTCATAGATTGTCAGTTTCTTTTTGTCAACTTTGTATCACTAAAGAAGTTCTTTATAGAAACGAAAATTGAGTTTTATACCGTTACACCAAAAATCGATGATGGACCCAAAATAATCATAAAACTGCCCTCACATATTTCAACTAACGATATAAAACAATATCGACTATTTAACGAAATTAGGGTCGGAAAATTTGTTAAAATATAGCAAAAATACCAAAGTGGATTTTTCTAGTTTATTGGCAACTAGCAATATATATAATTTTTTTTTTCAACAAAAACCTGCGTTTATTGTCGAGTGTCATGGCAAAACTACAAAACGAAGAGATTTAGTTGAAAAGTTTCATCAGCCAGTCATTGGCACACAACACCAAACTGCTACAAAACTCTTTCTTGCAATAAATGCACTCGAACTCACGATTCTAGTTCTTGCCCAACACCAGAGACAACGCATATAAAAATATACAAACTGCAACGGAAACCTTGGTTATACGATAGCAATTGCCCACATACCTAGTTAAAATAGAGGTAAGGGCGAAAAGAATAACCAGTAGAACATCCCGTCAACCAAAAGGCCAGCTCAGGCGGAATCGACTTTAAGCAGCACAGTGACCTTAATTAGTGAGATAAAAAATGTTATTAATGTAACAAAAATAAAAGAATTCATAAGCAATGTACCGTAATGACCACGTACAACAGCCTCTCAATTAAATGTACTAGTTTTGGTGTATAATACCATCACATATTTAAAACTGAATTTTTATTGTCTGTGAGATATGATAATGAAAGACTGTAACCACTTTTCCCCAGGATTCAATGTTTCGTATATCCATCGGTAGTCTAATTTATTGGAAATCGTTCCATTTCAGTCACAACTGTCCCGATTCCTTTTTTTCGTTGTTTTCCTTCCATTGATGGAACGTTTGATTTTTATCCTTTGCCTTACGTTCAAGAAGACTCGACCACCTCTTTGCCTTTATTCTGTAACGCTTTTTTGTCTTTATTTTCACCATGTTGATACGTTTCCCATCCAAAAGTGCCTCAGCCATCAAGGAAGCCAATAATTTATTTTAAATTACACAAAAGCAGGAATTGCCGGTGAACTGCGAGAATCGATAGTCTCATCTCTGTATACGTGTGTGAATCAGTGTGCAGAAATGTCATTATGTAAATCAGTAATCAACAAATTATTCAACTAGAATTTAAACAAAATAAGTGATTAGTATTGAAATCTGCAAGGAAATGAAGACACAACAGTTGATATTCTTTTGGTCAAGAACAAAAAACTGCTGGCAATTATGAGGGCTACTTTGATCCGTAGAAAGAATGGGGCCTATAATTGTGGAAGAACAAGTCGCAGGCTAAGTGATAGCCTGGAGAGACAAGTTTGAGGACTTGTATTAATTTAACGTGAGGAACCCCAGTTGGGACTTTACTCGCAATTAGCCCAAGCCTGGAATTAGGAGGCCCCGTCTTTGAACTAATAGATTCGCTTATGTGTCAAACCTATCTAATACTCAATAATACCAGAGAGCTATCTACCCTTCCCTTCTAAACTGGGGTATTAATAATTCTCGAAACTCCTTTACCCCCGTCGCCCGTTCCTTCAGCCCGGGAGAATCACCCTCGAACTATTTGTCCGAAGAGTAATCCCGAGGAGTCTCACTATATCATTTCGGACATTGTTTCAAACCGTTTCATTGTTATTTAACTTTGATTTACTATTAAGCATTGAATTCGGGGCCTGTTCCACTCCGGTTATGCTTCATTATTAACATAACTGAAAATGGATTTTCCACATTTTACAAAAATACAAATACATTACACATTGATACTTGTTTTGAAACAAAAACAATGGCAAGAATATATGGACACGTTTCAAAAGAATATAAAATATTAAATTGTGATTACAGTTTTACACTTTATATTAAACATTTCGCCACAAATTGTGACAATTTCTAGTCACAACATCAGCGATATTAGATTCCAGTGCATGTCCACTTCTTTTTCAGTTATAAAAAAAATTGGTCCCACAATTGTCTATAAACTCTTTGAGAGTTTCTATGTCCGCTTGCGGAGTTTTAATTAGAAAGACCTTGGTGTGTCACTACGCTATCTGAGATATTTATTTTGTGCTGTTTGTAATTTTTTTTTATAAACCAAACACGTAAAACATCAAGCAGGACATGCATATGTAAGCATTGGTCTTATTACTGTTTTGTGAATAAGAACATTATTGTTATCACTGAGGAAGGATGTTCTGAATAACAGCGGAAACAAAAATTTTACACTTTTTTGATTATAAGAGTCATAAAGTTTAGATATCTATCCGTATACCAAGATACTTTACCGATGGTAACCAGTAAAAACATGAATGGAAGATTTCCATATATATATATATAATAT
>CM077107.1:855365-876104 GCA_039619505.1 Cimex hemipterus | reverse complement strand
GAGAGAGAGAGAGAGAGAGAGAGAGAGAGAGAGAGAGTATAATCGTATAATCGAATATATTCGTGTTTTTTGTTTTTTTAAATTTATATAAATACAAAATCATGACGTATTTTGGCCTCGTTCCATATGGTAATCTGTTTAATTATGCATAAATATTTAATAAAAAATGTTAGTATGCTTATACTAATGTTTATACGGCAGAACTTGAAGGCTAAAGGGCTCAATGGGAATAAAGCCGTTTCCCCTATCTGCCGGGCAAGGGATGTACTAAATTAACCTTTTTTAAAAATTAAGTTTGTATACGGAAATGGTAGTTCATAAAATCTTAAACATTGCATTTTATGAGTTACAATAATTAACTTGCCTTTTAATTTTCTTTACTTTTCAATGTAAAGAATGTAAATGGATTACCAACAGCCTATAACAGTAAACAATAAATTATTACTGATGTGCTTTTGTTGTGCCTTTTTTTTTTTTTTTTTTTGAAATATAAAATCTATTTTAAGAAAATATCACGTTCAGAAAACCAATTTCTTTTCATTCTAATTTCTGCCATAGAAATACTATAGGCATGCTTGAAATGGCAAACCCCTGCTGTCTCATAGCTGTCTCAAAGTCATACTTCCAACTCACCGTAGGTGCCCCCCCCCCTATTTTCTCCAAATATTTTTCCTTTTTCTAAAAACCGGCTAAACTAAAATTCATTTTAAACGTAAACAGTCACAGTAAAAAAAATTTAAAAAATTTTTCAGTCTGACCATGGGAATTGCGAGAAAAATCTTCTAATCCCTTGAAAGCTCATTGCAACGAGAAAGAAAGGGAACTATTTGGCGCGCGGTGTCGGTACTGGCGATGAAGGGAAGCCCTAATGGGCCGGTTCGGGTAAACAAATTGTTGTTCAAGACGCCTGTTGTACGTGTTGAAGGATGAGGATATAATTGGTGTCGTTTAGAGCATTCCAGACGGTAGTTTATTATTATCTGTCTCCCATCGGTACGTCTCATAAATCAACTACAACACTTCCAGCCCATCGGACAGGGGCTGCCTTTTTACCTATCACCCGCCCCCTAATCAACACGAATTTTAAAAATTGGTTGTTTTAGATTAGATTATAATCAATATTATAATCAATACATTCATTATTTCGTTATTTACAACTACAAATATTGTTTAAGCAAATATGTTCAATATATTTAATTTGTCATTCGAGTCCTTTGCAGGAAACGTTGCCCAGTGGCAACACTCTTTCACACAGGAATCTTTTAAATCTTCTGTCATTGAGAAGGTCTCGGGTCCACTTTCACTTCAATCCAATTTTCGAAAAGATAACGTTCAATTAAAAGATTAATAAAGTGATAACTGTCGTACTAATAAGATTATTGAGCATTACATCTATTAGGTTTCATGGTCCGATTTCCTTTTCAATTAAATAATATTTAATTAAGATATTGGTTGAGATAAAAAAGTTGGTGTCACGAGCAGGATTCGAACCCACGACCTTCGGCTAAATACGCCGCTGCCCTACCGCTTGAGCTATCGTGACTTACATCCACTCGGACATCAACTTTCCATCTCAATCTCATTGCAAAATCAAAAGGTTGGGTTGAGATGGTAAGTTGGTGCCCGAGTGGACGGAAGTTCGCACGATTTTGATAGACAATTTTAGAAATTTTAGAAGAAGAGTATTGAATCCTTGGTTGAGCATCACACTTCTCGTTCGTTCGCCCAGATATAATCGTTGCCTTGTAAGTTAAAATCTGTTTTGAATGTCTAACTTTCAACATTATTCAAATCTTCAAATCAAGTCTTTTTAATAATTTATAACATCGGTTTGTTTTCTGTCTTTTCACTGCGTAGTAATTCCAATTTAGCCGTTTATCCATGAAAAACCACGATAACGCGCAAGGTCAGTGGAAGGCATTTTTAGATATTTATTCATTTTTCAATTTAGGAACCATAATTGATTCAGATCTTTTTGAGTGTTTGAGTGTTAATCTAGGGGTCCGAGTTACGAGTGTCTCACTCCGTCACACACCGCCACCATATTCCTCCTCACACCTCAATCCCTTCCACCTCCCACAACCTCAATATAACAAAAATAATAATAAAACTTAAATGGGCGTCGGTAGTCGCGACGGTTTAGGCATTGACACGGCGCTCATCACTTTAAGGTAAAGGTCCCGGGTTCGAATCCCTGAATTCCCCGACGTACTTACCAATGAGCTTTTTTTCTTTCAAAATCACCGGCACCCCGAGGGTTGATATAACCTGTGCTGTTGCGAACCCTTGTTAAAATAAATAAATAAAATATTTAAAAAAATACAGTACCCTGGTGGATTCGGCAAAATCTGTCGGTCAGATGTGCTCCCAGTATGAGAATATGTATTAGGGAGGACGTTTTTCGGTTTTCCAAAGCAAGCCCGAGTGCCAGATTCGTTCGAAAATCAATATGAAAAAGAAATTTTTTAACTTTATACCAAATCCATTATTCAATATAATCAATCTTAGTGTTTCAGTAAAATTAATGTTATGTAGTGTTATTGAAAATTTGCAGCAACCTTGAATTTACCTTTCTATACGTATATGTACAAAGAAATATTAGATTATACAATAGAATGAATCTCATAACAACAGAAAAGATACAAAATATAAACCATTTTACCACTTGTAGGAGGATACTAGGGTGCCATGACCGATTTTAATTAAACTTATTTGTGATACTAGATGAAAATTAGTAGTCTAGTTTTCCAGTGTTCTTGCCAAAATATTCCTAAATACAAACACAAATAGTTTTATTTTTTAATCATGTGTTCTGTAAAAATGAATCCGTCGTAAAGTTTAGAACCCTTCCTACACGTACTGACATAAATCTGATTTCCGAAAATAATCATCACCACCTACGATACTGCAATTGCGTCTTCTAATTCGAATTCTGTAATAACTACTTACAATATTCAAGAACACCTAGAGGTTATCGAAAAATGGTGCGAAAAACGAAGGACAAGACAGTATCCAAAAATATTTAATGTTCGCATTGAACAAACGGCTTGCTCTCCACTGTACATCAACAATAAACAGATACCGATGTTCGCTGAAATGAAATACTTAAGACTATACCTAGACAGCAGACTGATCCCCACACAACACTTAAGGGAGAAAAGCTGAATAAATGTCTCGGACAACTAGATTCAAAATCCGTCTGGACCGTCGACTCAAAATTACCTTTATCCTTACAATCAGTGTATCTACGTCACACGGAGTTGAATCGTGGAGTTTTCCCATTCTTCCACCATCGAGCGTAGCCAATCCTTTCAATCTAAAGACATCAGTCAAATCGTCCAAGCTACTTTCTACGTCACTAATATCACCATTCACAATGAACTCAATAAAAATTATAGAAAGAATAAACGTGGGCGAACATGTCGATTCACTTTTTGTAAAGCGTGGTTCTTCCTCATAGGTTTGTTTTTGACAACTCTTTATTTCGAGCATTAAACGCTCATCATCAGGTTGAAAGAGTTACAAATACATCTCTCGATGTACATTGAATTAATGTACATATTATTTAAACCTAAGCATACTCACACTCCCAATCATTTCCTGTTTATGCACCATTCAGATGGAATATTGACATCGGGCCTTCCCACTTTACACATTCACGATAATAAATGCATTAACTCTCTCAACACACATAAAACGAGATGTCTACTTGTGTTTCCTTCAAAACAGGGACAGGAGGCCCAAATGCTAACTTCGGCAATCAAGCACCATTCTCATATCAGAATGCATTACTACTCGCTCTTTATAGGCAGCCAAAGAAAGTTGTATTGATTAATACTGTTTACAATTGAAAAATGTTGAAATTTTTCAAATTGAAAAAATAAACTTTTCAGACCTGCCCATGTTTCAATTCAATTTTTTTTAATAACAAAAGTACATTAAAGATTAATTTGTTTAATGAAGGTTCTTTCATAAATATGAAAATACCGTTCATTTGGAAAAAAAAGTTAAGGAGATATGTTTTTTTTTTTTATTAATTTTCATATCAATACAGGTTCCAAAATTGCTCACCTTTTGAAAGACATTGACTGACGTTTTTCACAATAGTCTCAGCTCAGGAAATACAACTCGGTGTTGTGCTCCTAGATATTAAGGAGTTTTTTATTTTTTATTTTATATTTATTCATAGGTTTTTGACTTATCTGGCCTGGCTCTGAGCTGAAAGGAATAAAATATTGTAAAATAAAAAAAAAATGCTTTTATGTTTAACCTAGGTTGGAGTACGTAAAAGTTGTTCCCAAATGTCATTTTTTTAATTATAATGAAATTCACAAAAACGTTAGACCTGGAAATCAGCAACTCTTGAAAATGTGAAAAACACAAATAGACCTTCCTTGAGAAAATTCCACACTGGATATCCCCGGGGGTGGAATTTTACAAAAAACGTCTTCATCAAGTTTCTCACACAGGGAGACACGTATTATCAAATGTGCCCATGGAAATGTATTAAAACCAAAGGGCGGTCGTTTCGACCTTTGGGATACTTTGTCAGATGGAAAAAGTTTCCTAAGTCCCCTTTGGGCTCCCCTTCTTCCCGGCGACGGACAACTTTCTCGGCAAGTTTTACGCCGTGTTCAGAAAAGGGGAGTGAGCGCGATGGCTTCAAAAAGAAAAAAGGAGGAAAAAATTAATACAGTCGTTTTGTTTTTGCGTCACCTATCACAAAGCCTAAACAGCTGGAAAATAAATGCAATGAAATCACTTTTAATTTGTTATGAAAATAAACAAATATTTAAAATGCGGCATATAAAGAAAGAATGTGTTATTTTTTTTAAATTAAATTAGACTGATCCCTTGAAAGATTGAAAGATATTTATTTAGTAGAACAGATTCAACCAATTATTTTTGATTATTGTAAATATTTTGTGACAGTCTCTCCTTATTCAGCAAGCGGATTGTCTACAGAAAACGGAAAATTTAATGTGCGAGGTTTAGGGGTCGACTAACAGCTTAAGGTCATCACCGGCTTTCTTCATGTTTTTACTCCTTTCTCTGGTCTTTCATGCATATTTTCAGCCTGCAGTACTTTGAGTGTCACACTCTGTTACTGCTCTGCTTTTTGTGGTAGTCGATATTCTAAAATGCTAGTTTCTCATTTGCAACTCAGGTTGTCAACAATAGAATAGGCACAGAGCAAACAGTACACACATAAACGGACCAACGTTGCGGTGCCCTGTGGGAGTGGGTCCTGCCATAGAAGGCCCAGTTCTGGACGTCCTAAGATAAGAGAATCACAGGATGACCTTTTTTTGACTTTAATAATTTTGCGAAAACGGCATCTTACTGATGTTCAAGCGATTCAGCACCTGCAGGAGGTTCGAAGTATACATTTCTGAACGCAATGCTCGATTAAATCAGCATGGTTTGCAACAGTGAAACGACCGAGAAAGTTTTTCACATATATATATATATATATATATATATATATATATATATATATATATATTACGAGGGTTCGCAACAGCAGAGGTCATATAAACCCTCAGGGTGCTGGTGTTTTTGCTTATTTGTAAATATGTCTGTTTCGAATGCAGGTGCAGGGCCTCTGGATTCGAACCCGGGACCTTTACCTTACAGTGATAAGTGCCGTGTCAAAGACTGAACCTTGCGGCCACCGACGCCCCCCTACTTGTATATTTAGGCTGAGGTTTGACCATCACCGTCTTCCATCCCACCTCCACAAAATGGGAATCTTCTCAAACGGCAAATGTACATGAGACAATTCTACAGTGGCAGATGCGAATCATGTTTTTTTGGCCTCCACTAAAAACTTCAAGGAAGAGAAGATATTTACAAAAACACTGGTGAAAAAAAGTGCCACTACCCACCTCAGTTAACTTAATTTTAAGATAAATCAAGAACATTGAAAAACCTGGATCCTATTTTTACATTTATCAAACAAAATGACATAGATATTTAAATAAATTTTACGACAGAAGGAAAGAACAGTAATATTTGATCAATTGGACGTGGGCAGGAAGCGGCTGGGCGGGCGTTGCGCTAGCTGGGTGGACTCTTTTGGCTCCTCGGGCGAGTTTGGCCCCGGGTTGTGGTATGGATGCGGACTTTTCCATGTGCCCTAAATGCCGAATAGATGGTCTTTATCCGCATCCATCTGGAACAATCTGTGACAAAGTAAAAGAAGGGTAGAAGGACTTTATTCAGAAGAGGGGTCTCGGCATCCTTCCCGGTCGACGCTCGTGGCGTTCTGTCACGGCGGCTTCGGGCTGTGGACGGTCCACGGGAACCACTAATAGGAATGGCTAGATGTACTAATGTACAAGACCAAGATGGAGGGGAAAAACTCATCCTGTGTTTCTCTTATCTTAGGATGTCCAGAGCCTGGCCTTCTATGGCAGGACCCAATTTCTCGAAAACGTCGGTCCGTGTATGTGTGCACTGTATACTCTCTGTCAATTCTACAGTTGATAACCTGAGTTGCAAATGAGAGCCTAGCATTTTAGGATATCGACTACCATAAAAAGCAGAGCAGTAACGGAGTGTGACGCTCAAAGTACTGCAAGCTGATCCGTAGATCCTCCGAAAAAATGTTTCCATGTTTCCAGCAGGTCGATAACTCAGCTCATCGTTACATTTATGGGATAACTTCAAAAGAGGATAACAACAGGCTCACACTTCCTGATACACTCCACCATCTTGAAAGGACTCTTCGTGAAGAATTGGCTTACCTCCAGCAAAAAGGCATTTCCAGACTGGTAGAACATATGCCGGGGCGTCTTTGAGATGCAATGAAGGGAAGAGGAGGAAATAGGCAATATTGAAATGTCAATTAAAAATCTAAAAACAAAATCAAAACAAATTTTATTTGTCTTTTTTATTTTATTATTATTATTATTATTATTTAATTTTCCTTAGCAATTTTCATTTTTTTAACTTTTTTAGACAACAACTCAGTTATTAAAAAGTGACTCTGAGATTAATATATAAAAATATATACAAATCACATTGTATTGCAAGTGAGTGGAATTTTTTGCCTGTTAGTATACATACATCACCACAAACATAAAAGTCTAATGTAATTCAGTGTGCTCAGTGTATTTTCCCTAATATATAATATAAAAGTAACAGCTTTCTAATTATCATGATGGTAAATGAATCGATTATACATAAATAATTTACTATCCAAGGTGTAAATGTAAGGCGCAGGATACATGCACGCACGGCCGTCATGCTTGACAGATCAGGTATCCAAGGCAAATATTACAAAAAACTAAACGTTTCGTGAAAAACTTCTTTTGTAAATTACAAACAAGTTAGAATATATGTATTTATTTACCCGATAATTGTTATATAAGATTAACCAGTATCCCTGTATAGGACTTTTGGATTGGATATTATTTTTAATGTTTATACCCGTTTGATCCCAACTAACCAAACTTTAATAAAATCGAATATCAATTAAAACTACTTTAAATCTTTAATCAATGATTATAGAAATGCAAATCATTAAAGTTATTAAGATATAATAGATACGCCATCTCTATCGCGGGCACTGTAAAAGTGGAAACTCTGGTGCCTTATCCATTTCTGAACCCAAATGGATTAATTCATTTACTTGGCAATTATTTCGAGAATGAATTGTGTCAGAAACAATGTAATGAAGATAACGGACGTTTATTTCAAAATAAAAATAACTACACGCAAATAAATGATGTTATTTCCTCCTATAAGTCCTTCAATCTTATTGCATATCAATTTATAGTATAGAACTATAGATAATACGGAATTCGATTATTATATGATATAAAAAATAAATGTATTTTTCTGGGTAATAAATTTATTTAAAGATAATATTTTGTCTAGGTTGTAAAGCTATGAAATTTGTAATTAAAACTGAAATTCCAAAATTTTTGATACGCCATTCATTTTTCCTTGTGTCTTTTTTTCTCCCCTTCCACATACCCAAGTTTTTGATGTTCTAAAAGACAAACCTACTCTTGAAAAAAATTAAAAAGAAACTCCACCAAAAAAATGGTTGAAAATGGTATTAAATCTTTTGTAAACGTTGCTGTTTCTTTGGTTCACAAATGGCGTTTCAAAAAAAAACCTTGAATTTTTTCCAAACTCATAATATATTTTTACATTTTAATCAAATGCACTTTAGAAGAAAATTTCATCTTGTGGCTGACAAAGGTTGGAAAATGTAGTAAATTGAAGGGAGATTTCAACGATGTCCTCGGTTGTTTTTGTAGCAATTGTAGTTGCGGTGTTCTTGTTTTTCTGAAGTAAAGCCACGAAATCCTGGAAAAAATGAAAAAGTGCAATTCGAGATGATGACCATTGTATAGGGGAACGTTTTATCTATCTGGAGGTGTCAAATTCAAAAGTTTGTGACTCGTGTAGCCTGACACCCTTTGTTAGAAATACACTAAACATATAAACATAATGATTGCACACGACAATTGAAACCTACACATTGCTAGATTGTTGTTTATTTGTATGATCCAAGTTTTATAATAGTCTATATTCGTTTGTGGCCCTGATGCAGGCCTAATAAAACGTTGAACACTACAATTACATAATAAAAATATTAAAAAATCTTTGATCACCAACCCTGTATCTCTCAACTAATAATCTGTGGTGGATATTTCCACATATATTTTATAATAAATATCGCGAGTTTCAAAAATATTATATTTACAAGTTGGTTTAGAGAAAGTAAGAAAATGTTTTTGAACTTTACATAGGTCTAGGTAACCATTTATTAGTTCTGTTAATGCTGATATCAGCCTTGATTTGACTAGTTTTGTTGAACTATTATTAGTTGATGTACCTTGGGTAGCTTTCCAGTGAAAAACCGAATCGGAATTTTACCTTTCGTCGTTGCCCCCGTCAGTAATTCTATTAGAATCAGACATTATAATTAAGGTAAACATGTAGCCCACCTTCTATCTGTTCAGTCGAACCCGTTAGTTGCTCTTGCAACTCTCATATCTGATTGTTTTGAAAGCCAACAGGGTGCCTATGAATACAGAAGCCTGTTGACAGACCCTTACAACTTCAGATGTTTACACGCCTTCTCATGAATACATCTCTGCCCATTTTGTTATTGTAGCGGCCCAATTACCGTCCTCTCTCATTGCTTTCAGCATCAATTAGTATAAAATGAATACCCGGCAATGAAGTTTGTCCGATTAAAACAATATTAAGCGGGCGCCCGGTGTTAAACAGGATTAATTATAGCAGTTTAATTCTCGATTCTTCAAATGAGATGAGTTGGTGAAAGATGGTTTTGCAAATTATTTCGCAGGACATATTGTGCCTTAGTAATTCTCATAATTCATTTGAACAGAAAGCAAAACAGTAAAGCAGGCAGATGCTTCTCCAAAATATAATTTTACTCAAAAAGTACAAGGTATAACTACTATCAGAACGGGAAGAATGGCCTAAAGAAACACAGCTCCTACTGGTATTGACGGCTCCAAAATTGAAAAAACTACGGAAGCTGGAGTCTTCGGGATACCCAAAGACCCAACTGGCAGTAAACCTAGGTAAATATACTACAGCATTCCAGTATGAAATCATAGCGACTAAATAACGCGCCGGAGAAATAAAATGGCTAGGATTACATTCCCGGAAGATGGCCATTTTTTCTGACAATCAGGCAGCATTATGGCTTCAGCGAAAGCAGAGTGTTTGAAACTTCATGGAGGCTCTGACGGAAGTCAGCGAAGCTAATGATCAGACCGTGGCATAGGTCCTGGGTACGCCCGACATATACGCAACGAAAGTTCGACATGTTGGCCAAAAAGAGGATCAACATGGACTCTAGGTCTTGAACCATGCTGTGGCTTAGCATCCTGCCACAAAAGAGGATGCATCTTAAAATGGATCCTTAATGACTTCCAAGGGCCTGGTGAAACAATACCACCAGTATGAGGCACGTGAACAAATTCATAGCAGGACCACAAAACGTACAAAAGAAATACTTAGAAGGCAACAGCGACCGAACCTGAACTCCTTATAGGACATTAGTCAAAAAAAAGCTCATTAGTAAACTCTCCTAAAATTTAAATACTAACAATATTTTGTATATTTAAAAGAAATACTTGCTGCAGTGCAGGTCGAGATTTTAAAGAATTCTGTCATTCTAGAGGACTACGCTGATTACTTCCTGATATCAAAGAATCGTGAGTACCGTAAAGAGACGGAGTGTTCAATAAATGTTACTGAATATGCTCTCTGGTTCATTGAATTCTGGAACCTTACTTTCCCCTACACAAGAATGAGTAGCGACGCGCTTACGTCTACTCATCTCTCGTCGTTTAGAGAAAAGCAAGCGAATGTTAAAAGCTTATTCGGTCGCCGCGCCGTCGTCCGCTTACAATGATGCTACGATAAAGATGATACTGAAATTTGTTGTTGTTTTACATATAGGTTCAAAAAATCACTAATGTCTTTAAAAACATTTAATCAAGAACATTCATAAAAGTATGGGTACAAACTGAACAAAATAAGAATAAAACAGTTAAATAATTTTTTGAAATTCTTGCATCCAACTCATCGCGAAATGAATGGTCGACATGAATGAACATCCGAAAATTTCAGTGAATTGTTTTTCCTAATTAGTCGAGAAAAAAATTAGATTATCGAATAAATTTTGTACGGTCCCGTGGCTATTATACGTCTGAATATATTAACATTTCTAATTTTTACTTTGATGACGTTTTTTCAGGAAAAAACAATGGTGTTCATCACTGTGAAACACGCAACAACTTGTAGGAACGAAAAAGTAAGATTTTAGTTTTACAAAATATTTACAAAATCAAATACAGGTTTTATTTTATCTGCCGGGAAGAAAAGATTGTTTTTACTATAAAGCAACTATCTAGTGATATATTCCCAACCTGATACATGACCTTTTCACTTCTAGACCCAGCGCCCAAAGGCCAGGGTCCGAAGTCTTTATTAACTTTTAATAATTTTGATGCGTTTCTTTCTCCATTCATTTTTCATTGCATGTCCGCTGGACGTACAAAGTGTGGTTTCGTCGTAGCTAACTTGGTTGATATATCTGCTCCTTCGTTGGTTGCATCTGCGCGCCCGGGGTCATACCAAGATGATCCTCACATCGATTCCTCTCAGTCGGTCCTGTGTTTTTCTAATTAACCATTTATTTTTTAACTTAATAAGTAACAATATTAAGGCTTTTATCTATTAATATTATGAGTTTTCACATTATGTTTATTAATTCAATTAGTTATTCTTTTTATGTAAGGTCTTAGTTGAGATGAAAGTTAGTTTTATGAGCGGATTTGAACCCACGACCTTCGGCTCAATACGCCGCTGCTCTAACCATATGAGGTGACCATGTGATGGTTAGAGCAGCGGGGTATTGAGCCGGAGGTCGTGGGTTCGAATCCTAAAAGCAATAAACATAAATTTAAGCATATCACTTTCACTTAACTGTCAGGTTTTATTTTTTAGTTTCCGTTAGCATCATATTTTCTATTGATTTAGTCGGCTTTAATCGGCTATTTGCTGGCGGTCTAGAAACTTTTAAAAAAGTTTGACATGTTTAGCACGTTATGTTGGATTATTGATGTCGACAGGAAAATTGTTTCTCCTTCGTTTTTACATCAAGTAGTGTACTATGCAGGGAATTTTCTTTTTCTTTTCATGTCATCCTGTTTTCGTCATGATTGGTATTTTACTATCTAAATTATCGCTTGGAAAAATTTCCTCAATAAAACGCTGTTTAATTTATTCGTACATAAAAAAGCTTTCCCTTATTATATATTTATATATTATCTTATTTATAACTTATGTATCTTTCTCTTAATATTTAAACGTATCTTTCAACATGGATAAATAAGGATTCGTTTTCCTCCATCGCGTAAAAAAAATTCAAACCCCCAGTACTTTGGTTTTCCCGATAAAATTTCGTTATACACTCTGGTTTTAATTGAGCTCGTTTGCGCACAGCACTATAAATCCTTGAATATTATTTTTAAAATTGTAAGAAAGTTTTCACTTTCGTAATATATTGGAAAGGTTCTTACATACCTGGTTTTTGTGTTGGCTGAGCTCAACAGTCTCAGTAAATGCAAAGTTAAGGATTTTTTTATATTATTAATTTTCTGTGTACTGAGTTCTTCCGTGCAAGTCTTTTGTCCAAGTAGAATCCAAGCTGGGCTGGTTGGATTGTGGGATTACCTTATAGTTTGTGTGCACTGGTGGCAGGTTTAGTGAAAACGTTATCTGATGGCTCTTTGGCTGTTTAACTTAATACATCACCGAGTGCCCCGGTTTATAATAGATGGATTGCTCTCGCTGGTAGAAAAGAGTCAGTATGGGGAGAGGATTGAATCTCACAATTGGGTGTTAAGGTTATACGTATATCAGCGGCGTAAACTATAAAGAAGATTGGTCCCAGAGTACTCCCCATATAATTAAAACAATTTTGATTCATAAACATACACTTATAAGTTATTTAGGAGTGAGATATCCATTGAATTTTTTCCTTTAAGAATCAGAAACTTAGAATAAATTGTCCAGTTCCTTGGATATGTTTACTGAAACATATTAACACTTTTACATTAGAAGTAAATAAACGCAATTATGTTAATTTAAAAAAAAAACATTTGATGGAAAAGTTTCAATGGTCATAATTCGTAAATCATTTGTTCTCTCTGTATGAAAAAACAACAAGTATAAGGTCCACTTCAAGTATCGGCCGGATGTTCCCAAGAGAAAGTAAAATTTTGCATCTAAATGTCTCAAAGCGTAGTCATTTACAAAGTAGGCTAAGCATGCCCTGAATAGTTGACACCATGGCATGTTAATGAAAGCATTACAACATTCGTCCCCTTTAAATAAATATACAAAAATATTAGTTTTATTACGATAAATACATATTTTTTGTTATTCGCGAAGGCAAACTATTGGTAGCATGGGACTCGGACGAAAGTCCCACCGACCGGATGTTATGACGGTAGGCGGGGACTCTCGCCCGGATCTTATGCTACTGTCACTTCCGCTTTCTCTGCACATTCACCTTCGTCGCGGGTCCACAGGCACGTTAATTGGCCTCATTAGTGAAGCACGATTCAGAAGAAATAAACTAATTCGCCGGGGTGGATCATAATTAATCATAATTAATTAATGACTAACCTCGGTCGACTTCTCTTCAGAATCCTGGAAAAAAAAGCAAACATTTATTATGGAAGATTGGAATGATTCAGAAAAAATCTCGTAGAAAAAGGCCAAATAAGTAAAACTGAAAATCAAACGGGGGAGAATTCACTGCATTTGCACGTACCACATTGCAGCCTAATATACTATATCTTACTTTTCTCCTCGTTCTCGTGGTTCTCTAAAAAAGCCTAGATAACAAACATAATCATCAAAACTAGTCTCTAGTCTTAAACTACAGAGAAAACATAAATATGTATTTTTATAGGTGACAGCGGGTTAAGTGGTTAGGCAACAGACTCTCGGCTCGTAGACTCTCACGGTCTTATGTTCGATTCCCACGGGCAACCTTGGAATTTTCTAACTCCTCCTTCCCCTTCAATAAATCTGAATTATTTTCATCAACAGGCATTCTCTCCTGTCTAATGAATTAGATAATTCGCACTAAAATAAATGTATATTTTTGTGTAAACAATCAAGGCTAACTCCAATTTGATAACCCGATAAAGAATTGGGTAGGGAGATCATATTCTACATTCAACCATAAATCGATAATGTTCCATACCGTGTTTAAAGTATAAGTTTATGTCCATATTTGTTAACCTTGTAAAATACTTATAATAGTTCAAAAGTCCTGATGAAGTAGCAAATTTTGATTTTACGTCGTCGTCCGTAAATAAAATATATTTTTAGTTGTTCAAATATTTTGTTAGGTTCGTCAGGAAGAGTCAAGAATGAAATTGTTTAGAAAAACACCTTTTTCAATTTTTGCTGACCTTCCGACCTTTATTCTTCAGGGCATAAAGTCTGGTGCTATTCTTGTGGTGTCATATTGGTGTTCTGTGAAATTGTTGTGCAACTTGACCGCTTCTCACTCATCCAACAAATTATTAAACAACCGGTCACTTAAAAAACACATATTTTTCAAATATGTAGAATTTTAGTCATTTTTGATCCGTTGAATGTTTGAAATCATGCCACTGGAAGTAAATGGTCAAATTTGTTAACCGTATGAATTATTAATAATAGTTTCTAATTCCTAATAAAGAGAATATATTTGTATTTTTATAGATTCCTGCTTGGGCTTTCGAGGTGGTTTTCTGAGATATGTGGCATAGTTTTAATGTCCCTAAACGATCTTAAATGTTCTTTGTATCTGTCTTTTATTTTTCGTTATGCCAGGTGTACTTGTCTCCGGATTTGTATGTTATTGTGTCACAGGCCATTTTTGCTAAATGGTTTGGTTTTGTGGTTGTAGTTTTACCTTTCTTCTTGTTTCTGTTCTCTTCAGTGTTTTAGTTTGTTTTACAAATTCATTTGTAAAACGCTTCCTTATTTTTTGATCTTATTTGTGCTATATTTGTATTGCAATGGTTTTTATTGTGTTTTCTCAGTGGTATTGTTTTTAGACTATCGACTATGTATTTTAGTACTGCTTGTATTATGTTCTCGGTCTTCTGATGGGGGTTTGTATGTAATGGATTTTAGTGTAGTCAGCTGTAGTCAGATACAGATTTTTGTAGGTCAAGGAAAAAATGGTAAACCCTCACATCTTTCATCAAGCTTTCAAAAAATATACCTTCTTAATCAGGTTTTTCAAACTATTCCAGTATGGAATGTTAGGGTTGTAGATCTCGTTCCACTTTAACTCGGAAATTAACTTTGTTGTTAGAAATCATAAATTTCAGTGCTGTAAACAATACGGTCATATTTGTTAACCTCATGAATTTATTAATGGTTTCTAAACCCTAATGAAAAGGATACTTTGTAACCATAACAAAGGATCTGAGTGTACATCTTTACCTACCACTGTTGTTTTAATAGTGAAGGCATATATAAATCAAGTTGGGGCAAATGTGAAAAATATGTTTTACTATATTTTGAGAGTATGATCGTACAATGCATTGACCTGGTTAGGCGAAGCGCCGGACACGTCGGGAATGGAGAGTACCACGGCAGTCTCTCTTTGATGCTTCCTGAGGTCAGAAGATTAACAGATTGCGGAAAATTGTGATACATCGTCAACCCAGGCTACAGTATATCGTCTCGCATCATATCTCTTTTTTTTAACGCCAGTGAGCTTATGTTTTATTTTTTTATTTTTTTTTTTTTTTTTTAATGAATTAATGAGTTTGGTATTTGTTTCTTAGTTAAAAAATTAATGTGCTGAAGCACGGCAGAGCCGCCATTCTTTTGTTATTGTTCTTTTTTTTTATTTTATTAAAAGTTCATTTGTAAATACAATTGTAATCAAATCATTTTTTTCTTGAGAATTCCTTGTCACTACTTTTTAAACGGGGAAAGATCCACAAAATTAACGTCGTAATTTATTGAGTTTCTCAATAGTACGACAAGTTCGTCATAATCGTGAAGTGCCTATGGTCGTCCACTCATTTTACCATTTTTGTTTAATACGCTATGTTTTCCCTCATTCTCGATCTTTTGTTGTTCGATTGTTCCATGACGAAAATATAGAGTGAAACTCTAGTTTTTAAACTAGCGAGACTTGAAGAGATCAACATTTACAAAAATAAAAGTTGGTACAATGAAACAAAAAGAAAGGTTAGTATAATTTTATATATATTTTGTTTTGTTTAAATACTAGGTAGAGAGAGTTTGACCCAAAGATATCTATCTACTGATAGTGTAAATATCATATATATAATTATGTACAATGGCTGCTTTATTTCATTCGGTGTAAATTATATTCGCTCTCCATCATACTTGAAATCCTATACCAATATATGTTTTTTAAACTTTTAAATTAGTGCTGTTGCAGAGAATATATTCTTCGATAATTCGATGAAGGAACTGGAAAGAGTTTTTTCATTTTTTAAATAAATAAAACCATCAAACCGTATCTACTTCATTTTAAAAAAAGTATATAATGATAAATTATGGTAACAGACAAGCTAAAAGAAATAAAAAGTAACGTTAGTCCTTGTAAATCATCAATTGTACAATCTAGCTTTGAAGAAACGGTGTTAACAAGTCTAAGAATTGGTCATACCCGTCTTACTTGTGGTTATTTGACGTTACGAGACCACCCACCCAAGTGTCAAAACTGTGAAGAAATCCTAACAGTAAAACACTAATAGACAGGCTTAGCGATAATAACAGCCAAAGAACGTTAAATATATCAAATTCAATAAATCAAATATTGGGAAATAGAAGAGAAAACATTGACAAACTATTTCAATTTTTACGAGTTAATTGCGTAACTAATAGAATTTAATTTTCGTTATAAATATTATCTACCAAGGCGGACATGACCCTAGTGGTTGTTCGCCTTCATAAATTTAAAAACGAAATAATAAACTATAGACATATAGACAAAACAAGAATTTTTGAACAGATGGACTACATCAACTCACAAAGCAAGTTATAACTGTATACTTGCTTAACTATACACGCACACACGCGCGTGTACTTGCGAGTGTGCTATAGTAATATCAAGAAAGAAAGGAGTCAAAAACAAAAAAAAACTTGCAAACAGCTTACTTTACATTGGCTTGTTAGGGAGATAACGAAAACAGATTAAAAATTTTTATACGAAGTATCTATTCTCATCAGTATTTTTTCTACAATTTTGTTTTTAATATTCAAAGTATTCTCTGATTGTTATTATAGAAAATATAGTTATGTTTGACCCAAAATTTGTGTTAAGCTTCCTCTTTTCCTCATTCTCTTATTTACTAATACCGCAATTATTCTCTGATTGATATTGTGCTGGTAATATAGCTTACAACAAGAGTTTCACCCAATGGTAACCTTTCTTCATTAGTGATTTTCCATTCAATTCAAGCATTTATATAACCAAACTTTTATTCCTCATCTTTATTTTATCTAATCAAGGATCAATCTGATTGATACGCTTTAGAAAATATGAATAATTTCAAGCCAAACGTAACTATCCTCCATTAGCTTTAACCATTTAACCCTACATTTTCCTCACTATTTTTTATATTAAACGAGCTTCTGTAAATTCTCTTATTGATAAGCTTGAGATAATATTGTCGATTTTGACTCAAAAGTAAATATTCTTCACGTGCTGATAGTAGAATTTGTTATTCTCTAAGAGAGATCTCGAGATACACTATGAAGAATATATTCAAGTTTGACCCAGTACTTTTTAATTAGATTTAACAACACAATCTTACATTTTTCTTCATTATCCGTTTATCTATTCAATGAATATTCATGAAATGACATACTTTAAAGAATCTAGACGATTATGTCCAAAATAATAAATTTTCTTTATTTGCTTTAACCACTTAACCTTATTCTTTTTTCATTCTTATTTTTGTACTCAACCAGTATTTTCTAATTACCATAGAGAATATAGTCAATTTCAATCCAAAATATCATTCTTCATTCGCTTTAACCACGTAACCTTACATTTTTCCTTATTTTTTCTATTCCCCTATTCTTCAATTCCTACAGAAAATCCAGTCAATTTTAACACAAAAGTAATTGTTATTCGTATTCTTCACTCACATAGCTTTACATTTTTCTTGATCATTATTTTTCCATTCAACCAGGATTTTAATTATCATAGAAAATATAGTAAATTTTAACCCAAAAGTACTATTCTTATTTTACTTTAACCACGTCTCCTTACGATTTTCCTCATTTTTGTTTTTCTACTCAACAAAAAGTCTACAATGGAAAATTCAGTCAATTTTAACACAAAAGTAATTGTTCTTCATTTGCTTCAACCACATAACCTTCAATTTTTCTTAAATGTTATTTTTTTATTCAATCAGTATTTTCTAATTACATTTGCTTTAACATCGTAACCTTAAATAAGTGTGACCTCAAAGTAACTATTTTTGATTTTTTTGAATCTCTTAACCTTAGTTTTCACTTATTCTTCTTTTTCTACTCAACGAATATTCACTAATTCTTCAATTACTTCAACCACGTATTCTTACTTTTTTCCTCATTCTTGTTTATTGTATATAGTCTAATTACTATTGAAAATTCAGTCCATTTTAACACGAAAATAATTATTCTTCATTTGCTGCAACTTCATAGCCTTACATTTTTTCGTTCTTATTTTTCTATTCAACCAGTATTTTCTAATTGCTAGAGAGAATACTGCCAATTTTAATCCAAAAGTACTATTCCTCATTTACTTTCCCCACGTTGCCTTAAATAATTTTGATCCAACGGTTACGATTCTTCATTTGTTTGAATCTCTTTAGCTTTCACTTATTACTAAAATTTTAATTATTTTATCAGCTTCTACTTAATTATATAAATACTCAATTAATTGTACACAATTTTTACTTATTCTTTTCTTCTATTCAAGGGGTTCTTTTCTGATGGATATACCATAGAAATACAATCAAGTTTGACTCCAACGTAACTTTCTTCAAGATTTGCTCCAAAATGCCAAAATAGTTTGAGCTGATTTTCAAAAACCTCCCCTAAAACGGAACAAATCGTTTGAACGTAAATAGATTTCCATCTTATTCGCGCCATACATAATTTTCGACGCCGTCCGACAGCGAAATTCAGCGGACCGTTTTAAATCCTCCGAGCTTTATTCATGAACTAAAAAACCGTAAAGATCTCGTATCATCCAATGAACCCTGGATCATGATTCCTTGAGGACTAAAACCCCTCATTTCAAATCACTCATCATCACTCACATTAATAATTCATCTTGTAAACCGCCCGTAATTGTAAACATTGCTCTTCCTATTCTTGAAATTTTTTAAAAAGCTAAATCTTAGTGATAAAAATAATTGTATTTTCTGTTTTTGTGTACTTATAGGAAATTGGTTGTTGAACAATCATTTCCTGTGCCTAATAATTTACATGTAAGTTTATATTACGTTTACATATAAATTTTACGTTACATTTGTAAGAATCTTAGTAAATTTGTTTGTCTTTGGTTTTTTGATTTAATAATTTTTTTCTCTACCTAATACTCACTCATTCATAAATGCTCTCAGTATTTTTAATTTTAAATGTTATTACATAATTATATATTTTAGACTATTTTAAATCTTTCAATTAATTATTCTTTTTATGTGAGATCTTGGTTGAGATAAAAAAGTCATTGTCTCGAGCGGGATTCGCACGTTAGATACGCCGCTGCTCTACCACTTGAGCTATCGTGATTTCACGGAGGTCTGGGTTCGAATACCGCTCATGAAACTGACTTTTTAAGTCGACCAAGGCCTTAAATAAAAATGATAATTAATTAAAAGAAGTAAGTTGGTCAATTGACCACAAAAGCAGAAATGGATTACTACTTTAAGTATTTTCTTTTACGTAACACAAAATGTTGTATTTTTTTTATATTTTTTTTTATTGCAATTATTGTAAAGAGAAATTAATCATTGTTTACAATACAATTATTGGACGCATACTGTATATTACATACTATATGTTAAATTTATTAAAACTGATACAACAAAACTATGTATACTCATTTTATTTGTTTATTTTGTATTTATGTATTTATTTTTCAAAAATGGAACTCATTAATTATAAGAAAGCTCAACCTCATCAGTCTGCGAATATTATAAATAAAACTTTTCGATTCAATTCAACTTCTTTTACTAACTAGAACTATCGGCACGTATATAACAACTTGTAATAACTTTATTTCCATTTTTATGATTTATCAGTTTAAAGAATTTTCCTGTTAATCGAATCAGAAGAAAAAAATTTAAACATTGGTATAGCAACGGTTATTTTATTAACTGCATAGTATTATTAAATAATTAAGCAGTGCGGAGCCAGAAAATTAGGATGTAGATAGGGATATTAAATTAATATTTTATTTTCACATACCACTGAGCTTACATTAATTTGTCTTTTAGATTTTACATATTATTATTTAGTCAGTATAATTGTACTATAGAGTAACTCTGCCACTAAAAATCCGCTCAACGCAGCTGTATTGACATGATTCATTTACCGCTGTAAATCAAACATAGTTACTAATCAATCGTCTGCGCGATCTGTCTCAACCTTAAATCCCCTTAACGATTTTCATTGTAACAATAGAAAGTTTCATTTTTAGTCTTTAATTCATGATTATCATGAAGCCTATTCCAACTGGAATGTTCACCTTGCACATGATGAGTATTTTACAATAAACAAAAGGTTAATGTAAAATGCAGTAGGTTGGTAAAACGTTACTTACATACTTTTGTATGTTATGGCTTATTGAATTTTTTCACTTGTATTTGATTTTTTTATTTATAAAATGGGCAGAGGTATTTATTACATGATAAATTTCTCCTAGCCGGATATCCTGGATTAGTTTTAAGTTCTACTTTCTTTTATAATATAATTTTAAAAGTAGACTTTATATATATATATATATATATATATATATATATATGTATATATATATTTAAAATCAAAACCTACATTATCTTAGATTCGTAATACTGTTGTTGTTGTTTATCTTTTTTTATCTTGATCGACTCTACTTCACCGACATAGATCATAAACTCATTTTGAGTAGAAATACTTTGATTAAACCCAATGTTCTATATC
>CM077107.1:779140-854965 GCA_039619505.1 Cimex hemipterus | reverse complement strand
ATATGTATATATATATATATAGTTGATAATTCATACTTTTAGGAGCATTTTCACTCCAAATATCTCCAACTGGAATCTTAAATTTAGGAGTTTAGATTTTTTTTGTAAATAGCAACTCTAATTTTTCCGTAAATTTTAAACAGAACGAATAAAAGTGAATAAATTTTAGGTCTTAAAAAATAAAGTTGGTGCATTTCTAAGTAATTTCGGGAAGTTTTTAATAACCATACCGCTCACAATTTTTATTATTACAACGCAATCTTTTTATGTTTGTTGTAAAAACATCAATGAGAATCTTTATTTAAATGAAATTAGTCCAATTTTGTTGCTAAAATAGAATCTGCTACAAGTGAAAGTTGATTTAAATATAAATTGAATTTGAAATTTTACACAAAATTATCACCATTTAATTAACATAATATATACATAACATAGGTAACATTTGTCGCTTTCATTTTGAATTAAGCCTTCATAGGAAAAAAGGAAAAGAATGCCTGTTTAATTATTTCTGGACAAGATAGTCCGGCTGTAGTTTATGGCCGGAATAGCCGTAAATTATCCTTCAGACATTGTATTGTTCATTGTCGTTCCAGATAAAAAAAACACAAGGATCTCACGTTGTTCAAAATTAATGTGAGATGTAAACTATTTTACAGTCATTAAGATGATAATACCGTAAAATTCAGCCATTGACTGATTTTTTAAATCTAGATCCAAAACATAATAAATGTATTATTTGGTAATAAAGAAGAGCTCAATAAGTGGCGTCGGTGGCCGCAGGTTAAGTCTTTGACAAGGCGCTCATCACTGTAAAGTAAAGGCAAACATACTTACAAATGGGCTTTTTTTCAAAACACCGACACCCTGCTCTGCTTTTGCAAACCCTCGTAGGAAAAAAAACTAAATATTTAAAAGAAATGACTGTAAAATTGGTTGCTGTTTTTTTCTCCAAACTTAGTTTCAGTTTTTTTTTAGATGCTTAGATGCATACGGCCAGGGTCCCGTGTTGCCAGCGACACCATCGTTTCATTATTTAATTGCTACATATTTTAAATTTAAATATTTCCTTTGTCCACCAAGTAACTGATACCTTTCCCGTAAATTTCACAAAAACCTTCCTTCGAGCCCATTAATCGATGAATAAACTCTCATTCCAAGATATTCCATCCAACCCTGTCCATGACTAAACGAACAACCGTCTAAAGATTTCGTAATTCGTGACAGTGACAGCGATATAGAATGAAAATCTCTACAAGGGTGTAATTTCGCTACTCCATTTAACTTCGCTAATTTTTTGTTGATATTTCGTCACCACATAATTGGTTACCAATATGAACTAGTTGCTTATCCCATGTGAATTGCTTGAACTTTTTCCCTTTGACCAAAGGATCTAAAATTCCGCCTTTTATCTAATTGGATATCTAAATGGATAAAAACCGTAGAGTCACTTTTGACAGAAAATAAATTAAACAGAGCAATCTTATACTGGGTCAAATCCCGAAAAACTGTTGTAAATCCAATTTTTAATAATTCTGCGGATTTTTAGTAAATTTGTTGGTTTGCGAAATTCGACGCATATTTGTGGCTAAAATATGTCTTCGGATCCTAGGATAAATTTTGCCTTTGCCTCATATAGTCCAGAGATTTCTTAAATTTGCTCATCTTTTTTTAATGTATTTTTTAAACACATTTCTATTCAAGTTATTTGATGGGTATTGCTGGAAAGTAGTAAAACGGTTGCATATGTGGTAATGTCTATGTCCTCGGATTCCCAAAATTTCGGAAATTTCAACATTTTTTCCAGACAGAAAGACTAGCGAACACAAGAATATACATACTTTACTGTAACATGATTTTGAAATACCATAGAACCTATGTAGGCAGGCAATATTTCCCTAATCACAAGACTTTCACAACTTGGACTTTTTTTCATGCTGAATAAAAAATTGTGGAGTCTAATTTCATCGAAGATTAGCGCAAAAGCTTAACCATTTCTGTGTTAAATTATCAACAAACCCGTCTCTTCCAGATTATTTTTTTATAAATGTTCTTTTTTAGAGATTATTACTTACTTTACATGTAGAGCATAAGCTTGTGTTGGTTGTCAATGTGTTGGTCGTTCATAGATTTAAATATGGAATGCCGTATACACATGTTGGAGCCTATTTGGGAAGGAATTTCCCACACTCACATCAGATATGGAACTCTTTCTCTTCAGCATTTTCAGTTAAACAGTTAAAATTTTACAAAAAAAAATATAGCAAACACAATTTAATTCTTTGCTTCAAACAGAAGTTGTCATCTAACGATTTGTCTGGGCAATGTTTTAATGCCTTTTAAAACTTGCCAGTTAACAAATGATGGTCCTATGGACAGGGTTGTCAGGTTTTTCCTCAGTCACAAGAATCTCTCTCCAACTCTTTCTCTCCAGCATTTACGGTTAACAGCAATAACCCCTAGTTTTACCGGAAAATGTAGCAAACAAAATTTTGAAAATCAATAAGAAATGTAATAAAATCCTCATCGTGATTATTTCGACAGATTTTTCACACATAATTATTCCTTTGACGAATAACATTTTTTTTAAAGTGTTTTAAGCTTCCGTTAGTAAAATAACTTTTTCATCTAATAAATTCAATGTTCATTCTTGGAATGCAATAAAACTTCTCTATGTGAATACTCAGTTTCCACAATCACAAGCACAAACCCTTTCATTCCGGAATTTTCCTATTAAATGCAAGAATTTCTATTAAATTCTCTTATCTTGATTATGTTAAACTTTTTGACATCTTTATTCACGCATAATTTTACCTTCTAGAAACATCATTTTTTATACTGCTTTATGCTCGCGTTTGTAACTTTGTCGTGCAATGATTTGACTAGACATTGTTGGAATGCAGTAAAACATGTTGGCCTCTTTGTGGGTAGTAAGTTTCTTCAATCACAAGATATCTCCAAATCTTTTTCTCCAGATTTTTTTCATTTAAATGCAAGAATGCCTATTCAACTTTCATCTTGATTAATATATATATATATATATATATGTATATATACGTGGTTTTGGTAAACATCCCATCTTACAATTTGACTAGACATTGTTGTAAAGTAAAAATAAAAAGGCCTGTATAAGTATTTTCCTTAATCGTAAAACATTTGCAATTCTTTGTCTCCAGACTTTTTGCCTGTTAAAGACAAGAATCCGCTTTTAACTGAAAAATGTAGCAAACAAAATATCTAATAATAAAGCGATAAATTTTGAAAATTAATAAGAAATGCAATTAAATTCTCATTGAGATTATTTTGACGGGTTTTTTATTACAAACATTATTAAACCTTAATATGATATTGTTGGAATGCAGAAAGACATGTTGGACCCTATGTGGGCAGGCGTTTTCTTCACTCAAAAGACATCTAAAACTCTTTCCCTCCAGAATTTACTGTTCTTTATACAAAATTGGAGAATGTAGCAAACAAAAATTTTTTAGAGTTTATTGCACATGTGTAAGATTATAATTGTAAAGACCTGTTTTTGCTTTTAGAAACTATGATCTACGAATTTGACTGGACATGGTTGGAATGTAGCAAAACAAGTAGGGCATTATCATGGCAGCTCGGAGCTTTTTCTCGGTTCCCAAAAAATTCTGACAATCGAGTTTTCTGGTCGTCAAAATAGAAACTATATGCAAATCCCATTGTAAGCCACCATTCGATTTTTTGAAATTAACTCTATATTGCGTACATCATTGTACAAATTCATTGTCAAATTTTACATACATTTGTATAATACAAACAATGTTTATAAATCCCAGGCTCTGAAGATGAGTTAAATAAAGGTCGAAACATTGGCACAATAAAAAAAAATGTTTTTCTAAACCTATATCACACAAGACTGCATCTCACAATTTCCAAATAATCTCTATTTGTTTAAATCACCCACTTTATTTTAATTGATCCATTAGTTTTAATTAATTCGAAGATTAAAAATTTGGTTTGTAAATAGCAATTTTAGATCTTTGCAAAATGATATGTCGCAGTGGAATTTGCTTAAAGCGAATGTCTGTATGACACCTTTAAAACATGATTCAACATTTTGCTCATGAGCTGGTATTTTACCTTGACACGCCTCTTCTATCAAAAAGTCGTTTAAAATTGCAATGTTTTATATTAGAGGAGATGTAGATATTGATGAAATTTAAAAATTTCTGTAGTCGGTAGTTATTCTTCTCATTGAAATTGTATATTTGAGTTTATTATTTTGTATGTTAAATTTTGACATTAGTAATTTAAATGTAAACGACTTACTTGTTTTTTCTCACAGGAGAAATTCGGTTCATCGTCAAACACCTGGCGATGGGTTTTTTTATCGCCAAGGACGTCTGTTATCACCTGTTACACTCATTATCTTCCCCACTGCTCGAATCGCGTTATCACAGGCGAAACGAATTGTAATTAAAATGCACAATTGAAAAAAATTGTAAGTTGGCTGATGACATTCGGCTTTCGCGGACAGTCTGCCCGCTCCTCAGTGGGAAAAGTTACAGGATCTGAAAGTAGGGCCGCTCCAGCCACGCCATCTGTGGAGCCCATTCATGCCTTTTACCACATGGACAGTCCACTCTCACTGCGGGCGGAATTTTCGCCCCTGGGTCCCGGAGTTTCTAAAGCTGGCTGGTGAAACGTTACCGATCCGCGTGAGTCGTCGTACTGCAAACCCTGAAAGTTGTTTGTTCAAGATGAAGGTAGAGAGGAAGAAAGAGAGGGAGAGAGGTCCTGTATGTGAGAGAGGGAGTGATAGTGCGTGAGGGGACGCCTCGCCTGTTAGGCCGACCAACAGAGCAAGGAGACTGAAGCTTTAATAAGCTACGCTACGATTCGTTTTGCCATCGGGATTTAACTGAGAACGTTATTTATAAGCCAACCATGCTCTTAGGCTTTATCTCTAATGTATAAAACAAAAAAATCACTTTGGATCAACTGCAGATATTTTTGATACTGCAGGTATTGGAATAGCTGTCACATGTACAAAACAACCAAGCCATGCAAAGATATAGTGCAACTTCAACAGGCAAAACATTCCACCCAATTGATTTTTTGTTTCATTCTCTCGATAAAAAGAAACTTCTGCCCTTATTTTTTCTCATTGTTCTTACTAATAAATATTTATTTACGCTATGTTTTCAATTGGGAATATCAATTAGACGTAAACGCACTTAATCCTGAATTCAAAACAAGGATAAAGTATTTTTCAACGTTTAATTTTTACGGAATTTACAATGTTTATTCAATCTCATTGGAATTCTGAAGCAATAAACTGTTTAGTTTTCGTCTTTGTTTTCTTAATTTCAATTTTTAGATTTAAAAATGCTACTTAGTGCTGAGGTGCGCGTGGTATGGCTCTTATGGTGATGGCGTTCCGTTCTGTGGCCATCGGGAGTTCCCTACGAAATTCTGCGGGACACCGTTAGGCTTTTTAAAGAAAGTGAGTCCTACCATAGAAGGCCCGGTTTTGGACGCCCAAGGGTGACAAAACCACAGGATAACCGTTTTTTGACTTTGATAATTTTGCGAAACCGGCACCTTACTATGTTCTATGTGTACATCACCTGCAGGAAGTGTGTCCAAATTTCTGAACGCATTGCTCGAAGAAAATTAAATGTGTTTGAGCTGATGGGGATGGCCTTTTAGTCCCGCCGTAAGAAAGGAGATAGCAAGACCAGAGCACAGAGTTGCACGGCTCGAATTTTTTAAACGACTGGTCGGCTCTACTTTTTATAGATGAGTGTAGATATGCTCTACGATCTACAGATGGATGTGAAATAGAATAGAGAGGCGAAATGAAAACTACGAAGACTGTAATTTTTCTCAAAGCCAGCCTTTTCAACGTAGCTCAGGGAAGGTGTGGACGGGAATTTCAATGAGAGAGTCGCACAGAATTGATTGTTGTTCGTGGAAGGTGTTTGACGGCCCTCGCTATGTGGTTGAAATTTCCGAATATCGTGCGGTATCCGGTAGAAACATAGCATGATGTTTTTGGAGTGAACTCTTTCAACAGAGAGGTTTTTTGTACAAGAAGCTCGACCGAAATCTCTATGTGTTCTGCTTGACGAATGAGAGGCGGATCTTCTGTTCCTGAAATCTATCCCCTTGATAGGCTGCCCGAGCGATACAGAAATGTGCTGTTTTTGCAATACTAGGGAAAAGGAATCCATCGTTCACTTTTTGAAAGTCTAGTCAAACTTTTAAGTCAGCAAAGCCTGCAACTAATGAAATTCGCTCGAGTTTTACAGATGGGAACTCTTACAAGCGTTCAATTTTTGATTCATTTGAAAAACGTTTTAGTTAATTAATGGTGTATAAATCTCTCTTATTCTATATTCAACAGGTTATTTTGTTTTATTTTTGGTTTGGGTTTTATTTTTTGTTCTGATTGATTATACAACCCAGAGAATATAATATTTTATTGGCTATTTCATTATCTTTTATCAATATTTTATCAGGAACCTAGACTCCAAGCAGACGGATATTCCGTTGGTGTAAATACTCATATTTTTAAAAAGCATTTTTTGTTATTTAAATTAATTGCCGAATAAAGTGTTATTAATACACATAAAAATGTGATCACAATATATTTTTTACACAGCATTAACAGTGGGTCATGCTGCACCCGGAGGTGACTTCCGAGAGGACACACCATGAGAAATCGGCCTGGTTCTCGGGAGATGATGATGATGATGTTGGGATGTATAACTGAACAGTATGTAATATACAAGATGAGCTCAAAAATGGTACTTTGTGGTGCTCGTATCGCTCTGACTTCCGAGAACGCGTTCCCGCATCTCACTGTAAAGCAGCGGTCGGTGAGATAGGATTTCAGGTTAAAGTGATAAGAAGTGGGTAGGAAAAAAAATCTTGATCTAAACGCAGTAACGCACTCAAGCAATACTCTTTATTCTCTAGAGCAGAGATGGTCTTCACAAGACAGTTATCCTAGTATAAATTGTACGTATCTTTTTTCAATATTTCACCTTTCAACCGAGAAGGAAGTCTATAAATTTAGCAAAAAACAAACATTTTTTTAATATATTTTTTTGTTTTTGTTTTTTACGAGGATTCGCATAGCAGAGTTTGTATCAACCCTCGGGGTGCCGATTTTTTAAAAGTAAATATTTATTTTAAGTGTAAGTATGTCGGGTTCGAATGCAGGGGCGCTGGATTCGAACGCAGGACTTTTACCTTACAGTGATGAGCGCCGTGTCAACGCCTAAACCGTCGCGACCACCGTCGTCCATTTAATTTTTATTATTATTTTTGTTATATCGAGGTGGTGGGTGGTGGACGGGGATTGAAGTGTGAGGAGGAATATGGTGGTGGTGTGTGACGGAGTGAGACAATGTTGGGATGTGGTGACGGTTTGGTAAGGTGGAGGTATAATTGTCAGACGGCGTGAAGGTGGAACATGGGAGTGAGGTGGATGTGGAAAGTGTGAGTTACAGTAAGGTCGTGAAGTGGAGAGGCGGCTCACAACCAGCCTTTCTTCTTTACTTAAAGTACTTAAAACAGTAGCAACTTACTTGAAGTAACGACCACTACAGGAGAACACATGAAGCCAGGAACTTCCAATGACATTAAAAACTGTTAAAACGACTCCATGATGAGGCCTTATTACAGGAGACATATTTAAAAATAATTATCAAAAAACAATAGTTTAAACTCATCTTTATTTCTGAAATAAAATTCTTTATTTGAAAAATCACGTGATGATACAAAAAATTATTAGGATTGCAAGAATTATAAAGAAATTTAGTTAAGAAATTATGATCGAGCTAAATATCTTTTTACCTTATTTACAAAGAAAATTGAGGTGCAAAACAAAAATGGCCAGCTATGATAAGAAAATCACAAACAGTTTTGACACAGTTTTGTAGTCCTCTCTTAATATTTGTGTTTTTGCTTTTGTGTTATTGTTACATCACAAATACGTGAAATCTGTTCAGAAAATCCCAACCACCCCCAATAAACGGATTCAACGGAATTTTAAATGGCAACCAAAGTCGTTATAGAGAGTAGAGATTGGAACTGCTACTAACCATGTACCCGTTTGTACACCAGAAAATACAAGATGAGCGTGAGAGCTATAAAAAGAACTCACGTGAGGGGGCAATAAACGGATTTGTTTCTGCGGTTCCTGCGCGTACTTTCTTTTTTATAATCGTCTGCTTGGATATTTCGAGTGTCTTTTCTTCCTCTTTTGAATCTCCCGTCTTTGTAAAAGGAAGAATAAACTAAGAATAAATCTTCTCTAAGGCTTAATATTCGAAATGTTACTTTTTGTGTATAGTGTTAAAAAACTGTCTCCAGTATTCCCCACACCTTATAATAACACTATCTTAATTGACTTAAAAGTAAACTTTAAATAATGTGATATTTAACTTGATTACGCTTTTTGGCTGAAGAAATAAAGCTAAATAGGATTAAGTTAACATTAAGGTTAGGGATGAGTTAGGTACATAGGCTACATTCTCCTTGAGTAGAGAAAATGCAAGTATGAAGCCCAAGTTGTGATACATTTCCATGAGTATTGTTAGGTAATGAGCCTTATAGTTTGGTCCTTCCTGATCATCCTCAAATGCAACAAAACTATCAAACTACACGGCTGGAAAGTCCAAATTTCACGTGGGGAATATAACGAGGAAGATGTCGATACTGAGTCGAATAGTGGTTCATCTGGACAAGATAGTCGCCACTACAACCAATGCTGCCCCATGGTGGTTTAGTCCAACATTCAATCTAACATTGTAGAATAGAAACATAGACATATATGTCTATAGTGGTAGGATAGAGATACCTCAGATTGTCTTCCATAATATGACCTCCGTCTGTGATGGTGAACCAGCTTCTCACAAGAACCAAAGGCTTTTTTTATGTTGGCGTTTGGATTTTAGCTTCAAAAGAGTGCAGGGAAATTTACAACCTTGGAAACTTCCTGAGAAGAAATACCAGCTACCATAATTAACTCTAAAAAAGAGAATTGACGGACAACCATGGAATCAGGAGGAAAATCTTTTCTTCCTTTAAGAATGAGAACGTGAACTATTACGTGAAGAATGGAAAACATAGTACATCGCCAGAAAGAAATAGCTCCATCTGTCTTTAAAGAAATGATGTCCATTCTCGTGCAAAGACGAACCTTAATCTTTGAAAATGGTCAGTGTTTACCCGCCATGTGTATGAAGTCAAAGTTTAGACAATTTATGGGTGAGGAAGGGAAACGTGGACTTGACACAATATGGAAATGTTTGGAATGGCAAAGGCATCTTAGATTCTGTTGAAAAACATATCACATTTTTCGGTGAAAGCGAAAGTAGAAGGTTTCTACCCACTTGCATACGGCTGGATGCAAAAGACTTTGTCCACCACAAAAAATCTGTCTATATTTTTAGCACAGAAAATTTCAGATAGTCTTCAAAACGCTATTTTTCATGTTCACTAAGTTACCAGAGTTTCAGATTAACAAAGTATAAAAGAAATTTAATCTTATCTTTATTCCCTTCATTCATTAAATTTTTAAATAAATGTATAATCGCAATGAAAAGTGCATATTATTCCCCTAAAAAAAGTGTTTTTGAAAAATTTCATTTCATCAGTTTGTCGGTCAGCCCGGGTTTCAACCTATTTCGAAAGCGTGCTTTCGATTCCAGTTAACGTTGAAAGTTTCGCTTTAAAAGTATATATATATATAATGCTAAAAAAATATTTTTTGCATTTTTTTACAGCAGTTACAAGTATTTTTATTTTATTTATTCATTTATTTTAAACTTGTTCTCATTTACCTTTTTTACCGCGAGAGACTTGTACAGCTTTGTGATCCGCATGAGTTGAAACAGGTCGCCCAAACCGGAGCCGATTTCCAACTATCTCTTCTGTTAATTCATGTCCTAAGCAAATCCACAAAGATCCGGTCGAAGATTTTTTTGGCATTGCATTTTTAAAAAAAATATTATATTTATGCGGAAATCGACTTTTCAAAAAGACAGCTTTTTCCTGCCCAGAATTGCAGAAGACTACAAAATATTTGAATAGAGAAGCGTTTTTAATGACTTAACTAGATAATTTTACAGACGTTTTTTCGAAAAAGTCAAAAATGAAAAATTATGGGAAACAGAATAAAACTTAAATTCTTTCTTGAACGCTTTTGTAATTTAGATGTTAGGTTTCATAAGGCTCCACTTGATATAGTTAGATTTGTTTTCTGCTTTCACATTTAAAGAAGATCCGTTAAATGGCCATAAAGCGTGCAGAACGTTTTACATATTATGATTTAAGCTGCAGTGATATATATTTTATGTTAAAAACTTATAGAATATAGAAGAAATCCATTAATTACACTTTTATCACAGTTCTATTCACTTTCAAAATCACGAGGCCATTTACACTTCATGCATTTTAGAAGGTTGTAGGAAAGGGCTGGGGGAGAAAGGTGTTGGACTAGGGGATGAGAGTACAATTTTATGAAGGCGTCTGTATCGACCTCTGGCAGTTTCGAGAACCAATGGGTTTAAAAGTGTGAAAGGTTGGATAAACGGTAGGAAGCTTGGACATTGGCTCGAAAGTATTTTGGATGGAGTGACTTGTTTCTTTGGGACGAAACACTTGGTTTGTAATGAAATGTACGTAATGAAATTGTAGCTGCGACAGCCAAGACAGATATTCCTAAGAAGAAAGATTAAATTTAGTGTCCTGAACTAGGAAACTAGGAAGGTACAGTAAGCCAGACTGTTTCAGAGCCTGCACAAACCCCGTTTCCTAGTATCCTAATCACCATCATATAGTTCTATTCTTTTAAATGGAGTGAGGAAATTCCAAGTAAGTTTTGTCCATGTAAAGTCCTACATAGCGGACGTCTTGGTTGCAAGGGGAGGACAGAGTTATGGAGTTATGGAAAGTTGGAGGAACGGTAATATGGAGAATAATGAAGGTTATTTGCTGAATTTTAGTTTCGTTGAATCTGATCCTTCATCCTGAATCATTCTTCAAATCCACTTTCATGAATTTGTTGATGATCTGATTTTTTAACGAATAGGACAATCTCACATATAGGATTTCTCTATTCTTGATCGTTTCGATTGATACTCTCCTATCAGTCTTAATTACTGCTATATCGTACTTGGATGAAATATGTTTCTGTTGGAGACATATTATTGCCGAAAGGATTGCAAACATTTCACCCTGATTGTTACTGCAGCATAAACCTATATATATAAAGTTGGAAGACAAACTGCTGAGGTCATGGCCGCCCCGGCTCTCTGCGTAATTTACTTCCTTTTCTCTTCTTTCGCGCATATTTTGCTTTAAACTGCAGCCATTTGAGCGTATCGATCTGGTTACTGACTCTGATTTCAAATATACAATACGTTGATATCCTAGAATGCTAGCCCCTCGTTTGCACAGGTTATATCAGGTTATAAAATACAGAATAGAAACAAACATCCAATACATTTATATACATTACCATAAACATAGTCATATTCACTATTCCAGAGTGCTCGATATTACTCGAGGGCGGAGATATAAGGACTCCCTTCCTTTCACGCTAATAAATTACTTTTACTCTCCATACTTCATACACTCACCCCAGTGTACTCGATATTATTCGGAGCAGGGTTGAACCCACTCACTCTCGCAAATAACCTAATTAACCGCATTCTATAAGAATCGTTCCTTCATAAAGCACAACCAATCTCTTCTTTTGTTTTACTTTCATCCATATATATCTCATACGGCAGAATTTCATCCTCACGAACGTCAACTACTTCTCCGTACAATTATATGCATTCCGTACCCAGTTTGTCTAATTTATAAATGTTTATCAATTGGTGTAATTTCCACAGAATCAGATCAATATTGATGGCACTGATGTGTTGAGTTTAGAGCGCTAAATCCAAGCTGGTAACTCGGGGTTTCTTGGCATTCGATGATATGTTATAGGCGTTTTAAACAGAGTTTCTTGAGAATGTTACTCATATTACTCTACAGGAATTACAGAGGCAAGGCAAACGAAACCTTGGTAGATAGCGAAGGATTTGACACGTAATGAAATCAAATCCACGAACCTTTTGGAAGGGGGGATGACTGATCATGTGGTTGATGTCAGAAGGTGAAAATGATTTGGAAGGAAGAGAATGAGATAAAGGAATATTCAAGTCTTGTTTGATTTCATCACTCTGTAGTTGATTATGGATATCGCTGTGCGACGTGGAGTTGGTGGACAGGTGGTGGGCAAAGATGGAATTTTTCTTCGTCGGACATGGCCAAGAAACACAAGAGCTGTACAAATGTTTGGTATGTGGCATATAACAGCCTACAGGAAAATGTGGGTAGAATTCGTGTCGTGCGTATACAACATAATCGAAGTCAACACTAAAAAATAACTTTAGGAAAGATCCAAAGTAGTAGTGGAAAGAATAATAAAATTGTATGATTCGAAGTAGTCAAGTATAAAGATAATACTCGAAAAATGACACACACTAATACTCAAAAGTAAACTTACGATTGTACCCATTGTTAAAACAGAAAGAAAATATGGATTTTGGAAAACCTAGAAGTAGCGTAAAATAGATAGAAATGGATGAAAAACAGAGAGGATGAAATTGTTTGAAAATCTGGCACAAATAGCACAATCATTTTTGAGTCTATCCTTTTATAATATGAAAATTTTATTCAACTATTATTATTACTAACTATATTATGCCTACTATTATTAAAAATATACACTATTCGATTTTATTATTAATTAGTGCGGAGACAAAATTGTTCAAAAAAACATTTGCAAGCTTTACTGCCAGATTGAGAAAAGGACTTTGATTTTGTTTAATTTCCTTTCTTGTCTGAAACGTGCATCGGTCAGGGAGCTTGGAACGTGTTCATCAGACCATTTGACACGAAATTGCTTTTGTTAGTTTATAACTACTAGTACTGTATGCGTCGATTATTCATTAAAACTGGTAATTAAAAGCCATTAGGAAGAGAATAGCGGATGGTTTTATCGTAATTGTTTATTATAATTGTATCAAAAGGGTTCAACGTTTGTTGAAATAAATCTTCCGTTGAACACACAATGGAACATTGCAAATCACTTGCACAGTAATTTTTTACTAATTTTTTTCACGCCTTGACTTTTATCATAAAAGAAACAGTAAACGTTAACTTTTTGCCAGATTGAGAAATCAGAAGCACTTTGATTTTGTTTTATTTTCCTTCTTGTCTGAAACGTGCACAACACCGTTTGTGTTCAACTTTTTTTTAAATATAAAGGGGCGGATTATTATTCCAAATTTCAATTTTTTTTAAAAAGGCAAAAAATTTATAATTTTTTAAAAATTGTAGTTAAGATATTTTAAAACCAAAAAGGTTGGTTGTTTCATGCTACAAGTTTATTCTGTATTATGTTTGTTTATTTGTTTGTTTTCATTTCGTAAAGATGTTTTTTTTTCTGACGATTCTAAAAACTCCTGCTCTCTAGTGCAAGCTTTACCTTTTGACAGCAGGCAAGCATGTATTAAATCTAATAAATACTATAAATTATAATTAACCTCATTTTAAAAGGTTACACGAGGATTGAATTATTGAAAATTTTAAAAAAAGATGAAATATTGCAGAGCCCTACTTTGTATAAGACAGCTTTGGAAAATGTGAGAAACACACGTTCGCACGGAATCGTTTTATATTTTTTTCTTTTAAAAAAATCAATAATAAGAACTGAAAGCTTAATTTATGATAATTAAAAATTCTTACGTAAGGATCAGATTCAAAACAACTGACGAATTGGTTAATATTAATTAACCTTGCCTTAATTAATGCCTTAAAAAGGTTGATATAAACGAGCATAATTGTAGAAAGTATTGAACGTACACCGCAGGACAAATAAAATATCGGAATTTTAAAAGAAACAAATGGTTTTTTAATTTTTTCTTTAGGAATTATTTATCAAAAAACATAAAATTACCACCGTATTATAGAATCTGGAAAGGATTTTTTTAATGTGCGGAAATTTTTCCTGATTGCCAAGACTCTCCAGGGAACTTAAACTGACTGTAAAACCAAAAAAAAAAGTTGAAAAAAATGGTTTTGTAAAGTATTTCCCAGATTTCCAAGTGCCAAAATATCTTAAGCATCTTTACAGAGCTGAAAACGAAACGTTTCCTATTTCCATGTTGTGCATCTTAACAATTTGTAAAAACAAAAAGTTATAAACTAAATTTTAATGGATTTTGTTGTCTTCTGTGATTTTCCTCGACTACCAAATGCCATGATAATTCAGACTTCTTGATAAATTCTGAAAACAAAAAAAGTTAGAAACGAAATATTAATGGATTTTGTTGTGCTTTTCCTTGACTTCCAGTGACAAGACTGCTTTCACACTTTCGTAGGTTACGTTCAAATGAAATCAAACGTCATAGATTTTGCAATCATGCAATCTTTTTGGACTTTCAAACAGTACTCAAGCATCATCAGTGGTCTTAATATAAAATGTAATTTTATGAAAAATGCAATATACCCACTAATAAAATGTATAAGTGTGTTGTGAGTTTTATTTTTGTGGTCAGGGATGTGATGATATTTGGTCATTTCCAATCATCCTGGTCAGCCGATCCTCGCTGTTTTGGTCCGTCCGTCACGAAATTGCAAAATAAGTCAGGAAGACGAAAAATGGCCAAATTTATAACTTTGTATACGTTAGAAATTGTGTAATAAATGCATTATTAAAAGTTTTAACAAATTAAATTTGTTTATGCTTGTCAGCGTAATTATATTTAGTTTATTTCATAAATAGTTTAGATATGATTTTTATTCTCAACAAGCCGATTATATTTTTAAATAAAATCCACGATGAGGTCATATGTATATTAGAGACATGAACGCTGAATTGAACAAGAACAAAGGCGTTGAACTTTATGAAAGAATAACCATTGAATTTGAAAAAAGAATTCTCGGACTAGCATGCAAAGTTAACAGACCGTGAACATAATCATTTCTATAACGGTGCCCACATTAACGTCGCCTAAGTTTTTAGTATAAATTGTATAATTATTTACTTATTGTTACAGTCAAAATGTTTCATTCATTAACGCCAGGAAGTAGACCTATAGGCCCCTCGCGCATTTTACATGCTGTTTAGTTTAGAAGGATAATTAGAGCCGGCCTTTATTATACCGAGAGCCGAGAATATAATTCATTCAATTATTCAATAATACTTTCAATTATCCACGGTACGAGAAAGTCCGACCCAGGAGGAAAAAATACACGAGGAAGGAGTTAGGTGATTATGGCAATCATTAAAAGTGTTTAGTGAATCATAATGGCGCTACATTTGTATAATTAAACCAAAATTACCTGTACAACTTTTTGTATTCTTTTAACTGCCTTTTTTCTGCAAACTTAGTAGTAATTATATTATTTGCAACGTTCAAAATTTAAAATCACAGTAAATGGTGGCGAATATAACGAAAAATCTGCGGTCTGCCGGACTTGTTTCATCACTTTTCCATCATCAATTGTCCGGGTTGTGGGTTGAGTTAACCCCTACTTTTTTCTACATAATCATTTTACTACCTTAGTTTTGTAATAATAGTGCAATCCTCAAAAAAAAAGAAGTTTAAATCCTAATGCAACCGGGATGCATAATGCATAAACGCCGAACGCCGTCGGGTATGATTAACTGTGCCCCCCCAGCTCATACACGGAGATGGGATGAATCATAAAATTCAAACTCGTTATCAAGTTGACTTAGCGTAGGCATGAGGTTGAGGTGAGTGGAGCGCGGGCGGAAAACTTGAGCTAAAGTCTCCTTTTCACTCGTTATAAAAATCCTCACATCTGGAGAAAAACATATCTTAGATTGATTTTCAGAGCGGAAAAAATTATTCTACCGGTGTATAACGCTTGAAGAGGCTGAACGACGTTTTAGAGAGAAGATTTTTTCAAAAATTATCGTGGTATGATTATTACATATTAATAATAGTACTAATAAGATACTGAAAGCCGAAAATCAGTGCAGGGATATAAACAGAGTGGTAAATCGGTAATTTCTTCAATCCAACGATTGTCAAATTAATCACACTTGATAGATCTTTAGTTCGACGATTAAAGTGTACAGAAATTAACACTCAAACTGTCAATAAGGAAAAAATTGACCAGGAAACTAAGATCGTGGGCTACGATGTAGGAGCATACGACGACCAATGAGGTGAAAAATGACCACGGCTTGTGGAAGCTGGATCGCCTTAAAGTAAAATCGAGGTCTTTGGAAAGAAATTTGAAAAGCACGTGTTCACGCTTAGTGCGTTGTTTAATTTAGCTTGTTTTCTGTTCCATTGAAAAGATGATAGGCCAAGGGCGAGTCAGGGTTGTAAGCAGGGTGTGGCAACAAGCCATCTCCCATTTCTGTCAGTTTTGCTTGTGTCACACGTGAACGATGATAAACATGGGTAGTCGCAATTAATTCAATCTTTAGTTTGACGATTAAAGGGTAAAAACAAATACTCAATCACCTTGTCAACAAGTGAAAAAAAGGAACATGAAAACCATCGAGCAATGTGGATAGGATGTAACAACTAACGAGAACCACTGAGATGACAGATGGCCAGAGCTTATGGAAGCTGAATCAGCTTAAATTAAAATCTAGGCCTGTTGAAAGAAATCGTTAAGGTCCATGTTCAAATTTCGGGCGTCGTCCCAATGTTCGAAAGACGATAGTCAAATTGAGCGTCAGAGTATAAGCATGGTTTGACGAAAAAATTCTATTTTTGTCAATTTTTCAGATCCATGATGAACAGTCATCTTTTTATATATTGCGCGGTTATCCCAATAAAATGACACAGTCTGGAAACTAGTCCGAAGGACTGTATACTAGCCTAGATAAGTTTAAATTTTTGTCAGTTAAAACTCAAATGGCCCCAATTGCTTTTAGTTCCATCATTTTTAAGGTTTTAATAGAAAAAAAACTTTCAATCGATTGTGAATAAAAGAAAGAACTAAAGAAGGAATGGATTCTTGTATAGATAAAAGACTAAAAATCTAACATTACAGTTAACATTAGTTTATTGTTACAATTAGTAGCTTCATTTCTTTTAATGCAATGCAAGTATTTATCTTCTATTTGATTTTTTTTTTTTTATTAATTCATATAAAACTTGCCATTATAAAAAATTTATGGCCTGAATCAATGACAGCATGTCTGCGACAAAACTGTCCACACGGGACACGTCTGCGTGGAGAAAGCGGCCTTGCTAAGAATCCGCCTTCGCGACCTAGGGGGACGTCGACCCCTTTCACACTTGCGCGCACGCACACGCAAGCACACAGACGTGCTCACGGGTCCGGCCGGATTACTTCATAAACCCACGTGGGCCCTTTCGACGTTGAACTGGGTTAACTCCATGCTTTCTATCAGGACTGCCTCTCCACCTCCTCGACGGGATTTCTGACTTCGTGAAATTCTGTCTCCTGGCCAGTTGGCTTTCCTGGAATGCGCCGGCTTTCTCGGCCCCCCCCCTCAAGTCGGGAAAGTGTCGCCCTGTAAAAAAACCTGCTATCCGAAATCTCATAAAATCCTAATCTACCCAATCCCACAATCAGAGGAATCCTAGCTAAACACCTGCAAATATCTCATATTGCTCTAATTAATTTTTTTAAATTGAATTTATACAGCTTTTTCAAGTGCTCTTGATGTTGAGAGCATGTCCAGATGAATTTACCCATTTTAACCCCACCCAACATTTAACAGTACTCAACCGTTACATACTGTAATATAACAGCAAAGTTTTCAACAACTAGTTTCTTGATACATAACTACTTTTTCTTAAAAGAGCACAATTCAAAAAATAATCGATTTAACCAGATACAAAATCAGAACAATTTTTCTATTCAGTTTCTAATATTAATCTGAATCACATTTTATTATTATATTTGTTTTGCTCGTATTCCTTTTGATTATGATCCAAATTAATCATTACACCTTGTCAAATGCATTCAAAATATATCCACTTTGTAAGTTAGTGTAGCTCTGACTGCAGCATTAAAATTTAAACAAAACTATAATTCTTAATTTTTGCATCTGAAATAAAAATAAGAGGTGGTGGGGAAAAAAACATGTATAAAATCATTGTTTTATTTCTTTACAAAACAATTACAAAATTAAGCTGTATTTATATATATTTAAGGTACTTAGATTTTTAGTTATTTTTTCATAATTTAACAATTTGAACATTTCTCGTGATTGCTGACTTAATTAAGTAGTAATACCCCTGCACAATGGGCCTCTCCTTTGATATGAAATGTAAATTTTGTTATTACATTGACATAGATGGTTTGACCGAACACATTTTTTTAAAAAAATATAAAATATTCCATGCATTTTACTGATTACATTATAAAATAATAATAATAATAATAATAATAATTCGCTCAATGGTGTCTAAAGATAAATTAAACAATAACACAATTTTTAAACAATTGTTCATTTATGTCTCATAATGCAGCCGCATTCTAGTAAGTAATTTATTTGGTTAATGGTGTTTTACAAATCACCACAGTCAGCATAAAAACATACTTTAATATGAAAATTAATTAATTAAAACTTAATACTTGTCATGGTCAAACATCAGAATCACAATATCAAAAATGCAGTACAAGTTCTTTTGCATGTAATTGTTTACATTGACCAAAAATTGATTTATTTGAATTAATGTCACAGAATAAATCATTTTGAAAACTTATTAGAAACTTGGCAAGTTGACCCAAAGTGCAAAGATTTATTTTCATTCTCAAAGAACAGAAGGCAGTGTCAAGTTTTAAAAATGCACACAAAAATCATTTGTTCTAAAAAAAAATTTCCTACTCTTAGGAAAAATCTAATGTTCTACTAATTATCGATCGCTAATGGACAGGTTTTCATGGTAATGTTGAAGGCACTAATACCGTGTATTGGGGGATTTCAGTTTTTCAAGGCAAGGTAACGTGTCGTCTGTGCTTGTAGTGACCTTCTCCTTTTTTGATTCTGCGAACAAGATTTTTCTAGCGGCGAGTAAAATCAACAAAGGCAAAGGTGTCATCAGCGCCACACATACTGGTATCACTGTCAACAACAACAGAAAATTAATCAATTTAACAGTACATTTTGCTTGCAGATGTCATGATATAGCAATAACAACAGAAAAGTCCCTGTACATCACATTTTTGTTCAAATATGTGGTTTACTTTATCCAAAAAAATTATTATATCAATTTTGACTATACCCTTTTTTTTTTTAAATCTTCCATTCTAGGTTCCTCACTGAAGATGTTTTCCCTACACACGTTAGATAGACAGATAGTATTTTCAAATTTTTTGTAAAAACAATTTTTTCCTCATAACAGTTTAGTTTTTTTTTTTTTTTTTCTCTCTCTCAAAAATACTTTTATTTGAAGGTATAATCAGGCATTTCAAAGAAATTGCTTTGGTCATCTTTTTTGTTGAAATCATTGTTAATAATTGGTAAACATGGAAATAATTATTTAATTAGTAAATAACTGGTATTTTTGTACCACACTGTCAGATTTTATTTACTTTGATATATATTTTAAAAACATATTTTATAAATAAATATATATGTAATAATTGGTATTCCACCAATGTGCCATCAACTCTCACAACATGCATGCTAATGAATACAATCACTCTCAACAATAACTAGGTATATAGAACTATTATTACTAAGTTCAAAGCAACCTCCAAGAATCAGAACTGCGAACCCAAGCTTAATTCTCAAACCATTCCTACATGCTGTATGAAGCCATGATTGCACCCTTCAATTAGGTGAGACACATCAAGCAACCTTTCTTTGCATGGTGGGCACATGGGTTTCGGCTCAAAAGTAAGTGACTGTGTGTAATTGCATGGTCTATTCTTAACCGGGTGAGGATTACCCTCCTTCTATTAGTCAGAATCAGTCACCCAATTACAGTGCTCTTGATAAGTGAGAGCTTCTGCACCTCTTTTTATTTATTTTTTATTGCATTCTTACTGATAGAGGGCCAGAGGTTGGGACATCCCTGCCTTAGCTGCTTCATCATTCATGGGGGTTGGAGTCTCTTTGACACCCGCTTTAGTTTGGAATTTACATTGACCACCTCTGCTTTAGAGTTGGAGAGGCACTATATTTGTTTCTCCATTGGTTTTATAACACACACTGGAGTGGGTCATGGGACGGCCTAAACATAGCTCACTGCACCCACCCTACAGCCGACAATCACCCTGACCTCCCTGTTGGAGTGCCCATCAACTGGTTTTTACTTCTGAATTTCATTCTCCTCCAAAAGTGGAGGAAAATATTACGGCTGGTAGTGTGCTGTCTGCTAGAGTTGACACAAGTCAGAGGAACACAGTACTTCAAATCTTTAGGTTGTCCTCTCTTTCCTAACACTAACACACTAACAAATCTCTTGCAGCACCTGCAGTTGCAAGAAGATAATCCAAACTACTAGCATTACCAGCACAGTGGGCCAGTAAGTAGGGGCAACTTTTAACCTGCTTGATGTATCAATGGTAAGGACCACGCTCACTAAAGGGACAAGTTGTCTATTTTGGCGAGTGTTTATTCTCCTCACTCTGATTTATAAGGCCTTCTTTTATGGTCTTATAACTACCATTCATCAGCTCCCGGCTAGTGCAGAGGTGTTCAACCTTTGATGCAGCATTATCAAGACCCTATACCTAGCTAACATCGCGACTTTTAATTTTTTTTTTTTTTTTTTTTTTGCCTGCCACTTCTAAGTTCTCACCTTAGATATTTCACTGCCCAAAAGGAATGAGTAGGAGGAGTAGTAATAATAAAGGAAGCTCCCCTCCTCCTGTGCAATGACATAATTCTCAGCCAGAAGATTAATCCCTATCAGACTGAGAACAGCGACAAATCATCAAGGGTTTTTTTCTCTTTCTTCTCTCTACCTGTTTCTTTTCGTCCTTCCTTCCTCTTCTGTCCACCTCTTCTGGCCAGGTGATGCTGGGGATGTAGGGCTAGACATTACCAGCTTTACTGCCTGTTCAGTCTTTAATTAGCCAATGTCTATCTTTGTTTTTGAAGAAGAGGGGAATTCATCATTTCCCATCTTACTTACTTGACAAATTTCCGTATTACTTTCTTCAACAGCTTTGCAACCATTCACACTGTTATTGGAGAGTTGCCTACTTACAGAGCAGCTTACACCATAGACTATGTTGGCATCTGGCCTTTTCCAATTTGCTTGTATGCCCAGGTGGGGCATACCCTTTACTGCGCTCTTCACTCAACAGTTAATGGCCTGGGAATATCGCCCAAGTGGCAAGAGTGGAAAAGAGATGGTAGCTCTAGGATGTGTACTGTTTCATGTAATTATGTCTGGAATCCTTTTTAAAAAGGTAGTTCCTACTCACAGTACATTGTTTTGCAACGATCTGGATTTCGAGCCTTTTAGCTTATCATCAAGGAACAAAGGAAATAGAATATCAAAATTACGTTTCTAAAGTTGAAGAATTCCTAAATAACAATGAGTGCAAAGAAATACAAAAAGATCCCACCTTAAAACTAAAAACTCGAGTTCAAACAGCCATAAAAAATAGTTATTTTGCTTTAGTTATTGCTTAAAATAATAAAAAAATTAACTTTAAACAAATCAACAATGGGACTCAGCCAACCCACCACAAATGAATCATTAAGTTTCCATTGTTTCCTATATATGATGAATTACCGGAAAAGTTAGTACAATTTTTAAAGAAGGTTTTAGAATAGCTTTTAGAAGTACGGGTTCACTTAAAAACATCCTCTCAAAAGCTAAAGACAAAGTAGACAAATTGGCAAAAAGCGAGATTTTTACCAACTCAATTGTAATGATTGTGATATTAAATATATAGAACAAAGCAGTAGAGAAATAAAAACAAGAGTAAACGAACATTTGCCAAAACCGAACAAATTTTCAGACTTTAAGGACCATCTAACAGAAATTAATTTCAATTCAAATTTAAATACAAGAGTGTTACATAGTTTCAACAAAGGGAAAGAACTAGATTGGTTTGAGAAATTTGAAATTAAAAAATGTAAAATTGAAATGCATTTATGTATTTGTTATATTATTGATGCAATAAATGCATTAATAATATAACAGATTTTGATGTACCTCCCATTTTAACTATGTAGATAAATAATATCAAACATCCAACAATTAAACTAATTATTTTAATTGTTATTAATTTAATAAAATAGTAAGTATTTACTATTATAATATTTATTTGTTATAATTTCCACATTTTGCAATGTTCAAATTGAGCGCCATTAAAATCAGCTGTTAAGTGGAACATAGCGTTGGCAGAAGTATCAGCGGGTTCACTTTGGCAATTCCTGTCAATAGACATTGTAGAAGTCCTGATGAGCTAAAAGGCTCAAAATCCAGATCGTTGCAAAACAACTTCCTGTGAGTACGAACTATCTTTTTAAAAAGGATTGAACCCCACACTCACTCCTCCATCATTGATCATTTCTATTACGTCTGGAATGTTTTGTGTGGTGGTATATATGTTTGCCTGGGTCTACCCAGGCCTTAAGAAAGCCCCCTGGCGTGAGACCTTGATGCACCACCAAACAAAGTGCCCCCCCCCCCAGGACAGAGTGCAATGAAACATTAAAACACCTTTAATACAGGGATACAAGGGCCTTTGGGAGGGATGTGCTCATGTGCCCCGTCAACTACACCCATCAGACTTCACCAGATAGCACAGCAAAAAAGCCCAGGAAGCACCCCCCCCCGCACCTACACACCATCAACACCATAGTCTGAGTCTGCCAATCCCAACACATGCAGCAGGATAAGTTCTCCCAGAGGCATAAGCCTATGATATGTATGATGATGTGCTTGTGCCAGTATATGTTTGTTTTGTATGTGGACGTAGTTTACTCTTGTGCCTGGGATATGTAATAATCATTTTAAAAATGTGTTTAATATTTTCAATTATCACAAATAAATATGGTAAATAAGCAATAAATTTCAAGCAAATATAATGTAAATTTCAACTTTTATTCGTTTATATCCACCTTCCCATATTTTTTCCCTTTTTTTTTGTGGGGGTTAGTAAGTGGAATTACACAATTAGTTAATAGGTAGGTGTACAAAATATTGGGTGGGTAAAGAACAGATATAACTGGTTTGTTTAACCTGGCCTACCACATGTGCAGATATTCCTTAGAACGACATGCTCAAAAATCTAATTTTACAAAAAAAATTAGCAAAATGGTCCATTTATAAACATAAATAGTGTCCTTACAATACCATAATGCTGTAGTACCATAATGAATGTGTTAAATTAAAATGTAATTGGATTATTGAGTTATGTAAAATGCAAGGTAAAAATTATGTACACCAGACTAAATGTAGTTTTCATGCACAAGGACTTTTAAATTTACCAAAGTTTTACGTTTACATATATAAATCCTTTACCTGTCGTCAAATCTGCCAGAGGTTGTGGCAAACAGAATTTCAGGAGGAATATCGCAATCCCTGTGTTCTGAACTCCTGTTTCAATTGATATTGCCAAAACATCCTCTGGCGGCTGTCTAAACAATTTTCCACTTATCAATCCAGCCAGGTATCCAAGGAGCGGCAAACCAATTCCTGCGATGACAATCTAAAAAAAAATTCATAAAAATAAAAGTGGTCTTATTCTTTTACTTTTGTACACACCTCCCATGAGAATAACTGAAAAAGGTACATATTCGTTATAGTAGCAAAAACCACTATAAATATGATCAACAACGCAGAGAAAGGCTTCAGGATGCGAACCATGATTGCAGATAATCTTTTGCAATTGTGTTGAATAATATATCCTATTGTTAAGGGAATGATAAGACCTGCACCAGACGTCAAGATGCGAGTATAAGGCACACCCATCGTGCCTTTGCTAAATATAACTGGCCCCAAAGTGAACACCCAAAGTGGTATCATCACTATAATTCAAAATTAGTATGCAATTATCATTAGTTGTGGTAATTTAAATAGGAAAATAGCGAGCATACCAAAAGATGCTAATGTGCTGACTGCTGTCATTGTCACACTGAGATTTAAGTTGCCTCCCAAAGAGTAAGTCCAAATGTTTGAAGCGCCCCCAGCTGGTGAAATCCCAGTGAAGAACAACCCTAATCTCATTGAACTACCTGATTCTCCTGGAAACAAGAGCTGCCCCAAACCAAAACTTATCTGAAATACAATATCAACATGAGTTAATTAATTTTAAAATCAATATTAGATTATTATTGATTTTTATTACCAAAGGTAAAAATAGAAAGTGGCTAAGCAGTCCAATAAGTGGTCCAATAGGACGCAAAATAGCTTGTTTTAAGCTATTTACATCAAGTGCACACCCAAAATTTATGAATATCACAGAAACAAGAATGATCACACTTCCTGTAAATACATGATCAATGAAACGGGGTTTTCTCAACACCTTGACTTTCATCTCATCAGACATTTTTGTACAGACATTCTGAGGCCCTGCAAAAAAAAAAAAAAAAAAAAAAATTTATTAGTTACAATCCTATAAAAGAAAACCAAATAATAAATTTTAAATGAAATGATTACCATTTTTGTCAGTGACACATATTTTAACAGACGTAAAACCCAAAAAGTTGCCTGTGATGTTAAAACTCCCGTTCCAGATATCGTTCAAATCCTCTTTCGACTTTGTAAATATCACTTCTGAATCCGGAACGTAAGCCACAGCCTGATCTGACACAATTGCTCGTATAATGCTATTTTTTATCTCCATATCACTGAGATCCCTCGTTGACACACCAACAGTCTGAGAGTTCTGCATATAAAGTGTACTCAGTTCGCCGGGTGTAAACTTGGCACTGAACTTTGATGCTTTGGCAACAATCTGGCATGTAACATACCAGAGTGGACACAGTGCCATTAAATACATTAGCACTATGTGCAGCGGCCATAATGGGCACATCACTAAAACAGGAAATAAAACTATTAAAACAGAGTTACAAAACCAAGTAAAGAAGAGCAAAACCACAGCATATTGCATAACAAGAAAGTAAAAGCTTTTCACAGATCAATAACCCAACTGTTTATGTAATAGACCTTTTAAAAGTATAATATAGAGTAATTTTCTTTTAATAAATTATAATTATTTTATTTTAAATAATTACTTTATCTTGTTGAAAACAAAAAATACACATGATTCCAACATAAATATTATGATTCACATTTACCACAGATCTGCTTTTGATACAAAATTTTTTTGTGTAATATCCATCAGAAATTATCCTATCATATATTGTACAGTAATATATAACAGACTATTTAGTTATATTTTAAATAATGTAATGGAGGAGAAAAATTAATGAAAAAACCTAATGCTTCCAAAATTTCTGTATTACTTCAAGGAGGCTAAATAAAACCATGTACACAAATTATTCATGGACATCTGGTCTCACACTTGAATAAATATTTGTTTAATCCAATAAATATTAAATTTTTTTGTATACGTAACAAACCAAATAGATTGTGAATAATGAAAATTTCAGTTTAGACCTGAGGCGATGTAAAAAAAAATGTTTTTCATTTAATAAATGTAAACTTGATAGAGTTGTTAAATCAAAAAGTCAATATTTATAATTAATTAATGCAACAGAGAAATATACTATCAACTATAAGGAATGCGTACAACTCTTTTACTATGCATTCTTTCACATCTGTTTTTATATTTTTAATCAAAAAGTGAAAGTTTACCAAAGCCGCTCCAAAACTCTGTGAACCACCGTTTAGTCATTGGACCTTTACATAAGCATTTCTGAAATGGAGCAGGAATGTTTCACAAGAAGAGAATGTATGGCAAATACTGCAAACCCCTGAGAAACTGTCCTTGACCCTTTTACCTCTCCCCCAGGTTGAAAAAGTTTATACCTAATAGTTTTTAACAGTCCAGGAATTTCACCACCTTTTTAAAACTGAATATTTGAGAAGGTAAGAATGGCTATCAAAAAGGTAGCTGTTATTAATTATTTATAGACGTCAAAGGAAATTAATATGCAAAATTCATTGTTATGATCAACACGTCAGACTCAATTATGTATTCAATTGTCTCACTGCATTTCAATTAGTAATAATTTAAAGTCAATATAATATATAAACAATACTTAATTGTTGAGAAAAAATCATTTAAAATAAGCAAGAATTGGAATAATTTTAACTTATTTGAAAAAATAAATATGTGTAATATTTAAATAACACTAACTTTGGCTACACCATACATTTAAACGTTTCAGCTAATGCCAGCACTATAAAAGCTTGTTCAAAAATTCTTTGATAAAAGAAGCCAGGCAAGAATTGTAATTTAATTTGTTGAAAAACTCATGTCTAGTCAACATTCTTATTTTTAATCTATTTTCTATATCTCTCTGTTTTCATGCATATTTAAAATTTGAAAATCAATTTCATATGGAAAATGAAGGTATAGACAAACATAATATTCTAGATTGACGAGACATTTTTTTTACAAATCAGGATCTTTGCAATCAATTTGACTTTTAGGTGCAAAAGTCATTGTAGACAATTTTTCAAGATGATTCCTCGTTCAACTGCTGTCAGCAATAACCTTCAAAATGAACCTCAAACTCTTTTCCGTTTCAAGGACAAGTTCTCATAAATAGCAGCTTTACAACACAGTTTCTTACAAATCAAATTTTTGACTTTCTAGATTTATTTGAAAACCTGTCATTACAACAGGCACTTAACGAGTTTAACCGATGTTATATAGTAATTTGATCCCTACCACATCTTGGCCTGCAATTCTCACTGGGTTGGCCTGTCTCACTGAAGACGGTAAAATGCATCACACAAACCAATCCAGTGAGGAAGACTAGACCGAGATGTACAGGTATCACAGGACAAAACACAGGAAAAAATCTCATGAAATGCAATTCTGTTTAACTGTTTAAAAGATTTAACAATTTGAATGAAGAAAAAGAAGTGAACAAAAAGCAGCAGTTGTAGCATCAGTGGACAATCACCTTATTATTATTTTAAAAATAACAGCTTAGAAGACAACTTCTAAGATAGTGGAGATTTCAATGTTCATCATAGTTGGGACAAAAAATTCTTCTGCTACAGGTGCAGTAGCATCATCAGCCATCAAAGTTAAGAAGCAAATATTTCTGCCATAGCTTTTGTAACATCAGCTGCCATCACAGTGAACTTATTTAAGTTTAAAAATAAAATATCAATGAAAATTCAGATTAGGACGACTGTTGTAATAATATCAGTAGATGTTACAGCAAACGGGATGAGGTAAAATGGGACAAATTTCAAAGGTTTTGATAATGGTTTAAGAGATCTTTAAATTCTAAGTGCTGAAAACTTTTGAAGAAAATGTGTTAAAGGTTTTATAATAAAATATAGTTGACAAAATAGCTTACTAAATTACAGACAGTTCAATACGCTTTATTTAGTTGCAGTTCGACATATTTGGACCATACAAAATAAAATATTTAATGAAAATGTTAAAAACTGAAGATAAGTTAGTTGTTTATGTATCTAAACAGATTACAAAACTCAATCAATTAAATTATTATTTCTTATCTTTTTTATAGGACAATTTTATTGTTGTTTCTCCTTTTTTGCTTTTTTATCTTGTAGGCAAACTAATAAAAATAAATTTGATAAAACAATCTATTGAAGAAAAACAACAATAATAATATTTTCAATTTAAGATTAATATATTTTTTATGAACATTTATTTTGTACTTACACTGATTACTCTGTTGAAAGGAAATCACATATCTTTTTTACATGTAATTGCAGTCTTTTAATTCACTAATGATAATAAATTATAGTGAACCTTTTTTATGAGGTTATATGAACTCTCGGCGTGCTGTGTGGGTTCAGGCCGGGGTTTTCAATCGAAGGTATGTCGGGATAAAATGAACTTTTACCTTAAAGTGAGGAGTAGCTCCAACCATTGCGGCCCCATATCTTGTTTTTTTAATATGCAGCAATATACCTGCTGGGGCACTAAGCCAAGGCAACCTGTAACTACCTTGGTTTTGCAATGGTAACTCTAAGGATCATCACAAAAACAACCAAACTGGAGCTGAGCATGCTTCAAGCAAACCTCCAGCACATTAAAGAAATAAATGTATGACCACATGCAGCAAAATATAAAAAATTGCATATCAATCAACAATGAACTGCAATGTCTAATCACTTACAAGCTCTGTTACAGGGACCAAATAGTAATTAGGCTACAACTAGTTGAAAAAAGAATGTACGGACATAATGATAGCATTGGGAAACACGCCTTATGACTCATTGGTACCTCCACTACCAAAGGAAACCGAGGACCTGTTCCAATATTCCAATCAAACTGGATGAGAACTAAACAGTTCAAGCGTACAACAATAATTAACAAAATCAGGTACCCATTCTTAGAAATGGGCACTGATTACATGATCAAAGTCTACAAAGGAGAAGAAGAATTCAGGAGGAAATCAGATACTATGGTATGGTATAAATATGGTTCCAAAATTAATGAAAGAATACATCATTCTGTCAAACTAAAATACGTGCCATCAATGCTTGTGCCTAAGAAATTTTTTTTTAAAACAGTTACAATGACAAAAATAATCCTTATAAGATTGGATAGCCAAGGAACCGTTAAAGCATTAGCACGAAAAAGAAAAACCACATCAAAATTTTTCTATGAATGCATCCCCAATTTCCAAAACCTGATATCTTGGGTACCAGGACACAAGGGAATTTCGGTAATGGGTCAGAGTATGGTCTGCAAGAACATATTTAGGCCTGAACCTATTCTTGGAATAACAAAAACAGAATCATAGAATTGAACTAAGGAACTAGGAAGTACTATAAACCAGAAAACTGTAATGCTTGGGAACAAAAACTTCCTGTTTCCTAATATTATCATCATAAATATACCTGCTGCACCAAAATATATATTACTTGAGTATAAAAAAAGAGCTTTATCAAAAGACCTTTGTGGTTAAATGGTACCTAAACCATTTAAATTATTGAAACTCTCGGCTGAGGGGAAAGTAATCTAATTACAGTGTCCTGTTTACATGCCGTTTCCTACTCTTGGAAGCTTCGACCATAATTTTATAGTGAAATTGGAACTAAAACCAATTATCTCCTTATTCTTTCTGTCACTATGTTCAGACATACAATCTCACCCTTTGAGTCCATTTTGTAATGATTTTTTTTTTAAACTGGTTTACAAGTTTAAAAAAACTTAGTCAACATTCCAAATTTCTTGATAAAAAGCTTGTTTGAAAATGAATGATAATGCAAAAATTTGTTTTCACCTTTAAGATAAAAATGGTATCTTCAAGGCTTTAAAAAATACAGTGATTTATAACTTTTGAACTATTTGCTTATCCGCCTTTCTTGTTTCCATTACAATTTATCAGTTTTACAACCAATTGTTGAAAAAAATCAATCTTCTCTAGATTAAGACTATCAGCCTATTAACAATTAAATGTTACATATTATGTTACATGTTAAAGAAACATTAAACTGAAAATTTATTATTTTTCTCTTTTGCCAGTTATTAAAGTTTAAAAACAAAAAAAGTGAAGCTTAAAGTTAAAACTAATTAATAAAAAAATATTAATACAAAATGTGCTCTTATATTTCATTTCAGTCTACAATAAATTTAAATTTTTTAATACAAATTTTAACGATTCTGTGAAACATGTAATAATCCAGATTTAATTGGGTTTTGCATGTAAGTTTGCCTTGGGCAAACATTTTCCGATAGTTAATTAACTTAATTAATAAATGGAATATCGCCATTTTTCAAGGTTGCTTATAATGGATCTTCACTACCTCAATGCTATCTTTTTTATTTAAAAACTTAATAAGTATGTGTTTTGTTCAGCAGTTAGAATTTTAATTTAATATAAATAAATTAGCCAATGGTATGAATACCTTTCTGAGTTGAACAGATTGAAGGTTATGTGGTGTCATTTAATTAATCACCCTTTATAGCATTATTATGATTCAGATAAAAGAAGTTGGTGATATTGGTAAAGGCTACTTGCTAAAAAGCAAGAGGTAACTCTTCACACCCCATTATATTTTTTATTTACATTAATTTATACAAAAATCCAAAATGTAGGATTTTCCCTTGCTGGAATATTGTGGACTGATCCAACTTTATGTTGTGGAAAGGCAGTCCAATGTAGAAACTAGAACACTTTCGTAGGTGCCACTTTAATAATTTTCTTAGTCATTGCCTTTACAACATGGAATTATCCAGACTAAAGCTTCACAGCCACGAGAGTGTTCTGTTGGTATTTTCTTGGCTGAAACAGCAAGCCGGGAATGGCCAATGGCCCTGTTTACAGGCTTACGACTTTCCTCGATTTCCGATGTGGGATTTATTGGCTTTGGTTTTGTCGACTAGTCCACAATTGCTACAAAAATATATCATATACTTGTGGCAGCCCTTGGGCGTAATCGGCTGAAGCTCCTTCCCCCCTCCTAACAATGGATGGATTCTAACTCTTCTGTATCAGACTTGGAGGATGGACCTGCGTTTTTTGGAACCTCAATCAGCATGTGCAAAACTGTCTGATAAAAAAAAGCCCCTTTTGGTTTCTTCCAGAAAGCTTTTTTTATTTGATTGATATTTTGGAGTTTATATTGTGTTTTTTTAATAAACTGGCCTCTGATAAATTTAATTTTTTTTTTGTGAGACTTTGAGGAGGCCACATTGCACACTTTATTATATTTTCTTAGACACAACTTATTAATTAAATTAAGTTGATGCCCCAGGTATTTTGGTTGGGAGAAATTTGGTCCTTTTACCTCTCCTACCACTCTTTGTTAAATTTAGGATCTATCAGCCACATTAGAGCCAAATTTTTCCCATTTTATGAGTTTAGTCTTTGAAAAAATCTTTTGTTTCAAGAATTTCAATTATCAATCAAAAGGTCTGGAAGATTTCTCTTTCCACTCTTTAGCCTTATATTTTTATCTTCCTTAAAGTTTGTACATAATTTCAATGTCACCTCTTAAATGAATAAGTAAACGTTAAGAAATTTTTGATATTTTTCCTGTTTAATTTGCAGGCAGTCCAACCATATTGCAAGGCAGTAAGCTCTTTATGAATTATTTATTATCGACTTGAATTATTTATTATTTTATCCATCCATGTTTTAACTTGTATAAGACATCTCGCTTAAAACTGTCAACTTAGACCACATCCCTGGCATCCAAAATAATTTGATAATATTCTGCATGAGATAATAAATTGAAACTCCATCTCTGTTTCTATTGTTTTTTTTTTTTTTTTTTTTTTTTCATATAACAGTGTAATAATAGTTTCAGCACGACTCATAAAAGAAAAATATTTCTCTAAATTCTCTTGCCTTTTTATCCAGATGTTTCCTACTTTTATATTGTGTCCTTGTCCCAACCCAACTGATTTATTTAAATCCTCAATATTAAATTTATTTTATTTACTTTTTTCCATTTATATAAAACTGTCTTATGTGAATGTATGAGGGCATTTACTCATATCTTCAATTAGATTTGCTTGGCAAGTAAAACTAAACAACAACTAAAATCAAATTATTAAATTAATCAAAATCACTTTTTTAACTTAACTGAAAAATCTAAGAAAACATTAGGGTCATTAAATAATTCTAATACAAAGATCATCAGCTTATAAAATTCTAAAGCAAGAACTTATCTTATTTTTTGCAAGTAATACACCACAATTTATAATAATAGATTTCATATATACTCTATATTTTCACTACTGTCAAATCTTTTGAATGAAGTTTTAAAAAAACCAGTTCAATTTTATGATTTCAACTAGCAACATGTAAAACAATATCATTGTCCTTGATTCGATGTATTAATCGGTTTAGCATTAAGTATTACTGCCTAATTTATCCCCTCTACTACAAAACCAAACAAAACTTCCGTTCATTGTTTTAACAGTTCCCATCAGATTTATTATTTTTCAAATAAACTTACTCTTTGCCTCATTAACTCCTAAACTGAACTTTGCTTTCGTACTGTCCTCCTCAAGAGCAAGCACCAAACTGAATGCTGACCCCCTTTCACTGGGAGTGAGAGTGTTCTCCCACCCTGTTTGGTCTTCAGGGACTTCTTCCATTATATAAGACTCTAGGAAGAAGATTTGTATCCTACGTTTTAAACACCATTGGTCTGACAAGTCATGACGGGTAAATCGCTTCTATGATGGATAATTATGTAAATTACGAGTTTATTTGCAAAACAGATTTTTTTCTTACAATTATTCTGTAAAGTGAAATCCAATTTGATAAAACAATTAACTTCAAATTACAACTGTTTAAAAAAGTAGCTTTTTGCACTAAACTTTTATAGAAAATTTGTTTTCTCCTTCAAAAGGCCATTCAGTTTATACAATGAATGAAACTAAAGCATTTGAGAAAAAATCCTTGAAATTTAAAATAGAAACCACATGAGCAAATAGGAGAAAGTGTTATTCAATTTCAAACTTTACACCCTGAAAATTAAGATATTTCTTCTTCATGGCAAACTATTTTATTTAGTTTAGAAACACCAACAGTCTAACTGTAGCTCATGCAATTAAAATGTTGGACTGTTGAATTTGTTTACAATAATACTGGTCAAACACTTTCCAATATTTTGATCAACTGTCTTAAATGGAAGATTTCCAAATTAGATTAGTAACAATTAGACTTTTTACAGTAAGAAGTATCAATCATGAGAACACATATTATTATTATGTTTCTAATTATCCAAGGTCAGGCCAGGACAAAATGAAGAAAATATTCCTCCATGGATTTTAATTCAATTGAACAAATAAAAAAACTATTCAATAGAATTTTAACTAAGGGTGAAATTCCCGTTCCCGTCTGTATCATAATGTGATCTAAGCACTACTGGACTTATGAAACCACACAGTCCAACCACGAAAAATGTTCAAACTCCTAAACAAGTCAAGACCAAATCAGTGTGATAGAGCAGACTAGGTTGACAGATGATCAAACAACAGGTTCATCAACTTGAAGACAGTACATAAATCTGAATACTAAGTTGCAAAAAAGTCAGAAACTTATCATGTTATAATCATAACACTAGTCTTTACAGTGCAATCTAAACAAACCAGCTTGGAAAAATTTAACTCTGACTTTTTAAATTTATATTCTGTTAATTAAATACTAACAAAATACAAGATAATCTTACAACCTCAACTATTTACTTAAAATTTCTGAGATAAATATGGGTTTTTGATGATAGTTGATGGATAAATTTTAAGGGCATGCTATATAGAAAAATATTTTGTTCAAGTCTAAAATGACATACCTTTTCTACTCTATGTTCAAAATACTAAAGGTTGTGAAAAAATTGTTTCTGAAGAAGTACCAGAGCATTTTAACAATACATAAATTGATTAGGATGTTCTTCTTCCCTTTTATGCATTTCAAGGGTTATGTACACATTTTTCTTATTGTTTGGAAAACATGTTGGACAGTGGGAATCTGACAGCCTTAGAGCAATAACACCCAAACCACTCAGCTATCGCAGGCCCCCATACTAGGTTTAAATTTAGCATTTTAACTTGATTGTATCTGAACATCCTATCCTGGTTTGCTTTTTGATCTGTCCAGTGTTTTTTACAGGTTTGACTGTCAGGAGTGTGTTACCATCAGATGGACCAGTCACTGAAATGGCAAAATGTAAAAAATGGGTAAATTAATAAAGTCAATTAAAAATTTGTTATGCAATACATCTGCCAACGTGTGGTGTGTGGATGGGATCTCTCGAAAATTTTATACCGAAATGGGAGTGAGGCAGGGCTGTTTGCTCAGCCCAACACTTTTTTCATTATATATTAATGATTTGGAGACATACTTAGATGGTGGTGTGTGTGTGGAGGGTAGTGGCAGAATCAAGCTGTTAGCGTATGCAGATGACATAGTTTTACTCGCCTCTCACCCTGCCTCTTTACAGGGAATGATCAGGTCTTTACAGCAGTACTGCCTCAGATGGAATTTAAGAATAAATCTGAATAAATCTAAGATTATGGTGTTCAGAAATGGGGGTAGACCTGCGAAAAGTGAGAGGTGGTATTTAGAAACTGAGGAGATAGAGGTGGTGAATGAATATAGGTATCTGGGAATCCGACTCACGCCGGCTCTGTCAATGAACAAACATGTTGCGGATGCCGTGGATAGAGCAAGGATGGGATTAAATTCTATCTGGAGACCTCTTATAGACAGCGGCAATACTGCGTACCCGACTAAGCTAAAAATATTTAACGCAGTCAGCAGGTCTATTTTATGCTAGGGTTTGGGGAGGAGAGATGCTTGGACAGGTAGAAGGGTTTCTGCGGTCTTTCATCAGGAGACTGTTCAGGCTGCCTCAGTACGCCCCCACAGCTTTCCTCTATGCTGAGACGGGTCTCCTGCCAATTTTTCTCTACACTGTGAAACTACACTTCGACTATATAATAAGAATTTTATCCCTACCAGATAATAGACTCCCGAAGATCCTAGCCAAGCAGATTGTAAATAAGGAAATATATTGGTTTAAGGAAATAAAAAGGCATATCTTGCAATTTAATTTAGACCTGTCCTTAAGTCGGAACAATATCGACAGAGTTGAACTGTGGAGGGATGGTTTGAGACTAGTTAGACGGTCCATTTGTGACAATATAAAGAGGCAATATTACACAACTTTGGCCAATTCGGACAGTTTCCCACTCCATAGAGAGCTTCTTTTCAAATCCCCAAATTATCTAATGGATCTCTCGCTACCCTTAGATAGCATGCGGTGGATAATTAAATGTCGAGGTGATCTGTTTAACTTAAATTACAAACACTTCAAGCAGCAGGATATTAACTGTGAACTTTGTAGTGGTACAGAGCCGGAGGATTTGTTCCATTTCTTGGCAACTTGCTCAGCACTGAACGCTGTCAGGAAACACTATTTTGATAGGGAAACCCTGCCTAATGAGATGCTGCTAGAATATATTAATGGCAAGGATTGGGCTGTATTGGTAAATTTCTGCAAAGAAGCTTATTCTCTTAGAGCTAGAATCAGAGGCACTTGGTGAGGGTGGAGGCGGCTTCTTTTGTTGGATTCCCCTGAGTAGGTAAAAGCTCATCTTCGACCTTAATATTACATTTTAAACACTTATTATTAGTTTTGTTTCTTACTATTATCTCTTGTGGTAGATAATATACTTCATTATTATTTATTTTTACTTTTATTATTTCCATTTACTTTACTTTAGTTTATTTTATTATTGAGTTATGTGCATTATATGTAATTAAAAAAAAAAAAAAAAAAAAAAAAAAAAAAAAAAAAAAAAAAAAAAAAGATGTATTTATTTGAAATCATGTTTCAGCTATTATTTTACAATTATGTTGTATTATTACATTACTGAAATTTTGAAGAAAGTTTGTATTCCTTTTGTAAATACTAATTATGATTATTGTAAATAAGAGAGATTTTAGTTATATAAGTTTATGTGCTAGACTCCCTCAGACGGTTTTAAACCATGAGGAATGTCTTTTTGCTTTGTAATATATAATGCCGATCCGTAAACTTTGTATATATATTAAACAATAAAGACTTATAGTAGTAGTAGTAAAAAATGGGTCTGAAAAATAAACCAGCAAAACTAGGAACATCATGATGATTTTTGATAAAGCTATGAATAGTCTTAATAAAGTTGCCTGGAATATGTGAAGTAAGAGAGATTAAGGGTCGTTCCCAATGAATGTTGGTTGATTAGAAGATAAAGATGGAGAGAAGATAGCCAGAAAGTATGACTTTTTCTTTTCAATAAGTCAGAAATGATATTAGAGGCTGGTAAGATGCCTATACAATCAGACACTTATGACGTGTCACCCTCAAGAGATGATTTTGATGAAATCTTGGAAAGTATGAGTGGTAATAATGCTCCTGAGGATGATGGCATTACAGTAGAAATTATTTTTGAAAAAGCGAAGGTCTAAAGGAAAAATTGTATAATTGTGTAATTGTGTAGAATGTATGACTTTTGGTGTTGAATTAAACATTAGAAAAATAAGTTTTAATAATAATTATTATTATAATTATTTATTATTAAATTAAAAGTTTTATTATAATGATGTGCTCAGTACCTTGCCTATACATATGATGTGACACTGATAGTTAGGACAGCATTTAAATCAGCCTATACGAAATTGAAAAAAGGAGCAGAATTCAGCCACCAGGAGAACAAAAACAAAACTAATTATATTGTAACAACCTGAAGGCCTCACAGGTTGGGACGGCTGCTTGCTTTGGTTACTGAGCTTGACTGCAGAACATCAAATGCAGGACTGTAGGATAAATAGATGTTCCTTAATTTGGTTTTCTATCCTTCTGAATAAAAATATATCCAGACAAGTACAAAATCGTCATACTTAAAACAGTCACCAAATAAGCAGTGTTGTATGGATGGTAAACCCGGACCATGATTTCCTGGGAGATGTCTGTTACTTGAAGGGAAGTAGACAAAAGTTCTGAGGTTGTTTTGCAGGCCAGTTGTGCTGAAGGTACTGAATGTAGCAAATATGAAAAATGTAATAAAGGAAGGAATGATTGCACTGGCTAGGCCATCTACATAGGTTGTTTATGTATCAAGAGGGTATCTAGGATATCTAAGTGGTAAGAGACCACAAGGTTCCTCATTTCAGATAACGAGAAGAGACTAAAGTAGTCAAGTGGATAAGGTGTTAGACTTAGCTAGTAGATCTTGCGGTCATGTGTTCAATTCCCACTATCACCACTGGATTTTTTCTGGCACATAAGAAAAGAACAAACTTGTACAATCTACAACAAACTACAATGAACCTTGTCACGTCACTCAACAATGGAAGGTCTGGGGCTTCTTCGATGGAAGAACACTGCCACATCAGGGCTCAATATACACTCGTGTCATTGGATGGAGCCATGAAGCAGTGCAATAAGCTGTAAAGCTGCAGTGCTTTGAGGAACTCCTCCGTCCTGGTATCCACTATTTTAAAAAAATAATGACCTCGGAAGCCAGAGGACAGAAGCAAAGCAGTGGAGAAGAAAGCTATTGATCAGGGCCTGGCAGGTAAAGTCAGAGAATATATAAAACAATGATGCTGATGTTTTACGAATTTGGTAACTAGGTACTACTAATCCATGAGGTAACCAAGAGCTTTTAGCATTATTTTTTTTAATTTTCGTCATTGCTTTTGGCCAATCTACTACGATTGTCGCATAATGATATCTGTATATTTTTCCAGTCTGATATTTGGCCCATTATCACCATAAAATATTTACTGATTAGGGTACTCCTATTTGACAAATAAAGATCGAGAAGAAGGTGAATAGTAGCCCGGTGAATTTCTTGTGATACGGGACAAAGAGCAACTCGTTAAAGAAACAATATACAAATCTAATAATGCTAGGAATAAACAATATGAACTAGTATGTAAATAATTAGTATTACGTTCATAAACTCACCTAGGCGAAAGAGAACAAAGGCCAAAAAGGAAAAATCACTTGTTGCTCCAAATTTATAGGAGACCTTTTAAAAGTACAGAGGAATTGAACCTGGCCGAAAATTAAGTACGTCACAGGTAAAGTGTCAAGATACCCATTGTACGTCAATGGGTTCGTCAAGATACGGGAGGACCATACTTATAGCATAAAAAAGTTTATCAATCATATTTTTGTTTAAAATCTATCAAAATAGAATTTCATTACGATAGAAAAAATTGATTTGTTGTTTGTCCCATTAATTCTATAGTGATAAAAAATATATTTTTTGACTGTATATTGTCAAAATTGTTTTATGTCGTGTAAATCTATTTCAGGACTGAGAACAAGCGAGATGAGGCGGTCCAATATGAAAAAAATGCTCTTAAGTAAACGATATCTTAAGATACGATCATAAGAGACCGTCTCTCAGATACAAGAGGACAGATGTCGCCACCGGATGTTATAAAGGAAATAATAAGTGATTTCAACCTTGACGTAAATGAAAGGTTACGTTAGAGTATAGGGATACTAAAGATGACTCGGTAGTGACTAATTGACGTTAATTAAGACAATATTTTCTGTGATATCCTTCTTGGTCTTGGAAACGTTCGTAACACCAAGGATGAACAAATTGGCGAAACACGCGGATATTTGTGCGGATTGTGGATCCCTTGGTATGCGGTTTTGTCATTTAAGATGCCCGGTGGTTTTAAATGGTTTGTCATTTACCAATTTGCAGATCCTCCTTGGGCCGTGGTCAACAGAGGGTTGCTGGTATGCGACGAGTGCTGCAGCATCCACAGAAGCCTCGGAAGGCACGTTTCCCAGGTCAAAAGCCTCAAACGGTCCCACTGGAACATATCCCAGCTTAAAGTAAACAAAAAAATATTTAATATTTAAAAAACAATTTCATAGCATTTTTCAATAATTCTATATTATCTTTATTGTGTTTTAAATCAATGTTTATTTAGTCATTAATGCTTACACACCGTAAAAAGGGTGGTTTTTTTTTTTTTTTTTTTTTTTTTTTTTTTTTTTTTTTTTTTTTTTTCAGTTTCGTTAGATGATTACTTTGTTACTGTAAAAGCTCTTGAGTATTAAATCCAAAAATGGCCCTTGCAATACAAAGCAGTAATAAGATGCACTGGGGGTCTCAATGTCATAAAAAGTCACTCATCCACAGACCAAGGTTACTTCTTCCATGTGCCCCTTCCGATGGTGTGGGTCAACATCTATGCACCCAATTACATGTCGCGTAGCTGTAGGACAATTACTCACTTGGTATTGAAATGCATTAGTTGGATTTCCACTATACTATCTAGATAAAGGTAACTCCCAGAGTGTTGGGGGTCCTACCAGCATGGAACTGCCGGATCTGCTCTGGTCACGGCTTTGTTTACAGTGTAATTTAAACCCACCCCCTAGGACACCTTTCCATAAAAGAAGTCAATAAATGCACCACCAAACAATAGCCTCTACTCTAAGTACCCACCAGCGATGTCACCACTAAACCACTATGATTCCATTCCCAAGTAGTGCACTATGAGGCTTGGGACTTAGTTCTACCCCACAGTTCAGATGGTTATTGTCCCTCCCCATCTTTGCAGACACAATCTGGTACTCCCATCTGTGTACAGATTGAGCACCCACACATCCACGTTCTGACATAACTATCACACAAATATGCTTATGTTACAAAGAATTCACCACCCTCTCAGGGCTACACCATTATATGCCTGGAATGTCCCACGATGGCTAGAAAACCCTCTCACGTCCAATGGTTAGGGTAGGTCTTAAGGAAATATGCCGTGGGACCTGAATTGAGAAAGGAAATGCCTGAGAACGCAAAGCTAACCTTTCACGTTATGCACCCCACCCCCGATCAAATGGGGGCAACCCTTTGGTACAGTCCCTCTGAGTGGATGAGAGAGGCGAGAATGATTGCTGAAGCAACCAACAGCTCAATGGAAACAACCTAGCATCATAAAAAAATACCTAGGGAATGAAATTGTAGCAGCAACAGTCAATGACCTAATATTTCTAAGAAGGAGAGTCAATTGCACTGACCTTGGCAACTTGGTACGGCTCACCAACTTGGTTTCAAAACCACCAGGCAATTTGTACCATGTCTCACTTAAAACAAAGAAATAATCCACCGACTTAGTTATCTTTATGTAAACACTTCAGTCAAAACTATGTGTGTCATAGTCCTAAAACCCAATGAAAGCAACAAAAAAAAAAAAAAATACTCCCATCCTAAAAGTATACTTCATCCACTACCTTAGCCTCTATCTATACTCAAGACTAATGTGGAAAACCAATACACACAACTAAAACAACAGACATTTAAAAACAAAAATATTTTGGACTACTTTACAAACTACTGTCACGTAAATCTAACATTTCAGTAAAAAATAAATTGACATGTGGGTGTCAATAACCACAACAGTTTAGACATTGATGCAGCACTCATCACTGTAAAGCCAGTTTATTTCATATTAATAATATATTATATATTATTATATATAAGTAATAATTAATATATATTAGAAATAAACTGACAATATACAATGGAACGTCGGTGGTCGCAACAGTTTAGGTGTTGACCCGGCGCTTATAACTGTAGAGGTAAAGGTCCCGGGTTCAGAACCCAGCATACTTACAAATGGGCCTTTTTTCAAAAAACACCAGCACCTGAGGGTTTTTATGGCCTCTGCTGCTGTGTACTCTCATTTTAAAAATAATAATAATAAAAATAAAACCAATCTGGACACACAGATGTTGAACACCACTAAACCTTTCAACATAAAAATATATATAGTTCTTCTAAGCCAAAATCCTCAGAATCATAGTCAATACTCCTTACTATTTCTACTACTATAACACTTTTTACAATGACCTCAAAATCTTTTAGAGATACACAAGTTCTAATTGAAGGAGCTAAATATGAACTGAATGTTCATGATTTTGTTGATTTGTTAACATGCTTGCTGAGTCCACATACACCAAACAGTCATAATCAAAATGGGGAAGCACAAGGGAGAAGACCAGGAGTTTGAAGGTGCTGATTGGGAGTTCGCTTGCTTCACGACATTGGTGAAGAGTGCAGAAGTAGCAGCAGGAGGTTTGGGAAATGTGGGATTTTAAGACTACGATTTATCAAAGATGATCCATATATTTCTGACAGATGGATAAAAGGAAATTGGTTGGTTGCTAATGCAGAGCACGGGAATTTATAAGGATAGGAGGGATCAAACAATGCCAAAACATGCCCAAAAGCAGTATCAGCCCAGCTCAAGGAAATAATCTTGAATAATGACTTTGTTGAGTCATTTGTAAATGACCTCTAGCAAGACAGATCGTACGACCCATGTCCATCATGTTTTTGTTCTTTAATTTAACACAAAAAAAAAATAATTTAGTTTTAATAAAGTATTCATTATTACTATTATTCCAACACTTTTCATCCCAAACTCTTCCCGATAATCTTTCCAAGGTGCGTAAAACACCAAAGTTTGCGTGATTTCCCCCCTAGTGAGGAAAGTGAATAGTGCTGGGAAAGGAGTGTAATTAATTGGTTATTTATTCTCATAATTGTAATATAAACTTCATAAATACAACAAAGTTGCTTGTAACACTATCACAGTTGTAATATAATAATAAAATAAATGTAAAAACTAACGGTGTGATTTTTAATGTAGATGGTTCAGAATTTAAACAATGGAGGAATCAATAGTTTGTGGGAGCACTCATTGGGAGAAATTAAATCAAAGAAAAAACCAACACCAAAAGATCCTTTACAGTGAGTTTGTTCATGGTGTTGAGAAAAAGGAAAAACAATTCCTAATTCTTTGCTGTATTTTCAGCCCGAACAAAGCTGAATTTATAAGAGCGAAGCATAAAGAACTTCAGTTTGTTCTGAAAAGTACAGTGAGCCCGGAAGATTTGAATTTGCAGCTACACTCGAGCGTCCGCACTTCGAACATAGACACAAGTTTAAGGCTTTTGGCTCAAGGTGCTGACCCTAATTTTCTTCACCCGGTAAGGCTGAAAGTTCATGTATTCCGGCATGCACACAATATAAAACAGGCAATGAATCATTTCTTTTTAGGAAAAGGGCACCCGAGCGTTGCATGTTGCAGCAAAAGCCGGCCAACTCTCCCAAATTGAACTGTTGACAATTTACGGTGCTGATCCGAATGCCAAAGATGTTCATGGGAACACTGCCATGCATATAGCAAAGTAGGTTATTTAAAAATCTAAATATGTGATTTATACATGAATGTAATTCTTTCAGACTCTCAGGCCATAGGGAAGTGCAGATGCGTTTAGTCGAAATGCTTTACACAGTGACTGATCGTTTGATTTATTTTTTGACGAGGCTCAGGCCTGACCATCAAGCTGGACAGCATTTTGTCCTTCCTGAGCCGAGAGACTGCCTTGTCAACCCTTCACCGTCAGATATTGGAAAATCCAGACTTAGTCAGGTAAAACCACATAATTTTCTTGTTTCATAAATAAAAATGTCAACTTTTTTCTTTTAGTTGAATAATAACCAATTTGAAGAATTTGTTATGGATGTTTATGATGAGGTGGATAGACGTGAGACTGAAACAAGTACGATTTTTAAAATTTCACAATACACCGAATAAACAAAATTTATTTTTTACTTTAAAAAATTTATTTTATAGTATGGCTTTCAAGTGGTGCTTCCTTAGAGTATTCTTCAGTTCCTTTCCTTCCAGTCGACCCTGATCTCTCATCAATGAGGAATCAGGGACGCCAAAAACTGGCCAGACTATCCTCTCAGGAGTTTTCTGCTTTAATTTTAGACATTCTTCATGATGCACATAAAAGACAGAATACCAAAAGTATGTTTAATTTATATTATATGTATAATGTAATAAATTAATTTATTTTGTTTGTTGTTAAAGAAAAGACTAAAGACACTGAAGAGGAACCACTTTATGATAGTGTAGCCTCTGATGATGATTATGCAACTGTGGAACAACTGGCGATTATGGTAAAATGCAGACATTAGTTCTAATTATCTAAATAAATTTTAAAGATAACCTATTTTATATATTATTTACCTTATTGTTGATGGTATTGTTAACTTATTATAAGCTAGATTTATTATACTCTACCTGTAAAAACAAGTTTTTGCATGAAAAAAGGTGTGGTGATTAGTGATCGTTAGCCGATGATTATTCGGAGATCATAAAGGCGGTGTGATGTAGGTTTTAGAAAAACATTTTCTTTATCGTGCCAATGTTTTGAACTTTATTGAGATGATCTTTAGGGCCTGGGATTTACAAATATTTTTTATATTCAATCAATGGCCAACTTTGACCAGGCGATGCGTATTTTCTCAGCCTTTTTAAAATGTTTTCCTATCAGTCATTCATTAGTGAAATCAAACATTCGGAAGAGTGATCGAGTTTTTCAATGTGCATGGAAAAACACATGTTGAATAACTTGAACACAGTTGAGAAATCAGGCAAAGTGGAAAGTTGAATTGAAAGCATATTAAAATTTTCTATTGTTTGCTAAAGGGCATTGCTCTAGGAATCATTCATCTTGTTCAGCCTATAAGTTTCTTTTTAAATTTTTCTAAAACTTTCTTTTTTATGGCTGGTGTATTATGAGCTAGAGCTCTGAAGAAATTGGTGTAATTTTTTAAATTTTTAAGTAAGAATTCCTTAAAGTAAGCCATATATTATTACAATTGTAAAATAAAAGTTATGTGCATTGTAAATTAAAAAGATCTTACGTATTTTACTTTTCTTTCAAATACAATCATAACTATCACAGTATAATCCATACAGGTGGCTCAGAATTCCAGAGGTCTTCCTTTAATGCTGTCTGAACCTGCCAAGAGCACGATAGCAAAGGCGGAAACATCGTTAGAAAGGGAATTAAGGGAAAAATTATTAATTGCTCAAGCTAGGGAATCACAGTTGTCAGTCCAAATTCAAAGGCTGAACAAACGGGTGAGTGTTTCTAATCACTTATACATTACAATTAGCCACATGTAATACAACCCTCGGAAATTACCAGGTGGATGAAGTGAATATAGAAAATGAGAAGCTTAAAAGGTCATTGAAAGTATCAGTTGCTCAGAGTGAACCAGATCCTGTTATGGAACTCAGGCCTACCTCGCAAAATTCTCTCCCTTCACCACGACCAGCTTCAATGTATGAACCTAGAGATGCCATACGTGTTCAGGTCAGTTTTATTGAAAAACTGAGTTAAATAGATTTTCATTGTATGATATTTTTAGAGTGTAATGCCATTGCCAGAAGAGGTGATTCGCCGAACAAACCAAGTGACTAAAAGGATACAGGAACTTTGGTCAGCAGTGAGACCACCAGAATCTAACTTTGTCTATGTCCCTTGCGCCGAGAGGATCAGGGTGGCTGTTGCTGAGTTAACTGCAATTTTCCCCCAGGTAACTATTTTTTTTACTTTTTCATACTTGCCTTAATCAGGATTTTACAATATGTTAGAAACTCACCGACGATGAGATTCGTTCTTGGATGTACCAACTGAACACAAGCACCACGAGATTACAGTTTGAGTGCACAGAGTTGGAAAAATGTGCTGAATCCGTGAGAAGTCTCGCTTTTCAAATAGCTGATGCCAATAGACGTCTGATCACAAGGTTTAAGTAAATTCACAATGTCCAGAAGCTGTCATCGCCCTAACAATAAAGCACTTCAAATTTGACTTTTTCATGTCTTCTCTATCACATATTGGTGGTTTGAATTGTGATAATCTTCAATAATATTAACTGACTGTTTAATTTAAAACATTGTTTAATCAGTATTATTAGAGGTGTAAATGTTCTATTGCCTGTAGGATAATTTTTAGTACAGTTTGAAGTGTTTTGCGTGTATTTCATTATAAATGACTGCGTATCTAACCAAAAAGAATTCGTTTTAAACAAACTTGCCATTTTTAATAAATGAATCATGTAATTCCTAATATATTATGTTTAATAAAGAGCTTTAAATATTTTTTCAACTATACGAACAGAAATTAATGTTTTCTAATTAACTTTATGAAACTTCTTGCATTACTGTAATGCATAAAATAAAATAAAAATTACAGCAGGGATTATAAATAATTTTTGAGTTCTATATAATGTATTTCGTAGGATTAAACTATTTGTTAAGGAGTGAATTAGTGAGAATGAAAAAAAATTATAGGTAATTTTAAACTCTCAGGTCCAAAAATTCAGTTATAAGTTTAAAAAAGGGAAACAGTCTCAATAAACTACTACTCCCTTGCGCGACTATGTAAATAATTTGAATTAATAATCCATTAATACAATTTTATTTTTTTGTCACTATTTATAGTTTTTACTTTTTTTTAAACACTTTTTGACCAATTAATTAATCACTGTTTTTTCACCAGTTTTAACTGCGTTTCAAGCCACGACTTGGCTCAAAATGGAGTTCAAAGTGTGATGGGAACACGGTGATAGTTCAGTATGAAATAAATCATTGAAAAAGAAAAAAAAAGTTATAACTCTAATAATCATTTAGATTGTTCAGGTTTTGACTCTCCAAGTGCCTTAAATCCTTTGTTTCCTTCCATTAAGAGATTTCAAGAGATTAGTCACGCTTTATTTCTGTGTAGACTGTAACTATTTTTTAATTCTATTTCTGAGAAGTTCTATTGTTTTTTCCAAGACCAGAAACCTTGTGAGTGTTCTATTAAAAGTAAAAGACTGAATTTATTATTTTGATGAGTAGTATATTGCTCTTTGTTGCTAATAAATTTAACCTACAATATTTTTATGAACAGAAGTATCTTTATGTACTAAAGAAAGTGAGAAAACACATTTGTTTAGTATATTGTTGCATTGGTCTGTTTCTTTGCTAATTGAAACTATTTTTCTATTGAAGCAGAGTACAGATGAACATTGAAAATCCATTATAAAAAGAAAATATGTAGAAATACATTATTAAAATGTTATTTATTCATTATTATCCTTTCCTTGTTTTATTTGGTATACCAATCGGAGTGAGAAAGAAAGACATAGTGAATAAGGTTGTAAATCAACATTTATTAATGGACATTGACTCAGAATGCCAAAGAATATTTTTTTAAAAAATTTTTGTAAAATCAGGTCGTAAGTCATCGTAGCTTTGAAAACTGATGATGCCAGGATGTTGTGGTACCAGGGCAAAATTTACTCAATGAGGAGCACCTGCAAGAATTACTGTTAAGCAAATTTGTCCCAATTGAGTACATTTAAACAACTTTATATAACTTTCACTCTTGAAAATCTTAAAATAGCAGGCCCTATTTACTATAGAAATATGCACATTTAATGATTCACTGGAAGAAATATACAAAGCTTGAAGATCTGCCTCGATCTTCAATTGCAAAGACAGTTTGGAAGTGTGAAACAGAATATAGACAGTTTAAAAAAAAAACTATTGTAAGTAAATTTGTTAATGGTTATAAATATTGGCCATAACAAACTTTCAAAAACAAAAATTCATCAGGCAATGTATTAAGAATAAGTGCAAAAAAGTGTGTCATCACAGGACTACTAAACCTAGGATGTGCTAAATCAAGAATGGTAGTTGGTCTGATCTGATAAAAGTGTGTACAGACTTGGAACAGCAGGATATGTTCTAAGATTGGTTCAGAGGTCTATGCAGGTTGAATTTTCAATATTTGCGAGCCTTTAGCAAAGCTTTGGCCTTAAGCTTACCAAAGAACTCTACATAATTGAAATTGGTCATGGTACATAAGATGATAGAGACCTTGGAGACAGTGCAGCAGGGCAACAAGGAAAATTAGCCAGTGAAAGCTCAATGTGGACACCTCTCGGCCCTGAACATTTTATGGTATAGCGAATTGCCAAACAGATCCATCAGACAATGAATGAAGAAGAATAAGTCCTCAGTTCAATGGGTCCCATTCCAGGACAGATGCACGTGAAAAAGTTTTTTTAAAGACCACCACAGAAACTACTAAACTTAGGATGTGTTAGAACATGGAAATATACAAGGGTATATTAAGGTCATTGTGGACAGTTTTGTATTACATGCATATAAGAACATTTGGTATTTCTGCTGTGTATATGTTGGAATTGTTTGGAAGGGTGAACTGTCCTTTTTATTTGATTTTGCTAGCCAAAAAGTTGCAGCCTGACCTTCCATTCAGGGTGACCCATCAGTTTTCAACTGTATCTACTTTAAATTCCTTCTGTCTTGAGCGTGAGTGGGCTGCATTTTTTTATCCCCCCTCCCGAGGGTTTGCAATGTCAGGGTTCTGGTGATTAAAAAAAAACTATGTATTTGTAAATATGTCAAGTTCGAATTCGAGACCCCTGGATTCGAACCCAGGACCTTTCCCTTACAATGATGAGCACCATATCAATGCCCTACCGCAGGCCACTGACGTCACCCCAGTTATCTCCCCATTTCTTTACAGATTAATAAACAATTAAGGCATTAATAATCAACACTTTATTAACTGAAAGAAAAAATATATAAACTTTATTCTCATACTCATTTTGAAAATTTATGCAACTGCTAGAAAGGTTTAACCAAATGCATGTCTCGTTCCATATAATAATTTTAATTTGGTAAAAAGTATTTGTCATATGTTTAAGGAACAATTATTGATAATTAATTATAATGTATATACATTGAAACCATAACTTGCTTTGACTTGGTAAAGTATAAATAAAATAAAAATTTAAAAATCAAACTAGTACAAAATTGTTTTCAATTATCCACCATTGTGCCCATGACTAAACACAACTAAATTGACTTGTTCGAAAAATGAGTATGGGGATAATGAAAACATTTACACTTAAGTTTTTAAAAAAATTATGTAATAAATTCTGTGAACTGACAATACTTTTGTACTCTGCTGATTATTCAATTAAAAGTAAATTAAAGGCTGCTGGGTCCGATTGATTGGATATCCAAACTCCCAGATAATCTAGATTCCATCACTCCCTGTGAACTAGTACATAAATACCCAGACAAGCCAGGACCGCATACTGAAAAAAAAGATAGTTTTAATTTTTATTTTTCCAATTTAATTTCAACTAATAAACCTTTATTTTTGGAAATTCATTCATGTATATTGTGACCATTCCCACATAAGGCAAAAAACCTCTTGCTCTCCCCACAACATCTTTTTTAGTTAGCCAGAACTGCCCTGGTGCATACAATCCCCTATCATCAACACTGTTGTTATCCCCCTTTGTCAGGAATTTTACAGTTCCATTTTGTCTGAAAAAATATTAATATGCAGATTGTAAAAAAATTGTCTTTTACCACATACACTTTTTGTTGCAATAATTACTTTTCGTGTAGTTTAAGCACCCTATGTACAATAGGTATATCTCTTCCCTCGACTTTAAAGACGACAATTTCGCCAACCCTGACAGGATCGTCTTGATAGTTGGTGAGGAAAAGAAGATCGCCTCTGTGAAAAGCAGGTTCCATACTCCCACTGAAACAGTAGATGATTAAATAATGGAATTGAAATAAGATTTACACGACTGATCACCTGAGAACTACGACAATTGGACTTTCGCTGCCCGTCACTACCATCAACCCTTTCCATATCATCAGGGCCGAAGAGACAATCATACTAAAACTCAGGCATTGGTATAGAAACTGAAAAATTAAAGTATTTTAATAATCGGTTTATTAAATACAACAACCTGATTGAAAAACAAAATACAAATTTGATTATATTGAAGCTTTTGTCTTGCTTGGAAATTATATAAGCATTGTCATAATCATTAAAAATTTTATATATTTATTACATGTAAAAAGTTAATATTAACTTAATTGTTCGTTACAATATTTCATTAATATAGCATTTAAAATATAAATTTGACCTTACATTATTTATTTATGATAATCTCTCTTAAGAGAAAAAAATATTCTTTAAATATTCACTTGTAAGGAAAGTAAATCATAAAAATTACCACAAGAAGAAAGTTCTAATACTTTGGATGACCTTAAGTTATCTATAAAGATCATTTTGGCCTGTTTATACTTGCTGTATATAAAATGAACCACTCCAAACCCACCAATAAAGATGAACCCAGTGGGAAAAGGCAGACCAAAATGGTTGTAAACTGCCCAATTTCATGTTCATCACCCTGCCTCCCAACCTGGAGAAATCCCACAATTGCAAAACTTCCTTAAATAGTCCTTAAATATTTTATTATTAGGGCAATAAACATTTTTCCAGTGTTCAGCATTTTCACTAAAAGAAATATTCACTTATCAGGAAAATCTTCAAATGTTCAATGGGGCTTTTTTTAGAAGCTTGAAGGGCTTTTCATTTCCAGTTTAAGAAATGTATGTCTTGTTAATCCAGAATATTAATAAAAAGTTTGTTTTAAAAAAATGTAAGCAGCTGTAATATGCTGAACGTTGGCCTGTGACTCGGCAAACAGGGTCCTTTATTGGGTCTCTTGAACTTCTCAAACATGTTTTGGCATTGCACCATCTTCAGTGATGGACATAATAAAATTGACAACCTGTTAATTTTAATGTTCAACTTCTGGCTAATCTAAGACAAAAAATAGCAGAAATTAGTTTTGAAAGAAATGCATTTTTTTTCTTCAAAATATGAGGGAAAAGTATACAATCTTATTTATTGGTTCAATGGATGAAAAATTCCATTTTTCTAGACACACATGCAAGTACTATTAGTACGTACACATTAAGACGTTAGATTGGATGGGAACAATTGTATTTAGGATTAAAGTGTTTTATTATTTTTTCTCTTAGAGCAAGGGTAAAAACGTACTGAATAAAAAAATAATTTAAAAAAAATTGGGCATCAGTTGGACCAAGCCTGTTTCAACTCCAGTCAGCAAGGGACGTCCTGTCGCATGTGCTCGAAAGACAACACGACAACTCCAAAGAGAATTGTCACCCAAAAGCACATAAAATCAACATAAAACGGTGTAGGACGTGAAAGCTTACCTGTCTCTTGTTCATACGCCAAAGCTCGTCCAACGCATCTTGAAACATGGTGACTAGAACTGTTGAAAAAGTGTCAACACCAGGCTTAAAAGTTGTACGGCCGAATACCGAGGAAAGGGCTTCAAAGTAAGAGATATCAAGTCAAAAAGGGCAATATTTGAGCGGCGTGATCCACGTCAGAGCAATGTAAACTTCTCAACCTCTTGCAGGGTTGGAAGTTGAACTGTTGAAAGGACCTAAAGAGTCGATTCTGTTCAATCGATCCCTTCAAAAGAGGGAATCGCATTGAAAGAATCGCCACTCCTGACATCTTTGGACAAACTGAGTTTCTTTTATATTCTAATAATTTTCAGGCATTTCTACTGCTTAATTGGTTTCATTTTTGTCACTGGCAGAAGTCAAGTTTTAAAATTAATAAAAAATTGTCCCCACTGGAGTTCCCAAGGCTCACTACTTGTTTCTTTCTTTTCTACCCATATTGATTTTTTATCATTTGCTGACCATCTCAAAATCTTGGCTATAGAACCCACTGATGAGAAGAAGAATGATTATTTAAAAAATAATTTAACCAAATTTTAAGCACTGATGCCATAATAATAAAACGTTTGTTGGAATAAATAAACTTTAAATGCAAATTAAATGACTACAAATTTCACTTATATGATGATAAATCTATTCACAATGCCACCCACCCTTATTTAATCCCTGATTCCATTCAGCTCACTAATGGAGACTTTTGTATTTGATTAATTGGACTTCAAACAATGGTCTTAAATTTAACCCATTCTAATCCCAATTTGAATTATTTACAACACACATCTGCCAACGGAGGATTTTTCATGCATACATTTTAGTATTGGGGCTCTTTCTTCTCCCTTCTCTAACAAGGTAAAAAAAACCTTGGTGTGACTTTTAATACCATATTATCTTGAGTTGTTTATTTACACTTTGTTGTAGAAGGGTGAATGGGACTTTAAATTCACTTTGGAAATATAAATTTATCTCTCCAACAATAACATTTATAATTAGACTAGCAAAACTCCCTTAAAAATTAATAATAATAATAATTAGACTAGCACAAACTTTTTTTTAAAACTTATTACACATGATATTGTTGCTATTCTTTTTTTCTTCCCTCTTTTATACTTTTCATTTACACCTACTTCTCTCCTTTATATATATAGTATTCAACTATGTTAATGTTATATTCTTCCCATTTTCTAGCTATTGCAGGGCATAGGATATGTTCTGTCATCTCTGTCTCTCCTAGACATAAACAACATTGGTCATCTGTTGATGACTTTTTTATTTAAGGTGGTATTTTACTGGAGCATGACTTGAAAACATACCAGTTATAGTTTATTCTTCTGTTAAATAGGATTTCCAATTTCTTCTTCCAGTAGTCTTATGCCTTATGCTTGGTTCAATTTTGCTTTTATATATGTTAAGTGACATTGATTTATGGACCTGGTCCAACTGCTGCTAATTTGTCAGTATGTCTTTTGCCTTCAATCCATTTCATATCGACAACAGTGAGCTGATTTTGTTTTCCTTAAAATTTGGGATACGTTAGGTAATCCAAGATCATATTTGACTTGAAGGTGTAGGAATCTAAAGCCTAAATGGTAAAAATAAATATGTCTGTCAAAGTGATAGTTATGATCAGAAGCTGGATTTTATTTATATGTTGCCAGTTATTTTAATTAATTTTAATTACTTTTTACTAAAACGTATAGCTATGTAGGGCAATGTTAGAAAAATTAAAATGATTTTTTTAAATTGGATTAAGTAAAAAGACTATAATAATTTTTAACAGATTTTAAAACATTAAGCATTGCTTAAAATATTATAGCAAAACTCAATTTAAATTAATCAAAATCAAAATTCATAATTGTGACCCAGCCATTCTCAAAATCTCAGATGTTATTCGCCTAGGCATAAATACTAATAAAGTATACTATTATTGTTCTACTTGATTTTTCCAATGCATTCAGTTCTGTAAATCATAATTTGCTTTTTTGTAAATTGACACATCTTTTTGGGTTTTTCTACTGCCACTAATCTCATTTCCTCCTATCTGACAGAACTCGGAGAGTAAAAATTTTTCTTTCTAAATTTCAGCTGGTGTGCTTCAAAGCTCGATTCTTGGAATATTACTCTTTTCCAGCTTTCTAAGTGATCTTCCATTAGTTCTTAATTTCTCCCAATTTCATATTTATGCTGACACTCAGCTTTACATTCAACGTCCTACAACCAACTCTCTGAAGCTCAGCACAACCTTGATGTTCATACGTTCTGCGTCCTCGCTGGCTTGTTTCAAGCTCATGGTACCTGAGTTTTACTAAAATTGGAGTACCGAATAGAGGAGGAAAAGAGATAAGCACGGTCATTATGCAAGGATGACTTTCACATGTTTATTTCACCAGATAGATAACAGTCCATGGTTAAAATGTTTATGAATGTTTATTTGTCTATGTACATATTAAAATTCACTATAAAAAGACATTTTACAATAACAAAAAATAAAGATAATATACAAAATAATATATGCAAAAATACAAATATAAAAATTAAACGACTAGCACTTAAAAAATTAACTTTATTCTGTAATTTTGAATAAAAGATCCGGATCTCGCTCTACATCACTGGCGGGGCTGCGGTTCTTCGATTTCGGCTCCCACCGCTCAGCGCTCTCATGTTTTCAGACGCGAACTGACCCAGTTGCAGTTTGTTTATCAACAAGGAGAATTTAAAAGATCGGTTTTTTTCAGTCGCCCTAAGAATTTCAGTCTTTAACACGATTTTTCACTTCTGAAGTGGAGTAAAAAACCGCCGGCTTCAGAGCGCCTTGAAAGTTCTGGAGAGTCCAAGTAAGAACTGTTTTAAAAAAAGACCCGATTCTCAGCTGGATCGGTTCATAGGTTTTGTGAACCTTCCTTACTTCCCATATATCAATATTTACTTTGTATGACTACCTGTCATAGTTTCATTTGCAAATAGTCCTTTCAATTACCAAACTATTTATTTAAACTTAAACAGGCTTGTTGTCGTGTGATCATCGGCATAATATTCCAGTTTTTGTACTGATGTTATATTAGCAAAACGCCTTTAAATTGATCAATATTGACATTACAGCTATTATTAACGAACTTATACGATGAACGACTTGAAATTCAGACTTTGTGAATGTTTATAATTGTCGATTTAAAAGTCTAACAAATATGGACTAATCATAATTTTAAACCTATGGCAACGAGTACAATTAAAAATTGAATTTATAAAGAACTAAATTAGATTGAACTGATCGATGATGTCAGTTATTCAATTATTTTGAATTATTCTTGACAATTATTCTTGCTTTGTATGATTGTTGGCCTGTGTGTTTATAAAATTCATTCATTAAAATTATCCCTTTTGATATTAATAAACAAGTGCCATGTAATTTCAAATGAAAAAAGTACTTTTTTGGGCCAATTTAATAAAACGCATATATTATTCTGAGTGAGTTTTTATAAAAGACATTATTTTGTGCTGTCTGTTTAATTGTAAAACTAAGTCTAGCAAAGCGAATATTCATGTAGCATCACTAATAAGCTGGCACGATAAGGAGACCTAGTAATTTACTTTGGGATGATTTACTTGTTTTTCATTTTATTTCATTCTAAAAAACAATTATAGTGAAAAATTCAAAAATGCACCAATTTGTTCTGGAGAAAGATAGAACTTAAATAGATCTACCACGGAACCCTACAAATTATAGCTATACCTTGCAATTGTTTTTATAAGATTAAGTACTTTCCTTGGTGCCGATTCGCATATTTTGATTTATTTGATAAATTGATGTTTTCTTTCAGAACTATGATTTCAGTTTGTTGTGTAACAGATTGATCTCGTTTAAAGTTAGATTTAAATACATCAACAAGGATTACATTTTCATATTTTATTAAATCCAATTCTCTCTTTTTTTTAAAAAACTAGTTCCAGGATAAATTAAGAAGGAAAACGTCAGTATCACCAGAACAAATTAGTGAATTTTGAGGATGAATTATTTTACACATATTCCTTTCCATTCTAAAAAAAATGATAGAAGAAATACAAATTTTCATTTTATTCCTAACTTTTCTTTCTGAACTTGATAATTTCAATTTATTGTCTCTAAAAAATTACAATCAATTGAAATTTTATGTTAAATTGAGTTATGAAGTAAAATATCATCATCAAGAAATTATGTAAGTGATTACTATTGTTTAATGTTAGGTATAAAATAACTGCACAAATTAAAATTTCATATTTTATTTTATTCTTTTTTTAAACTATTTCACAATAAATATAAATTATTAAGTTCTGAAGAAAAACTTCAGCATCAGATTTTATGTTGGATGAATTTTTGAGAATGATTTTTTTCACACCTTTTAAAAGTCTTTCTATTCTTAAAAAATATACCAAAAACTCAAAAATTAGTCTATTTGATTCTGCAGATATTAAAATTTTCCTAATTCAATAGTTTCAATTTATTGTGTAAAGACCGTTATCCTTTAAAGTTTGGTTTTAAAAATCAACAGAAATTAGAGTTTCATACTTTATTCAATTAAATGTTAAAGTTTCTCCTTTTTTTAACAGTTGCAAGTTAAACTGAAATTATCGAGTTCTGAAGGAAAACTATGATATCACCAGAACAAATCGACAAATTTTTAAGGATGAATTTTAACAAAACTTTCAATTTTAAACAAATGATGCCAGAATCTTAATTCATCAGTTTATTTTGGAGATATTGAAGTTTCCTTTTAAAACTCAATAATTTCAATTTATCTTGCAACCGTTGGACCGGCTCATTCTTGTTGGGAAAAAGGTGAGAAGACAAACGTGGCCCGTATTAACTCTTAAAATTGATTATAACGTGTTATCAGTTTATGTTTTTTAATTTACTTTAGTTAAAGGTACGTTGTACTCAGAACGCACAGTAATTGTTTCTGTTTGTGCATGCACAAGAATTTGGGTTAATTTTTCCTTTTTGTATTTCTCTTATTTTTATTGTAAGTCTTAATATTTTTGTAATTTGTGATTGGGAATTTATTTATCTTTTTTTAAGTTTTATGTTTATCTTTTTTTATAATTTATTATTGGAATATATTTAGTTTAGAAGATAAAGTTTTTTGTTCTATTTATTCATGATTCACTAAGGTAAGATCCTCTGATTATATAAAAAGTCAATATTAAAATTCTATCTAATATCACTAACAAATTCTATGTAAAAATTACCTTTGGAATTGTACTTACTTTTATAATACAATAGGCAACAAAAATAGACTATGTCATTTATAAAAACTCATATAGAATGTTAGAAAACTGAATATAATCTAAAACTGATTTAAAATTAATTGGTTTTCAACCCAGTATTGCAACCACACTAGAGGAATATGCATACAAAATGAATTGAGTAGCCATAAATAGCTGTTTATATTTTCGTTAACCTTGTCAATTATTTATAATAATTTCAAAGAAATGATGTAGGGGATATATTCCTTGAAAGCTCAGAATAGAAAATGAGTGTTAAAATTGGCCTTATCCTGATTTTTCATCCAAAATCATCTTTCAAACTGTACTGCAATTGACACCTGCATTTTTACAGGCCAGAAATGACAATGAAAAAAAAAAGTTTTGTCTGGAACCACTTCACAACTGTTGAAAAAGGAAAATACAAGTGCAGTTACTGCAAATCGGTACTCTCAATTGCCAATGGTTCTACAGGTAACCTCAAGAGGCATCTGAGAGTGCGACACCCACATTTGAATGAATTTAATGAAAATTTCCAAGAGGTACTCAGTGAGGAAATGATTGAGGTATGTTTCAGCATTAAAATGATATGCAGTTTTGAAATATAATCTATAATTTTTTTTCCTAAAATTTAATATTCATAGGATTTTACAAAAATCATTGGGACATATTCATAGCATAGAATTTATTGTAGTAAACCACATGCTTTTGGTATTACAGAGTCAAAATCAAATAAAAATTTGTATACACACATAACATTAAAGTTTAAAAAGTAAATTCACAAAATTCATTGAAATACATGAAAGCCTGTAATACCAACATATTTTTTAAACCTTTTTTGTGCAAACAATTCATGTAATTTATGCACTGTTCAAAAGAAGAAATCTTTACAAGGGATGGCCAAATGTCTTTTTTTTTCATCCAAAGTAATTGTTTAACATTTAATTATTAGTTTGATCTGTAATATAAACCTTATTGTAGATTAAAGCCTCATTAAGCTTAAGTAAAGTAAAACTTTGTTTTTAAACAGTTATGTAAAATAACATTGTAGACCGAAAATATGCATAAACATTGTATTGCAACTGTTTAATTTAAAACTACTTGTGTGTGTGTGTTTTTTTTTCTTGGATTAGTCGGCGTTGGTATTATAAACTAGAATACTTTGGGTTTTGGCAGTCCAGGGGCTGAACTCAGACATATCCATTCATTCGCCGAAGTTGGGATTCAGGAGCTGACTGCTAGGTCACTCACATTAATAAATACATTGTCTCACAATACACACAAAAAAGTTTTCTGTCAAGCACTATATAAAGTCAAATAGCCTTGCTTCCTCAAAAAATTGGATGAAGGTTCCAGACTCATTGCTGAGTTCAAGCACTCTATTGGTCGATATTCCTACTTGCTTTTTTGTGTAGCCAAGAAATGATTCCTTTGTGTCACATCAAGCAACCTTTCCCTACATAGATGGGCTTTGGCCCAGAATATGGGCTTGTGGGCCAACTTGGTAAAGCCTCTTCTATCGACCATAGGTATTTCTTTGCTGATCTGACCCACTGACACTGCCATTTCCTTTGATCATATTTTTTATTGCATTTTTAGAGACTGAGGGGCAGATCGCTATAGTTCTGGAGGTTTATTTTGGTTTATATCTCTTGCAAAACATTGTTATTAACTTAAACTTTGAAATAAAACATCAATTTAGGGTAAAAATATCAAGTTCAGTTAACCATCATGGATTTAGTTCATTATTAGGTTGAACTATAACATAAAGTGTTATGTTAGGCAATTTATTATATTTGTGTTTAAAACACATACCAACCCCCATTTAGGTTAAAACATCAAATGAAACATATTTAAGCTTTAGTGGTAAACAAGAATTTATAGAAATACCATTTATTGGAATTAATTCTGATTGGAATATCTTATGCCAGAATCATTTTAAGAAGGATCCTTATGAAACATATTGTCAATGAATATCAAGAAACACCCCGGGGGGTGGTTGGCAGTGGGGAGTCAGATTTTGTCTTTCCAGATGCCGAGGTTGGGCTCCAGGGGCTATCAACAGCTAGGTCATTTCAATCCCCAGCGCAGTCAGTTCCTAAATCCATTCACAACTCTCACTCACCCTCAAATACATTATCATTATTTACATACCATTAACTCAGTTAAGTTAGCGAGGGTTCTTGATATTGTTCCATCTCTTTTACACCTATTATATAACTAAACTAACCTTGCGCAGTGGCAATATAGTAATCAATGAAGTTCTACTGAGATGCGATTATTGCTAGCTGAAACTATACAAATAAACTAACTGAGGTTCAATTTTCCACCATTGGCTCTCTCACGTTACGCATTCATACTGATAAATGCCCCAGTCTCTACTAGATATACAAAACTATCATTCCCGTGTACACTAAAACAACCCTGTTTTCTCCAAGAATCAAAAGAGGGGACCCAAGATACTAGCTGCCATGCTAAAGTCCAATTCTCACATCGGGCAGCATTCCTATATGCTCTCTATATGGAGCCAAGAATCGCCCCCTTCAATTAGGTGGGACACATTGCGCAACCTTTCTCTGCATGCTGGACACATAAACCAGTTTTGTCCCAAAAATGTCCATTAACCTCGCATGGCCTACTCTTAATCTGGTGAGGATGACCATTTCTCTATCAATAAGGGTCACCTATCGACAGTGCTGTTGATGCCAGAAAGCTTCTCTGCCGATCCTTTAATTACTATGAATGCAATATAATTTTGTTTTGATGATGACCAAACTACATTTTTAAAACTAATTATATAAAACATTTTATGCTAACATATTGAGTAAAATATTTTTATATATTGTTAGATTTTAATAGAGCTTGAATTTTATATGTATAAAAAGTCCATTCTGACCACACTTTACGTAAACGTTTTAAGTCAATTTTAATGTTACTTTGGTCAACTAGGACTAACTTATCTTTTATAGATTAAAACAAATATAACATTTAAATATTAAAAAATATAGAGATTTAAAAAATATACTTATCATTATTAATTAATTAATTGTTTAGAAAGGAGCAGAACAAAATGTCAATGCAAGGGATAATTCATCTATGATACCACCAACAACTATTTTGCCCCCTCATGAAGTTGAAAATAATGACAGCAGAAAACAAAAGTGTTATGATACACCTCAACAGATTAAACCTGGCGACCAAGTGGATAACACATTCAACGCAATGCACAATGCCAAGAATAAAGCCAAGTACATGGACGATTTCATTCTTTACGGAAAGAACGTAACAAGCAGGATGCGTAACGCTTGCAAATCCCCACGTGCCGTCGCCTCAGCCAAAAACCAAATTGACAATATACTCTTCAAGCTGGAAATGGGAGAATTTGATGATGCGTGTTCAGCTGAAAATGTTGGCAATTCGGGCAACTATCCTTTACTAACTGAATTTATCACTGTCCGAAGTGGGGAAGGTGAAAGCAATACACAAGAAGTTAAATGATGCATCGTGTACATGATCATAAACATTATTTGTCTCATGCACTCTGTTATTGTACATTGTAGATAATTTTAAGCATCTAAGATCAAATATAAAACATTTTTGCTAATGTTAGTTTAAAAAAATTATCATCTACATATATAATTAATCGTTATGACTTGTACGCATAATGATGTCTGTAAAGTAATATTTTTATTTTTAACTTCATAGATAAAGTAGTCCTACACCTCAAAATGTGAACTTTTTCAATATTTTTCTTTTAATACAGTAAAGTTTGTATTATTTTTTTATGACCTTTTTTCTCAAACTTTCTCACTAGATCCCACAAGAAAGTGAATTGCACAAATTGAAAAATTCTAAAAACTGGATTAATTAGTTGTTAAGTATTTGGGTGGGTGATACTACAGGAAAAATGATACAAATGTATGTCACTGTACTGTCAGCATTCACAAAAAGTAGCATATCTTACATCAGTGTTAAGCTATAAAACATTGGTGTATGAAATATCTGTAAAAATGACTTTTACATCAAACTGAGTCTAAATTTATTCAAAGTACTAGGTTGGCTGTTGGATTTTTAATCAAACATTAACAAAAATTTCCAGTATAATTTTAGCAGCAATTAACCAGGAAGTATAATAAAAATTATATTGTAAAAAAATATTTGTATAGTCTTTATCCTTTTCTCTATTGGGAATTAAAGTTCTGGCATGTTCCAGCGTTTCCTCAATTTTATTGAATGTTTATTATCCCCTTACACCGGTATTTGTTTATTGTTACATTTGACCTGGCAAGAAACCCTCAGTCAAATATAAATGAAATTTCAAATTTTCAAATTTCATTCAGAGTTTAATTCAAAATTTTCTAAGTGGATATGCCAGTTACTGTAACGAAATTTTCTTTTGGAGGCTGATACAAGGTAAAATAATTGTATTTAATTGAAGACAACCTTACTAAAGTCAAACAATTCCCCATGTACTTTAAATATTACATAATTTTTTTAAATAAAATTTTATGTTTTCTAAAATTTTTGTCTTATTTGAATTGTCACTTTATTCATGATTAAGAAAAGCATAAATTTGCATGCATTAAAAAAATTAGGAGACATCAATTTGGTTTAAAAAATTTAATATTTCCTAGTAAAATAATTAATACACATACTACATCAGAATAAGTAATTTATGCAACAAGTCCAAGTAATGTATCAGAGCCTAGTAAACATTCGTGATGAGTTATTTAGGTAGTGGATTCAGAAACCTGCCTTATAGTAGCTGCATATAATATTGAGCTGATATAATACAGGTGAATCCTAAGTGGATAAAGTTATCTTAAACATTAAAGGATTAGCAATCCACATTTAACATGAAAGAAAGGGAGGAGATCCAGATAAGATTATCAAGTAAAGACAAAGTTTGTTTTTATTATATACCTATTTAAATGATTAAATTTCTATTTATTTTTAAATGAATTATAAAATTTAGGTGCCCCTTGAGGTATTGAGAACAATTTTTTAAGAAAACAAACTTTTAACTTAAACACATTTTGCCCAGCTCTGGTATGCACACATAAGAAAGCTAACCCTCACACTGTCAAACATAATCAACTTATTAGCAGAATTAATTTTATGAGTGTTGGTTTGTGAGTCAGTGAACTCATGTTGAACCGGTATATTATTACGCAGAAATATTTTTTATGTACAGTTCCGGGTTGTTTTAATGCACATTTTTGCAGATAATTTTTCTTCTGCCTTTTTTGCCTAAATTACCATTTTGGGAGATCATTATTTTTTATTTATTTATGATTTATTTAATGATTACTCGGAAACTGGCAATGTATACATATACAAACTATTTATTATCAGCTGAAGTGAGACAAGCCAAAATGGACAAAGTACTTAGTTATTACGACTACAAAAATATCTACAATTGTTTGGCTTAAAAGAAAGGGTTTTCCTTTCCTTCCCTACTCTGGCTGGAAAACCGGTATGAAAGGAGGTAATTTGTAAAGCAATGTGAGTCAACTCAGAAACTCATCTGCAGACTTGTTCTCACTAGAGGCACCTTCTAAACCTAGAACCACTTCCAAAATTAGTGCTAAAAAATAGTTGGATCAACATTTTTCTCAAGCTGAGTCGTAATGGAGTAATCTGCCTTCAAATGTCATTAATTCAAGATCATTTAATTTTTAGAAGAGATAGTTCTAAGCACAGGAATTTTATGTAAATATGAAATAAATTTTCATAAATAAAATTTTTGTAAAATAAAAAACTACCTATTTCAAAAAATGATTTGTCATACACACTACCTCAAATAATTTCTATCAAGATATGTTTTTTTTAAATTGAATCTTCAGTCATCTTTGATCAAAAATAATATTTATTGTATTTTTGGAACGCTACCTTACCCTAAATAACAAGTAGTTAAGCAGCACGTAGGATGTTGCTTAACCTAGTTTACACTCTAACATGGGCTCAAAGTTGTGCGTCATTGTTGCTGTGCTGAATCTCCTTGATTCAGGAGTGTTGGGATTCAGCCCCTTAACATGTCCCCTTCTATTTGGAGTGCATTGCGGGTCTACGTGATAAGATTTTCACTCCCATCGAAATTGATTCAGTGATAAAATACGCAAGTGTAGAAACCTGTTCCGGGGGTAGCCGGAGTGTGGTTGCGAATTTCATCTTGGATACTCTACTCCCGTGGTTCAATATTATTTTTAAGACTATTTATTTATTTTACATTTAATTAAGGTGAGATGAAAAAAAGGCAATAGCACGAGTGGGATTCGAACCCACGATCTTCGGCTAGATACGCTGCTAGATTGTCGAGAATTCGATTACACGTTATGAAAAATGGCAAAAAGGAGGGAAAACTCAAAAGGTGGGGTTGAGATAGGAAGTTGATGTCCGAGTGGATCGTCATGATATCTCAAGTGGTAGAGCAGCGAGGTATCTAGCCGAAGATCGTGGGTTCGAATCCCACTCGTGCTATTGTTGTTTTAATTGGTCATGCGGACCACGAAATTAGTGAATTATTTTTAAGGTGGGACTGATCGCCACTCGGGAGTTGATACGAACCCCCTACAGATGCACCTGTGGCCTGAGGAGTGCGGGTGCAGTATCCCAGGAAGCCTCTGCCATAGCAGAGGGGGTAAGGAAAATAAAGGAAAATTAGGAAAGGAAGGGTATAGGAAGGTAAAGGAAATTTGCCTCCATCAGGTTACCCCTAGGCACCACGATTGATGATCGGGCTTTGTCTGGGCCCACAAACAACTTTAATTCCAAGTCATAAAATAAACCAGAAATATGGTTCGTTCAGGCCATTGCTCAATTAGATTAGGGATGGTTAAGTTCGAAAAAAAAACTATTAATTTATAAAGCTCTGCCAACTACTAAGAAAAATGAAAGGACTTTTGGGTACAGACATTTCCGACTAATTACTGCTATGGTTAGACAGATGCAGACCGATATTAAATAAATAAGATAAAGATAACATTTTAATTTATCGACTGAAGATAATTTACTTTTGGGAAAGGCAGTTCTAATCACGGAAGTTTTAAGCAGCTTTGAAATAAATTTTAATAAATAAAGCTTCTATGAGTAACATTATTTTTTCCAAAAAATGATTTGTCATACACCCTAACCCAAATAATTTCTATCAAGATCATTTATGACTCATATCGAATCTTGAGCTAGCTTCATTAAAAGTTCCTTAACTCTTTTTTTTCAAATTCATTTAGTTTATTTTAATTAGAATTTTATTGTGGAATTTGGTTACCGTATGTAAGCCTAATAATATATTAATTGTAAATTGTAATTTATCTTAAAAGGATTTGATTTGCAAATTTTATATACTTGTAATTTTATTGTTTGTGTGTTTATCAATGTATTGAGTGTTTATCGGCATTTACGCCGTTTATCCATGTAACACTAAAATAAAAAATAAGTCCTTAGGAGAATCCGGATATTGTTTTGCGAGTGGGTACGATATGACACAGTTCGATGGGGGCGGTACCGTTATTGACTGGATCCTCTCTGTGCCACTGGGTAAAACGACTGATTCTAGTTCTCCTCTAACTTTATTTCAAGTCGGTTTGCACATTTTTCATCTATTTTTCCCTAGTCGATATCCGCCCATTGACCAATTGCATTTCATCCCACAAATAGCGGCAAAGTGCGCATGAGGTGAGCAGCGATATTTTATTTACATTGGCCGCATGCTTGCGAAAGGCACGTGCGAGCACCTGTTTGAAACGCGACACTTGTCTTCAATGCTGTGATGAGATGTTATTTAGTTCTATTGAGAGGTTTCGACCTTCTTTCTTTCTTTTTCTTTTGTCAACAGCCAGGATTTTTGATTGTTGAACTATCAACTATGAACAAGGCTCAAGATCAAAAATATTCTTTCTAAAGAGAGTTTAAATAAAAATCCTTTCTTTTCCCCCTCGTGTTCAATTTAAACCCCACCCCACCCCCCACCAAAAAAACCTAAAAACTTTGTCTTCCGTAGTTTTTAAATTTATTTACAACGTTATGCAAACCGATGCCGAAGAGACGATAAAATGGAAAAATCCTGTGTCCGTCCACGAGGGCATGGAGATGTGGAAAAGAAAACACGAAGACAAATACAGGCACAGATACCAGGTAAAATTAAGACATTATCACAATCAAGTCATTAATCTACGAACTTTTCGTGTCTCGCTTCAACAAACTAGACTTCGTTTTTATTAGACAAACGTCCCAAAACACTACAGTAAATTATCTTGTTGTTCAAAATTGTATTTACAGATGAATAATTCATCAGCTATGGAATGTTAAGATTGATTCTGAGATTTCGTTGAAACATCAAACCTTAAACTTTTTTTTAAAGCAATTTGTAAATATTATAGCCAATTAATGTATACCATAATTACACGTAATAACACATTAGAATAACAAGTTTCATTTAAGTTCTTGGAAAAACTTGCTAGAATGAACGGAATAAATGACGAGTATCATTCTCATAACAACCGGCTAGAATGACAAATCTTATTCCATGTTCCAATAAAAATTAGCCGGAATGATAAATCATTCTACATTTCATAAAAACTATAAAAAATTACAAGAATCCTGCTAATAAAAACCGGCTAGAATGACAAGTCTTATTCCAAATTTAAAAAAACCTTGATTGATATGCATTTCAATAACAACCCTAGAATGGCAAGTCTCATTCTAAGTTTCCAGAAAAACTAGCTAGAAGGAATGACAAGTATCATTTTAAGAAGAACCCGCTAAAAAGACAAATTTAATTCCAAGTTTCATGAAAAACTAACTAGAATGAATGACAACCTGCTTTCCTTAGGTCCGCCAGTTAAAAAAGAATTTTTAAAGGAAGGAATGCTTACAATTGAACAATCCATACTTTTCTACTAGAAAAATAGCTCTTGGTCAACGATGTCTACAAAACGTTCATGTTAAAATTAGAAGCATTTGGAGCTTAATGAATTATGAATATTTTGACAAGTTGATTCGCTTGCCAAATACTAAAATGTTCGTGGGAAGGCGACAAAAACCTCGTTTCAATAAAAAAAAAAAGAAAAAAAATTAAATTGGAAAGAATCGTAAGATATCAATCCTTTAGGCAATATGCTTAAAGCTTTAAACGTAAACATTTCGATGGATTATATTTTATAGTAGTTGAATTTGTAAGCGTTTATTGCAATGAAAGACGTTTTATTATTCATGATATCACCAGACCTTATATTTTATGCAGTACATTTGCTTATTAGAGGTAGTAGCTCAGACATTTATTTTTCAGCAAATGCTTTTTATTTATTTCTTTTTTTTTATATCTAACCACAATATAGACCCTTGCAAGAAGAAAAGACATTATTGCAGAATGTATCAAGTAAAAAGCTTTCTAGCTGGATAGGATGACGAATTGTCACAGCTGACAAGGATTATCTGCCAAAATTAATTTATTATTAACAATTAGCTACAACTAAGTTTATCAATAGTTTCAAAAACCCAAAACAGTATTTTTTAACATTTACTTTGAGATATCAACTTTCTGTCTATTAAATCGAAAAGTTTAGCAGTAGATGTTTGAAGAATGGATCCCACAGAGGTTAATACATCTGTTCTTCACCTAAACTTTTCAATATCCTTCGTCGACTAGATTGTTGATTACATAATGAATATCTTATTTTGGGTGACTTTTCCAGCTTAACAACCAATAAATGAAGACGTCTACAACGAGGTTTGTTTCGTTGTCGTCCCTACGTATCAATCGTAACGACAATTTCTTTTTGTTTCTTTATTTCAATAGCTGGTCGCCTAATAGGGGCAAAAACTTAAATTAACTCCAGTTACGAGAGGCAGACACGCGAAAGTTTTGTACTCCATTATCTTACACCTTGGCCAGGTCAAATGTATTTAAACTATCACTGTCAGAAAGTAAAAGCTAAATTTTCCCGCTGTTGAATTTCTTTGGTTGTGTTCTTTGTTTTGATAAGAGTTTACTGACCTAGACGAGGGACGGATGCTACTGGCCTTTCGGAAGACCCGGAGGAGGAGCGCCTAATTCGAGGAACTTCAGGAAGCAGAAAGTTTCAAAAAAACACAAAGAACCTGTAAGTACACAATCTTTATTTCACGACTTTTTCGATCCATTCGCTTCTAAAAGAGCCATTTCTTATTAAAAATACTTAAACCATTGCCTTTTATGAGGCACCCGAGACGTTAAATCAGGCTAATCAGAAGAATTCTGAAGTTATTTAAAGTTATTACAACGCTGACTGACTCACCCATGAAAAAGATATTACGTAGTGCCATTGTTTCGGTTTAGTTTATTATTATAACAAAGATATAATAAAAATAACACATTCAAATCTTCAATCTTAGTTTAATTGTGTTTATGGAGCAACAACTAGCTAGAATGAGGACATCTAACTCCAAGAAAAACTGAGTAGGATGACATGGTTCACTTAAATAAAAACTAACTAGAATGAGATCTCCCTCCAAGAAAAACTGTGTAGGATGACATGATTCATTTCAATATAAATTAACTAGAATGGCAAGATCTCACTCCAAGAAAAACTGAGTAGGATGACATGGTTCATTTAAATAAAATCTAGTTAGAATGACAATCTATATTCCAACAAGAAAACTGGAATAATGTTTTGCGTTCTATCAAAAAGAACTGGAATGGCGATCGACTACAGAATATCAGCTATGATAACGATCTCATTTTTAATGAAACCAGCTAGAATGACGATGCCCAATTTATTAAAAACTGCCATCATTTAATAATTGTATTAGAGAATAAGCTAATATAATAATTGAACTAATTTAATATCGCTAGTTGTTATAATAAAAAAGTAGTTTATTCTTTACGATCGTCCTTCTATTTTTCATGAATATAATTGTGTTTTTTTAATCGAATTTAAAGGCACGACATTATTTAAAAATGGGCATTTTCATTTTAAAAGAAAACATCCTAAATTTCCTGCAACTTTGACGTGAAGTTGGATATAAAAAAAAAACAGTGATTACAATGCACGCCAGGCGTTAAAAAATAACTTCTCATAGTTTTCAGATCACAACTATTCTGATGCATCACGGAAAATAATAAAAGTGATGCAGACTGATAATTAGATTAAAATGTTTTGTTTACATATCAAGTTAATGTCTTGAATATTGAAAGGTGAAAAATAGAGTCTTTGTTTAAAAGGTAAATTGTTTTTGTCTTTTGTATTGTTTATATTGTCTGGGGCAGGAAGCGACTTGTAAAAGTGAAGGAAAACTTCCATATCTGCCAGAAAAACAGGTTCGATTTTCAAGAGGGGCCGAGCAAATATTGAGGTATCAGTACCAAAAGGACGTACGAAGATCAATTGACACCCACTGGCGGTACATGACCACTCCCCAAGAAAAAGCAGCGTACAGGATGCATCTCGGTAATTATCATTTCAAGAAAAAATTAAATAATTATATCTTTATATATTATTAATTAAAGAACGACTTCAATCACTGCCTTGCTTCAGCAATTTTAAACTTACCTGACCCAATTAGAGAACATTTAGAAAAATCAGCCCAGTGACTCATTTTGCACTGCTGAGTTTACGAGTTCAGAATTTTAAGTCCTTCCTGTGATACATTTCCTACAAACTTCAACACTGGCGAAGCCTGAGAATTTTTTAAATTACATTTTAATTACCCCAAAAGCAAAAAGCACGATTCGATAAGTAACGCCAGGAGTCGGAACGTTTAATATATGTTGTGGTATGCTTATTGTGTTGACGAAGTGACCTGTTTGCTTCAGATTGCCAGAGAAAGTGATAATAGTAAGAGACTTGATTATAATCAACTAGAATTCCATTATGTAACGAGGTAATGGCTCAGAGACGTTCGTCTGACCTAGGATGTTCTCGGTCGTAAGCGTGTAGAAAGTTTTCTAAACTATTCTGAAGACAGCATAAAATGTATGGGCTGACAAATATATCTATAAAAAAAATAGTTGAGTTAGCTTCTACACACCTTATTTCCTTCCTGAAGAAACTATAATTTAATGCTTAAAGTTATTGCTTCTGAAACTGAAAAGACGCTTTTGGATTGATTGTGAGATTTGATGTTGAGGTCGGTCTGCGGGATGAACATAAAATTTCAGCTTTTCCAATTTCGGTCTGCCTGGCATCCCAGTTTTGTCATAGTCTTCTGTATTCAGGCTTCCGCCATCTACATTGGAAGATGATCCCTACCTAAAATACGACTTGAAAGAAAGGAATGAGTTGGTGTTGCCTTTGCTTGGTGTCTTCGATGGATTATTTATAAATTTTTAGGCTCGTTCCTGTTAATCTTTGTGATCTTGACCTTTTCCTTTTTAATTTTGTCTTAAAATGGGTAAATTATGAATGTGTTTTTGTCTTGAGTATTCATGAGTTTTTACTTCTTGATGAGGAATTTTTATTTATAAGTCTTCCTGTTTGCTCATTTTGCCTGGTTTTTTGTACGTCATGTAGTAATTGTTAAACTTGCCTGTATTGTTGATGGTGCGTATTGGTTTTGTGCGAGGTGAGTCATGTAATTTGATTTCCGTTAGACTCCAAATGTTCTTTGTATCTGTGCTTTACTTTTCTTCCTGTCAACGTTGACTTCATATTCGCTTGTTAGGGGATAGGGATAGGGATAGGGGATAAGAGAAACGGCTACAAGGCCTTCTGAACCTCGACCGGAATAGATCTATTGTGTTATTTATTACTCATTGGCCAGCTTCAGGGTATTAACCAGCCTCCACAGCTTTGCCAGCCGGTCCTTGATCTAGGATCTTGCTTGTGGTTTTTCTTGTCGTAGTTGCAAGAACCTGCACCTACATAGACCTTTTTAGGAACATTAAATGTGTTCTACGGTCTCATCTTCCTGGCAGTATCTGCACAATGTTTCTTCTGCCTGTACCCCTATCCGGTACATGGCTCAACAGTCCAACTAGAATCCTGGTTTTCCAGTCTTCTTTTATAAGTTCTGCGGTCCTTCAATAAATCTCTTCGCATGCCTCATACCTGTGGTATTGTTCCACCAGATTTTGGACTCATTAAGGATCCATTTTATGATGTATCCTTTTTTATGGCAGGCTGTAGGTCGCAGTAGAGTTCTGGGCCCATAAAGCTTTTTCGTTGCCTCTATGCCCCGAATGTTCAGGGACCCATGCCAGGGTCAGTTCATTACTTCCTTCAGAGCCTCCATGCATTTCCAACTACTTTTTGCCGCAGCCCTGAGAGCTGCCTGGCTTTCAGAGAAAATGACTAACTTACTGGAATGTTTTTCTGGCCTTTTTATTTTCTGGCATATGGTTCGATCGCTATGATTTCAGACTGGAAAACCGTGGGAAAATAGTAAATATGCCTAAGTTTACCGTCAGTTCGGTCTTGGGGTTCATCCGCGTATTCGCATGGTATTGCGGGGATAATGATTAATGTCCCGTTTTTGGACTAATGGGCTACCTTTTGTCGAAGGTACCTTACCTCAGGTGTTTATAATGTTTTACTCGCTGTTTTTAGTGCTGCTTTCATGTCTATTTTTTTTTTAAATCGGTTGGTTATGTACGTCTCAGTCCTTGTGTGTGAATGTGGTCCGTTTATTGTTTTTGGGCCGTCAATTTGTTGTTGTGTGCGTCTTTCGTTTGTTATTTTGTGTGTATTTTGTAGGAGAATGTATTTAATTAATTCTCGTAAATTGTTGCTGGTTTCTTATTTTTTATTATTCTTTTAATTATAAATATTTCTAGGTTTATGCACACTTCTATTGTATGCATTTATAATTGGGAAAACGTAAATAAATAGTTACACCTAGGAATCATGGCCAACCTTTTGAAGTTCATCTTCAAGGTTTAAATGTGTATTTGGGTTATGTTGTATTTTACCATACTTTTGGAGAGGTATTTCACTTTAAAGATTTGCGAGAACAGTTCTGCGAGTATGACTGAATTAAAATTGTCTATTATTAATCGATATTTTGGTAGGAGTATGTGTTCATTAAAATAAAAATATTTGCGTTTTGCCATGCTGTTTGAATGCTGTGTGTATAACTAGATACAGTTTTAGTGTAATGTATTTTTTAATATATGCAGAATGATGTATGTGATTTGGTCGATTAGGCCCGTTGTATACTTGATGTAATATATGGTCCTGGTCGGAAGACACGTCCAAGCAGACCAAAATAATCGGAAAGCCCGACTTTTGAATGAGTTGGACCTGAATGTTAGTTCATAAATAGCGAATTAAGGGCAGAAAATACAAGAGGGAACAGTTTTGATAGATTATTTTAGCTTTGTAAGGCCGTACAGTAATGATGATGTGATTCTAGGATGGGGGAAAGGAAAAGAAAATTTGATTGTTTCATGATATAACAAAGAGAAAAGGTAGTTAAACTTCAATTTTGTCTCGTGTTAAAGAATTGACTGTTTTCTCCTGCACAATTTAACTATAAAGAGAAGATTCCCTATATAATTTTAACAAATGGTAATGTTTTATTATGGGAAAATACGAGGAGGAGCAGGTACAGTTTAACCTACGGTTCGTACTTTATTCTACCAGTTTCCCCTTATTTAGTTTGAAATCGTGCCAGCCAATGTATACGTCTCAAACGTTCCCGAGAGGGATTGATCAAAAACAATAAATACGTGTGTGTAAATCATATTTGTGCATGATCGAAGGCGAGAGTGGGTCTTTGGGTCGATTGCAGGCGGGCACTGCCTTGCACCGCCCCCGGCGACCTGCCCGTCACGTTTCTCTCTGTTCTAGACAGGATCCTCCATGAGAAGAGAGCTTTCCGCGAACAAGAGATGAGGCGGAACATGAACCAGGACGTGCAAAATGTAAGTCGGACTTTTCTGCTAAGTATGCGTTCTTGTTAATCTCCTACAACCTGCTATCTACATCCATATAACAAACTGTTAACAAAATATTTCTTCAACCACCTCGTTTCTGTTTGGATTTTCCGCACTTTTTAATAGTCCAGTGAGGATAAAGATAACTGTAAAAATGTTACATTTATGACGTTTCTAATGCCACTTGAGAATTCTAACCAATTACGATGCATGACGTTGATAGCTGCGTCATTTTCCCACCTGTTCGCCACGTGTTAAAACTAGTCCGACCCCACTTTAAATCTATGTAACTGTTATTTACATTATTTAAGCATTAATGACGAAATTCGGGAGTTAACTCACACACAGTTTTCACAATATACAAACGAAATCAACACTTACCACCATAGGTTTGATCCGAACCTAAACCTAATATTTTGTTGGCTTCCGAAAACAAAAGGAGACGAACCATCGAGCGAAAAGCAGCGCTGTCTGTATAAAATTTTGACATACTGATAAATCTTTGATTCTTAAAAGAACTGAGGGCTATTGAGTAATAATTTACAATACAAATTTTACAAAATTAAATAAGCGATAGGAACAACGATAGTCAACACCGTAAAATCGCAAAATGATGTAAAATACAGACATAATAGGCAGATTATCATGGTCAAATAGAACATAAAAAAGTATCTGTAAAAATCTTACATTTTAGACAAAGCATTTCTTTGGATAATAACAACGTGTTCAGAATAATAGTCGACTTTAAATGTGAACACAATCCGATTTAAAATAAAGAAATCAGTTCGTTTTCTTCCTTTTCCTAATTAACTTGTCGAGTGAGTTGTTTTTAGTTGTTTTCTTATCGGTTTTAAGTTGAGTTCTGTGGATTGGGGACAACTTTATGTTAATACGAGTTGTGACCCTTACTTGGAGGAAGAAGGTGTTACCACAGTGAATTGGACAACAGGTTTTCCTGACATGAATCTGAAATAGAACCCTCTTTGGACATGATAAAAATTTGGGTGAGACATCGTTTGCCGTCTTCAGCTTCAACTGCTGTTGTTGAAGAAAGGGATTTTACAAGACGAAATCCGATCGCTTATTCATTCGATGCCGAGAAGACATAAAGCCCTCCGCGATGCTGGAAGATGTCAAACGCATTGTTAAGAGTAAAACTCCCAAGAGCGATGTGCGATGTGTGCATAACCTAGAGCTAAAATCATAATTAAGATATTAACTATTACTACCAAATCCTTTCATTACAAACCTTCTACCTGTAAATCCTAAATTAATAAAAAGTAACCCACCACTAGCTTCCTTTCGCTGCACCTTGACCTATTATCAAATAGATCTTATAGAGAAAATACATCGTATAAAACATACATAATACAGGTTATGTGTGACTATTTAGAAAGACATCATCATGACTATGCATACAACGATGTTGCAAAAACGTCCAATATCTTGTACATAGAAAACCCTCCAGTTATCGGGTTGGCCGAAAATAGTGAAATCTTTCCGTCAGATCCGACCCCGTAGGTTGAGGATGTGGATTTGGACAAGTAATTTTCACTTTTCAGGCACATACGCCTGACGATGATGTGACCTTTCGGATTAACCGGTCAGATTTAATTTTCGTAAATTGTCCGCGCAGCTTGCTAGCGATTTCACTAACGTGTAACTGTTCTCTGAAGGATTTAAAAATGGTATGCGACCGTCTGTTCCGTCATCGTGGTCACAACCGACGTTGTGTGGTGGAGATAACAGGGGAAAACGTTTTCTTTTTCTTTTTTCCGAAAGAAAGGCTTCATTATGTTATTTGGATGCTACTTTATGTAAAAGGATCTTGTTAAACTTCAATCAGAAGCTAATTATTTGTTGTAAAATCTTTTAAAAAACTGATTTAATAACCTAACTATAGCGTTTAGCAGCCATTACATGTACCGAGATCCTATGTAAAAAATATCGACTGAGTAACAAGTATTGAAGTATGCTTGTGCTTAGAAGTTAATACTTAGACATAATGCATATGCATACATAATAGGATCTATCATATCCAGTTGGAGGTAGAGACGGGAGGGAGATAAAGAGTGAGAGTGGGAAAGGGAAAGGAGGGAAGAAAGATAAAAAGAAAAACAGTGAGAGTAGAAGAGGTGGTTTTATTATAGGTGAGATGGTATGTTTTATTTTACCACGCAAAGTTATGTCTGGTGGACGTTTAGACAAAGAAGAAGAAGAAGTGAGAGAGAAAGAGAGAGTGAGAGAGAGAGAATGAGAAGGAAAAAAGAAAAACAGAGTGGCGAAACAGGGAAACTAAAAAAATATATCTAGGTAGAAATACATAAAAAACATAGTAAGATACGGACCGGCAGAATAACAAACATCAGTCGGTTAATGAGAAGATTAAAAAAGAGGGCTCAAAAGGCGAGTATATGTAAGAAGTAAGAATAGAAAAATCGACTAATAGGTAGTTAACAATTTCGTAATTGTAACAGATGGTAATAATATGTGGAATTAGTGTAGCTAGTATTCTCTAACTTTTTCTCACATATAGTAAAATCAAATCGTCAACTATATTTGAACAAACTATTACGATATGAATATATTTATTTAGATTTTGTAAAAATGGGTTTTATTAGGAAGTAGAGGAAGTAAAAGTGTTATGTATATCGTGAAATATTTTCTGAAGTAGGTTCTGTTTCAACTAGAGATGTTTTCGTCTGTGAAAAGCACACGCAAAAGATTTCCTTCCCGCTTCACTTTTACTTCAGAGAGATAGAGATGCATTTAACAATGCATCAAAAGCACAAACTCTTCCCATCGTCATCCAGTAGGGTAATTAATATTAATTAAGTATACAATTATCAGGCAAATATGGAACCGCCGTGGGGAAAAGTTGGACCGGGCGGCCAGCAATGGAGGCACCCCAGACAAGTAGGTCACAACTTCCTCCATTCTTTGGTAAATATGGCAAATAAATACTTTAGATTTTCGCATTTTGATCAATAATGTTTTTCCCTAAACAGGGGTGGACGGGAGAGAAAGCCTTCAGAAAGCTCGAAGACCAAATGGACCACCTAGCCGTACCTGAGCACCCGATGATATCTCAGAGGGCCCAGAACGACCACCTCCATTTCAAGACGCCTGAGGTACACGAGGATGTTTCATTGATGACTTCTATTTTGAACTCTTTGATATCAATGAATTCCGATTCGCTTACGATTTTCCCTGACAATCGTTGCAAGACTCGGCCGGTCAATTGGTTTTGCCCTTGTTTGCGGTGTAAACGCTAAGAAAGGCCGAGATAAATTACGATTCAATTCCGCTACGTTTCCTTTTCGAGCTTTCTCACGCGGGGAGCATCAATCATAAATTCCCGCCAAAAGCTCGCAGTTCTAAGGCCAGTAATGCCATTAGGCGTCCATTATACTTTACACAACGGTCCGACAAACTTCATGACGTGTATCGTCTATTGAATCTTTTTTTCTTCTTTACAATACCAGGTCCCGGGTCAGTCCTGCCAAGACCTGACAGTGTTTACTCCGGCACACAGACTACAGTAATAGTCCGTGGTTTGTTGGAGGCACTTTCACATGTTCGTCATAATCTTGGCCGTAGGTGAAAAATAAATAAATATTCACCTACAAACGATTTGTATATACCATTGGCAGTCCGTTCCTTTTATTTTATTAATGATTCAATAGTTTTTAGACAAACGGTACAATATATATGTATATAAACTATTAAAGCCACATTTTTGATAATCATGTTCTGTTAATATACAGTTCTCATTTATCGACTGCTTCACTACAGCCCCTATTAACTTCTATCAACAAATTTTCTTCTTATTGTTGTACACATATTAAACATTGAAAATAACTATTTTGAGGTCGTGATCTGCGGTATAATGTGATGGGAGTTTTAGGAAAACATTTTCTTTATCGTTCTGACGTTTCGACCTTTTCAATTAATTGTGGTTTAGGATGAAATAAAAACAAGTCCGAGTGGAACGAAGTCACGGTGGCTCAAGTGGTAGAGCAGCGGTGAATTTAGCCGAAGGTCGTTGGTTCAAATCCCATGTGACACAACGCCGATTCAGTATGAAACACGGATGCTGTTTTATTTTGCACGTTTGTTGAGACGTTTTCTCTTCCTTCAAGCCTTTTACTAGAAGATTAATTATATAGCTATTTATTTTTTACCTCTTGCATAATCTTCTTCTCACAAAATATGCATTTTGTGCGTACGAAAAACATTTAGTTTCAAATTTCGTTGTCTAACGTTAACCATGAGAGGAAATTCCAAAACGTTGCATGAATGGACTGACTACTTTGTTGGCTATTAGTGTTATTAGAAACCCGTTGATGTGGAGATAATCTTGGCCACGCGTTTGTCGGAAGTAGTATCAGTAACCTTTGCTTCTTTACCCGACAGATTTCTTCGGTGAAAGTAAATGACTCATCTTTCTCGTAATATATTTAAGTATATGAGATGAAAATCTCTCTGGTATGCAAACCCCCTTGACATTGCCGTGAACCATCCTGTTTTTACCGTATTATCATGCCTTCGCGACAATTTGCTCTTTGGGAAAGGCTAAAGCAAATTTTCCGCAGGAAGAATGGACCGGTGGTATAGAGCTGGTGCCGCTTCTGGCTAGGAGGAGGTCTTTCAAAAAGGCGTCGAACCATCTTCCCACATGCGATGTCACGAATAGAGCCTATTTCGAGCAGTAAGTTATACAAAAAGATATTTTCCAAAAATATAAATTTAAACTAATGAATTATTATAGACCGCCTTCCTGGAGGGAGACGAAACAGCCACAGGACTACCACAGAGAGCTGAACAACCAGGTCACTACCAAAAAACACCAACTGCAGGTAATTTTTTATTTATAAAACTGGGGCACAATAAGAGAAATGAGTACGAAAAATTGCCAAATTACTCTGAAGTATCATGTGTATCATCAACCTATCATTTTCGATGTCTTAAATGCCATTTAGAATCTTTTGACGCAGAAGCTTGTCTGAAATAATATACCACTGTTGATCTCCGGTCAGAGCAACAATTACACGAATCAAAACGAATTTTTATTCTTATTGCATATAATCTAATTTAACAAAAACTTAACTCTGCTCTTTAAATGAACAGGCGAAACAACTATTAACTGTGTCAGGGGAACAGCGAGATCAAGCTTTGATAATCCTTGTTCACATCACCCAATCCGTGAATTAAGATTTATTGTTTAACGTTTAGTAAAAAGTGCGGTGTTTAGTGACCGTTAGTTAATGATCATTCGGAAATTGCGAGATGCGGTCTGGTAACGCAGGTTTTAGAAAAACATTTTCTTTATCGTGCCAACGTGTCGGTCTTTATTGACAACATCTTAAGGGCCAGGGATTTATAAACATTGATTAAATTTTAAAAATACATGTTGAATGTAAAAAAAATGAGTTTATACAATGTTAGAAAGTTTGTTGATTAAAAAAATATGAATTTATACAATGATAGAAAATTTTATATTAAAAAAAAAGAATGAATTTATACAATGGTAAAAACATTTTTGGATTAAAAAAAATGAATTTATACTATGCTAAAAATTTTTAGATTCAATCTAAATATTTGTTGTTTAGTAAAATTTTATTAGTTAAACTATGCCTAAGTCTAAATGTACAGCGAGATGATCAATGTTTATACTATTGGAATACAGTTTAACTCTGTAAAACCACATGAGTTAAACTGAGTTTGAGTTTAGAATAAAATCAAGATGTTGATCACTCATTAACGCTGATCAGATAAATACTGATGATTCGTATGATCAAATAAGCCATGACAATCTTTGTAACCGTACTACTTGATCTCAGAAACCAAGAAATTTCGTAATGGCTCTATGTAAACTTTCCCTTTCAGTTCGCACAAGTTCAAAACGCGCCGGCGTGCTGGAGAAAGCTGAAGGAAAATGGCCTGCGAAGTTTAATTTTTGCAAGGCCATTTCCATAAAGTCCCGCATGAAACAGAAATTATATTGTTTACGTTTGGTTTTTTTTTTTTTAATTCTGGAAGGCCTGTGACTGCATTGTCATTTGTATTGCGAAAGTGCCTATTAAAACATCGTAAAATACGCACCCCATTTTTATCA